>CAJQUW010016102.1:0-600000 GCA_907163375.1 Prostheceraeus crozeri
ACAGATAAAACTTTATTTCTTACTTGTAACTGATGAAATTTCAGTTTATTTCTAACATACAGCTGATAAACTTTATTGTTAACTGTAAACTGAGTGAAGCTTCATTATATTTTATAACATACAAAAACAGATAAAACTTTATTCTAATATTACACCAAACCCCCCCAAACTATTGAAACTTCATTCTTACTCGGCAAACTATTGAAACTTTCATTTTTAACTTCTTAACGGTTGAAACTTTGTTTTATTTCTAACATACAACAGAGTAAGAACTTCATTTTAAACTTGTAAACTGGGTGAACCTTCATTTTATTTCTAACTTGGTAAACTCTCGAAAAACTATATTTTTGATATACTAACAGCTAAAACTTTATTTCTAACGCCATAACCACCATTGAAAACTTATATTTCTAAACTTGTAAACTCTTGAAACAGTTATAATTTTATTTTTTAACTTGTAGACTGTTGAAACATTATTTCTAACATATAAAACTGTTATAACTCTGTTTTGACGCACATAAACTATTAAAACTTTATTTCCAAAGTGAACACTATTAAAACCGTTTATTTCAGCTTGTAAAACACTGTTTTCTAACTTTATTCATTAACATACATACCACTATTGAAACATTAGTGTTAACTTGTAAAACTCTTGAAACTTTATTTTTAACGTGTTAACGGTTGAACTTTTGTTTCTATTTCCTAACATAGAATAACAGATAGAACTTTATTCTTAACTTGTAAACTAGTGAAATTTCATTCTATTTCTAACATATAAACAGATAGAACTTTATTCGTAACATACGCACTATTGAAACTTTATTCTTAACTTGTAAACTATTGAAACTTTATTTTAACTTGTAAACGGTTAAAACTTTGTTTTATTTCTATCATACAACAAATAAAACTTTATTCTTAATATACTACACCACTATTGAAACTTCATTCTTAACTTGTAAACTATTGAAACTTTATTTTTAACTTGTTAACGGTTGAAACTTTGTTTTATTTCTAACACATAAATAGCTTAAACTTTATTTCCAACATACACACTGTTGAAACTTTATTTTTAATCTGTAAACTGTTGAAACTATATCTTTCACTTACAAATAGTAGAACGCTAAGTCTAACTTGCAAACTAGTAAATCTTGCGATCTTATTTTAACAAACAGATAAAACTCTATTTCTAACATATACACTATTTAAACTTTATTTCTAACTTGTAAACTCTTGAAACTTTATTTTTAACTTGTTAACGGTTGAAACTTTATTCTATTTCTAACATGTAAACAGATAAAACTTTATTCTTAACTTGTAAACTGATGAAACTTCATTTTATTTCTAACATACAAGCTGATAAAACTTTATTGTTAACTTGTAAACTGGTGAAGCTTCATTTTATTTATAACATACAAACAGATAAAACTTTATTCTTAATATACACACACTATTGAAACTTCATTCTTAACTCGCAAACTATTGAAACTTTATTTTTAACTTGTTAACGGTTGAAACTTTGTTTTATTTCTAACATACAAACAGATAGAACTTCATTCTTAACTTGTAAACTGGTGAACCTTCATTTTATTTCTAACTTGTAAACTCTTGAAACTTTATTTTGATATACAAACAGCTAAAACTTTATTTCTAACGCATACACCATTGAAACTTAATTTCTAACTTGTAAACTCTTGAAACAGTTATAATTTTATTTTTAACTTGTAGACTGTTGAAACTTTATTTCTAACATATAAACTGTTATAACTCTGTTTTGAAGCACATAAACTATTAAAACTTTATTTCCAACGTGTACACTATTAAAACTTTATTTCAGCTTGTAAACTGTTCTAACTTTATTCTTAACATACATACACTATTGAAACATTAGTTTTAACTTGTAAACTCTTGAAACTTTATTTTTAACTTGTTAACGGTTGAAACTTTGTTTTATTTCTATCATAGAAACAGATAGAACTTTATTTCTAACGTACACACAATTGAAACTTTATCTTATTTCTAACATACAAACAGCTGAAACGTTATTTCTAATGCACATACTATTGGAACTTTTCTTTTAACTTATAATCTGTTGAAACTTTATTTTGACTTGTAAACTGATGAAACTTTATTTCTAACTGGTAAACTTTTGAAGTTTTATTTTTAACTTGTAATTGTTGAAGCTTTAATTTTAACTTGTAAACTGTTGAAACTTTATTTTTAACTTGTAAACGGTTGAAACTTTGTTTTATTTCTATCAGACAAACAGATAGAACTTTATTCTTAACTTGTAAACTGATGAAACTTCATTTTATTTCTAACATATAAACTGTTATAACTCTATTTTGAAGCACATAAACTATTAAAACTTTATTTCCAACGTGTACACTATTAAAACTTTATTTCAGCTTGTAAACTGTTCAAACTTTATTTTTTATCTTGCACACTATTTAAACTTTATTTTAAAACTTGTAAACTATTGAAACTTTATTTTTAACTTGCAAACTATTGAAACTTTATTTTATTTCTAACATATAAACAGATAGAACTTTATTCTTAGCTTGTAAACTGGTGAAACTTCATTCTATTTCTAACATACAAACAGATAAAACTTTACTCTTAACATACACACACTATTGAAACATTAGTTTTAACTTGTAAACTCTTGAAACTTTATTTTTAACTTGTTAACGGTTGAAACTTTGTTTTATTTCTATCATAGAAACAGATAGAACTTTATTTCTAACGTACACACAATTGAAACTTTATCTTATTTCTAACATACAAACAGCTGAAACGTTATTTCTAATGCACATACTATTGGAACTTTTCTTTTAACTTATAATCTGTTGAAACTTTATTTTGACTTGTAAACTGATGAAACTTTATTTCTAACTGGTAAACTTTTGAAGTTTTATTTTTAACTTGTAATTGTTGAAGCTTTAATTTTAACTTGTAAACTGTTGAAACTTTATTTTTAACTTGTAAACGGTTGAAACTTTGTTTTATTTCTATCAGACAAACAGATAGAACTTTATTCTTAACTTGTAAACTGATGAAACTTCATTTTATTTCTAACATATAAACTGTTATAACTCTATTTTGAAGCACATAAACTATTAAAACTTTATTTCCAACGTGTACACTATTAAAACTTTATTTCAGCTTGTAAACTGTTCAAACTTTATTTTTTATCTTGCACACTATTTAAACTTTATTTTAAAACTTGTAAACTATTGAAACTTTATTTTTAACTTGCAAACTATTGAAACTTTATTTTATTTCTAACATATAAACAGATAGAACTTTATTCTTAGCTTGTAAACTGGTGAAACTTCATTCTATTTCTAACATACAAACAGATAAAACTTTATTCTTAACATACACACATACACACACTATTGAAACATTAGTTTTAACTTGTAAACTCTTGAAACTTTATTTTTAACTTGTTAACGGTTGAAACTTTGTTTTATTTCTATCATAGAAACAGATAGAACTTTATTTCTAACGTACACACAATTGAAACTTTATCTTATTTCTAACATACAAACAGCTGAAACGTTATTTCTAATGCACATACTATTGGAACTTTTCTTTTAACTTATAATCTGTTGAAACTTTATTTTGACTTGTAAACTGATGAAACTTTATTTCTAACTGGTAAACTTTTGAAGTTTTATTTTTAACTTGTAATTGTTGAAGCTTTAATTTTAACTTGTAAACTGTTGAAACTTTATTTTTAACTTGTAAACGGTTGAAACTTTGTTTTATTTCTATCAGACAAACAGATAGAACTTTATTCTTAACTTGTAAACTGATGAAACTTCATTTTATTTCTAACATATAAACTGTTATAACTCTATTTTGAAGCACATAAACTATTAAAACTTTATTTCCAACGTGTACACTATTAAAACTTTATTTCAGCTTGTAAACTGTTCAAACTTTATTTTTTATCTTGCACACTATTTAAACTTTATTTTAAAACTTGTAAACTATTGAAACTTTATTTTTAACTTGCAAACTATTGAAACTTTATTTTATTTCTAACATATAAACAGATAGAACTTTATTCTTAGCTTGTAAACTGGTGAAACTTCATTCTATTTCTAACATACAAACAGATAAAACTTTATTCTTAACATACACACATACACACACTATTGAAACTTTATTTTCAATCTGTAAACTGTTGAAACTATATCTTTCATTTACAAATAGTAGAACGCTTAGTCTAACTTGTAAATCTTAAAACATTTCATATGGACGATGATGATAATAGATGAAATAGTGTCAAATAAATTAAGATAGCTTACACTTCTGATACAGGGATAGCAATCGACTGCGATCCATGTGTAAAGAGCTTGTTAGACTACGGAAGAGAGAAGTGTGTTATGTTGCGTGTGGCGCGTGAGTGTCCTCCCATTTCATTCCATTCATCAATTCGTCTCATTGATAGAGACAGGTAGAACTCATGGTTCTCATAACGTATGCAATGGAAAGTTTTAGGCAACCTTCGACAGTTGGCTAAATGTCGCCCTGGCGCGAATGCATACTACGTTGAGACAGAGGCAATCACTTGCAAACATGACGCAGAGAGGTTTAACAAGATTGACCATTGCCGAATGTCCCCTGCGGTATACATAGCTACGGGTTTCACCGCCGCCCTTTACAGGAACGCCCGTCGAAAGGAAGTATTACACCGAACTTCATTTGCAACGTTCAAGTTGACTGATAGCAGATTCAACTTAATGATAGTATTCGCCAGTCCGAAGACTGCCCAGGGCAAACCGCGAGGAGGTTCTATCATGTCTTGCCCCATGGTGGCCCTTAAGAGAGCCGATGGTTCGTTCTCGGGAGTAACGTCATCTTACACCCTACCAATTCTGCTGAGAGAGTCTTTGACTCTCTCTTTGGTAGCACTGTCGACTTCCACACTAGCTGGCGCATGGCTAAAAAGTGGAATGTAGCGCCATTCCGTTGGATTGACAGCAGTTGCTGTCATCGGATTGACAATCCGAGCAAGATTATTAAAAACTCTGTCTTGCTCCTCTAGCCTGACAAACTCCTCAAATAAATTTCGCGGCCTTAACTGCGGTCCGCGAGGAGAGCTGACTTGACTGTTCGGCGTCTGCATGATTGAAATGAAATGAAATGAGAGGCAGTGGTTTATATACCCCTCTAACGCGACGCAACGTTCAAGTTGACTGATAGCAGATTCAACTTAATGATAGTATTCGCCAGTCCGAAGACTGCCCAGGGCAAAGCGCGTGGAGGCTCTATCATGTCTTGTCCCATAGTGGACGATTATACGGTAGTGTGTTAGTAGATTTCAATCACTGAAAAAGGAAGATGAGAATCATTTCATTTGTCTCATCAACGTTTATCATGGGAGCAATCATTGAAGGGGCATCTAATGAATTACATTTCACTCTACTCCATATCATAAAGACTAACCTTTGTCGAATGGCTGAAGTATTCTGACCTGGCGAGAGAAAACGTCACGTTGAGTATGAAGTCGAACGCCCAACATGAGCAACGGCTCAGAGGTTTCGGTCTAACAAACGACGAACAACCCGTGCAACACAATCCCTCTACGGCAGTACCCGCCGTCCCGAAGGAACGCTCGAGCAAAGGAGGTATTACAGCGATGATGTGCTTTATGAGCAGAAGTGAATCTCTTGATAGCAAGAGACTATTCAACTAGATACCAAGTCAAAACAACCTGATAGCAGGACAAATGTATAGTCAGTAATTTACACTTAGTGAGGAATGATAGATTTGAGTGTAGTGAGTGGCACTCGATCCCGTCGACAGCCCGAAGGCCTTGTACTGATCACTAGGGAAGTGAGAGATCTTCCCCGATACCCGCTCTTTACAGCTGAAGACATCATTGTCACTGCCCCGAAGTGGTAACAGGAACGCCGAGTCAAAGGTAGTGATCAGTAGCTGGGATCTAACCCCTCAAAGCTGCCTTAGACTTAGCTAAATTTGAAATCTGATAGCAGATTTGAACTCAGCATACTTGAAAACCTTGAGGAAACATCCCAAGTTATTGCTTTGATCAGCTTGATAGCAAGCCGTAGAGAGCTTGATTCACCAGCGTTTTGCAATGGAGATGTTTAGAGGCCACCCATGACAAGATAGCTAAGACTCAACCGATTGGCGTTCAAAGTGCTACGTTGAGAGCTGTGTCAAATGCCCAACATGAGTTGCCCCAGCGGTTACGGTCTCAAATATGACACATTCCCTTGCCACACTTATCACTACGGCATCGTCCGCCGTCCCGAAGGAACACCCTGTCAGTGGAATATTACAGCAAAACTCTCCGTGTCTTGCTCGCTTTCAGTGAAAAGCCGCTTATAGCATGAGAAGACTGGCTCAGACATCATTAAAAATGCTTTCATTGACTTCAGCAGGGTCGAAAACCCCAGAAAACCTCCAAAAATAGTGAATTTAAATTTTTCAACTTTTTAGCACTACTTATGAAATTTTATAAGTAGTCCATCACTTAGGGCAGGTCAATAGCGACCGAACCTTTTTTGAATCAAGTCAAACGGACTTGTAGAAGCAAAGTTACAAGCCTTTAAAGTTTTGGAGTCTTTTATGGCCTGGAGACGAAGGCCATCTCCTGGCGAACCTCGAAGTCTGACGCCTTAGCTGATATCAGCAATGAAATTTTCTAAGTCGGTTTCTTACAGAAACTCGGGATTTGGAATGTCCGAAGCTATCATCGGAGCTCAGAGAGACGACCTACCTCTAACAATCGTTCTCCTCTAAATGAAAAGTCTCCGTCGGTTCTCAGCTTATATAGTGTGTGGCGATCAGCTGATGACGTAATACCCATCATCCAAACACTAAAAATCCCGTCTATCTCCGGTTCTAGTGCTCCGATTGAGCTGGAAATACACCATTTCCATGTAGAATTTGACGCTGAATCCGAATCTGGCCTCCGTTTCCCCATCCGATGCTTCGTTTTGGCTCTACAGTAGGCAGCCATCGCAAAAATTCTAACTCTGTCGTTTTTCCGAAAAATGTTGAACATTTTTCTCGCCGATTGACTTGAAACTCTCCGATTGACTTGAAACTCACCATACAGATAAAAAATTTCACGCTGATTCCAAATCTGAAATCCGTTTTCCAATCCGATGCTTCGTTTTGAAGCTAGAGCCCAAAACGTCCCAAATTCTAACTCTGTCGTTTTTCGCCAATGTCCCAAAATCTTAAATGGCGTCTCACATCTAAACGAAGACAGATAGGAACAAGCCGATTCTTTCACTGAATTTGTCTCACTCTTAGCTTTCAAACGAGCTATCGCACGACAAAATCCGTCCACTGGAAGCCAAAATCAAAGCAAGCTGTCCAGAGGGGGGGGGAGGTCAGTGAAATTTCAAAATTTGATGAAAAATGTTTTGGTGACGGTCCCAGGTCGAAATTCCACACTTTGGAAAATTTTCAAATTTTTACCCATACAAAGCCACTCTGACACTTAGGATTTTTTCAGGTGAGTGAGCTCCGACCTAAAATCTTGTAACCGCTCTAACTTTTGAACGAAGACAGATAGGAACAAGCCGATTGTTTCACTGAATTTGTCTCACTCTTAGCTTTCAAACGAGCTATCGCGCGACAAAATCCGTCCACTGGAAGCCAAAATCGAAGCAAGCTGTCCAGAGGGGGGGGGAGGTCAGTGAAAATTTTTTCTCTCCGATTTCGCTGGAAACATCCTTCCTAACCCAAAATTTCACGTAGATTCCGAATCTGGCCTCCGTTTTCTCATCCGATGCTTCGTTTGGGCGCTACACACCAAAACGTCCCAAATTCTAACTCTGTCGTTTTTTCGAAAAATGTTGAACATTTTTCTCGCCGATTGACTTGAAACTCTCCGATTGACTTGAAACTCACCATACAGATAAAAAATTTCACGCTGATTCCAAATCTGAAATCCGTTTTCCAATCCGATGCTTCGTTTTGAAGCTAGAGCCCAAAACGTCCCAAATTCTAACTCTGTCGTTTTTCGCCAATGTCCCAAAATCTTAAATGGCGTCTCACATCTAAACGAAGACAGATAGGAACAAGCCGATTCTTTCACTGAATTTGTCTCACTCTTAGCTTTCAAACGAGCTATCGCACGACAAAATCCGTCCACTGGAAGCCAAAATCGAAGCAAGCTGTCCAGAGGGGGGGGGAGGTCAGTGAAATTTCAGAATTTGATGAAAAATGTTTTGGTGACGGTCCCAGGTCGAAATTCCACACTTTGGAAAATTTTCAAAATTTTACCCATACAAAGTCACTCTGACACTTAGGATTTTTTCAGGTAAGCGAGCTCCGGCCTAAAATCTTGTAACCGCTCTAACTTTTGAACGAAGACAGATAGGAACAATCCGATTCTTTCACTGAACTTGTCTCACTCTTAGCTTTCAAACGAGCTATCGCACGACAAAATCCATCCACTGGAAGCCAAAATCAAAGCAAGCTGTCCAGAGGGGGGGGGAGGTCAGTGAAATTTCAAAATTTGATGAAAAATGTTTTGGTGACGGTCCCAGGTCGAAATTCCACACTTTGGAAAATTTTCAAATTTTTACCCATACAAAGCCACTCTGACACTTAGGATTTTTTCAGGTGAGCGAGCTCCGACCTAAAATCTTGTAACCGCTCTAACTTTTGAACGAAGACAGATAGGAACAAGCCGATTGTTTCACTGAATTTGTCTCACTCTTAGCTTTCAAACGAGCTATCGCGCGACAAAATCCGTCCACTGGAAGCCAAAATCGAAGCAAGCTGTCCAGAGGGGGGGGGAGGTCAGTGAAAATTTTTTCTCTCCGATTTCGCTGGAAACATCCTTCCTAACCCAAAATTTCACGTAGATTCCGAATCTGGCCTCCGTTTTCTCATCCGATGCTTCGTTTGGGCGCTACACACCAAAACGTCCCAAATTCTAACTCTGTCGTTTTTTCGAAAAATGTTGAAAATTTTTTCTCTCCGATTGACTTGAAACTCACAATACAGATAAAGAATTTCACGCTGATTCCAAATCTGAAATCCGTTTTCCAATCCGAGCCTTCGTTTTGAAGCTACAGCCCAAAACGTCCCAAATTCTAACTCTGTCGTTTTTCGCCAATGTCCCAAAATCTTAAATGGCGTCTCACATCTAAACGAAGACAGATAGGAACAAGCCGATTCTTTCACTGAATTTGTCTCACTCTTAGCTTTCAAACGAGCTATTGCACGACAAAATTCGTCCACTGGAAGCCAAAATCGAAGCAAGCTGTCCAGAGGGGGGGGGAGGTCAGTGAAAATTTTTTCTCTCCGATTTCGCTGGAAACATCCTTCCTAACCCAAAATTTCACGCTGAATCCGAATCTGGCCTCCGTTTCCCCATCCGATGCTTCGTTTGGGCGCTACACACCAAAACGTCCCAAATTCTAACTCTGTCGTTTTTTCGAAAAATGTTGAAAATTTTTTCTCTCCGATTGACTTGAAACTCACCATACAGATAAAAAATTTCACGCTGATTCCAAATCTGAAATCCGTTTTCCAATCCGATGCTTCGTTTTGAAGCTAGAGCCCAAAACGTCCCAAATTCTAACTCTGTCGTTTTTCGCCAATGTCCCAAAATCTTAAATGGCGTCTCACATCTAAACGAAGACAGATAGGAACAAGCCGATTCTTTCACTGAATTTGTCTCACTCTTAGCTTTCAAACGAGCTATCGCACGACAAAATCCGTCCACTGGAAGCCAAAATCGAAGCAAGCTGTCCAGAGGGGGGGGGAGGTCAGTGAAAAATTTTTTCTCTCCGATTGCTTTCAAATTCACCATACAGATGCAGAATTTCACGCTGAATCCGAATCTGGCCTCCGTTTTCTCATCCGAGGCTTCGTTTGGGCCCTACACACCAAAACGTCCCACATTTTAACTCTGCCAAAATTTTGAAGAAACAGTTTTTCTCGCCGATTGAGCTGGAAATCACATCACAGATGCAGAATTTGACGCTGAATCCGAATCTGGCCACCGTTTCACCATCCAAGACAACCTAGGCGGTCGCCCATGTCAACCTAGACGGTCGCCCACGTCAACCTAGACGGTCGCCCAAGTCCACCAGGCGGTCGGACCAACTCACTCGAGTCTCACACTCTGTCGTTGCAGAGGGGGGGGGAGTCAGCGAACATGTTGTGAACCAACCTGGCCGGCACACCACGACAGACCACAACCTCTGTCGTTCCAGAGGGGGGGGAGGGGGGGGCGCGCTGTGTTTATTCTGGACCTTTTGTTACTACTTGCAGCTAAAACGAATGGAAGTGTGTCATCGTTGTAGGTGATCGCTGTAGACCTCCCAAAACCTACTGGCCTTCATCTCCTCTCAATACATAGCCTCTTGCGAATCTTTTAGCTGAATTATGAAGGAGATCACAGACTTCCTTAAGATTGTGCTTCAATTGAAAGCGCTACATAGTCGAGCGAAAAGTTTTTGGCGAGCAACGCAGATGCATTGTCGCCTCAAATTTGTGGTGCATAATTCAAGCACAACAAGCACCAATTGGTTCTTAATAATTCTTCTCTGAAATAATCATGGTTATTTTATAAGTGCCTCATTTTCAATAAATATTTAGAAGCAGCTAATATACTTCGGAAGAAGTGCTTTTAATATAAAAAAATTTTGGTTCAGTTTGGAAATATCTTATTGTTTCACTTGATTGATGAATAGTAGAAGATTAACAGCTAAGTAGTTGAATTATCACGTCCGACTGTTAACACGAACGAGGCTGAAAATTGGACTTTCCGCGAATACAGTGCACCCTATCCATGATTGCTACGAATCTGCGCGTCTGCGAGTTCCATCCAGTTCCTGCTCTTATCAGACAGGATCAAAACAATATGTAAATTCATGTAGATGAGGATTTAAGTTTTTGAAAACCGTTTCATAATGGCCGATGTGTCCGACTAAATACTTCTTTTTAATTAATAATGTCTCCCTATGCCCTACCACGTAACCTCCCTACTCCAGTCCCTAGTGGCTACCGATAACAGAACGTACAACATTTCGTTTTGCAGTCCTTGCTTGCAAATGTCTTCGGGGTAGTGCCCCGAATTATATGTCTTCATGTCTCCATCGTGTGTCTTCCAACCCTTCCCGCTGCTATTTCCGATCTGCCTACAACGAACAACTTCTCATTTCGACTTCCCGACAGTTGGTGCTAGAGCTTTCCCTATAACTGCAACTCACACCTGAAATAATATTCCAACAAGCTTGAAAGCTGCTCCGTCAGTGGTGACCTTCAAGAGAGGCATAAAGGCTGAACTGCTACGAAGAGAGCAGATCCAGACCATTCCTGCCGGTTGCACTGTACATGTATACAGTTTTAGCCTTGGTAGAAAACTTTGTAAAGTGTCCTTGAAGTCTAATCGGAAAATAATGTCACTTAAATCTGTCTCGTTTAATGAATGTTTCACATTAAAAGAATGAAGTGCTTGTACTCACCACTTAGTAAACGCGGTCGTGGTCGGAACTAAATCAGAGACTTCAATTAGTCCCATAAACCAGAGAAAACTTTTATGTCTCCGTCTGCAAATCATGCTTCATAGAAAGTTTTAAGTGGGAAGCACCAGCTAAGTCAATTTTTAGAATGGAATATCTTGTTGCTATTTCATATCCTGCATGTCCTTATGCCTCTCATCGGTGATGTGTGTACGAAAATGTATATAAAGACAGTGTTCAGTTTCTTTAGCAAAGATAGATGAACTGTACAGACGTGGAAAAAAGTTTATGATAAATTCCGAATTCATAGAAAATTATAGGTTTGCTGACTTTTCGCTATCAGAAATGACTTAAATCGAGTCAAATCGCATCATGGCCTAACAGAATACACATATAGGCCCACAAAGTATACAAAAACATACAAAAACATACCTTTTTGGCATTTTAGCAGTTTTAGACATTCTTCAGAAACTATGGTTATTATGCACAAAAGTGGATGAATTTCGACGTTCACCTGAAATGATGCATCGCTGTTCTCACGCTTTATGAATAGACACGAGTGTGCTGGTTTGATGTTCCCTAATCGATATCCAATCAAAATCATCGAGTCAACTTCATTGTCAAGTTCATACAATGTAGTCAATCTCTCAGAGTCTCTTCGCAAAGATGGGCAAGCGCAAGCAAGTATCGCCTTCTGTTAAAGCCGCTGTCGTTGCTCTTAGGAAGCACACGTTCAAAACACAAGCTGCTATTGCATATGAGTATTCAATATCACAAAATACAGTGTCAAATATTTTGAAACGGTACAGAGAAACTGGAACTCACAATGTCAAGTCTCGCTCCGGAAGACCTCCAAAGACGTCAGATAGAACTGACAATCGCATTCATCGAATTGCAAAAACGGATCCATTTGTTACGTCTACGGAAATTCAACGGCTTATGTCACCTGTCCTCGATAGTATCACCACAAAGACAATAAGAAATCGATTATGCAAGAAGTTCAAGCTACCAGCACGAACCCCTCGTCGTAAACCCTTTATCTCCGCCAAGGCTCGAGTCAAGCGCTTGGAATGGTGCAAAGCGCATGTCAACTGGACCATCGACCAGTGGAAGAAAGTGACATTTAGTGATGAATCGACATTCTTGCAATTCCATCAGCAGCATCAGTACGTTAGAAGACCTTCAGGTTCAAACTCAATTCATGAAAGGTACACTGACAAGACGGTGAAGCACCCCCCATCCGTAATGATTTGGGGCTGCTTCAGCTTTCATGGAAGGGGTGGCCTTACAGTTCTTCCGAAAGGCGTTCGATTGAATTCTGAGAAGTACATCGATGTGCTGGACGAAAAGCTCATTCCCTTCATGAACATTTCGAGTACAAGAGTCTTTCAGCAGGACAACGCGCCGTGCCATTCGTCCAAGAGAACAATGAAATGGTTTGAGGACAAGGGGATTGAGGTTCTGGACTGGCCCGGTAACAGCCCAGACCTCAACCCCATTGAGAATCTATGGCAAAGCATGAAAGTGAAAGTCAATGCTCAAAAGCACTCCAACATTCACGAACTCATTCGCAACATCAAACTGTCATGGATCGCAATTTCCCGCGAAGAATGTGAGAGACTTGTCGAATCCATGCCCAGGAGAATCCAAAGAGTTCTGGAAAACAAAGGTTATCCCACAAAGTACTGACGTTCATCCCTGGAAATAATAAATGAGCATTTGTGGCATTGCAAGTGTTTTTATTTGCTGAATTTAAGCAATAATTGCTGCATTTATCCTATATCATAAGATTTACTGCAGATTTATTGAATCAGGGAAAATGTTCAAAAATCGATATTTTTGTGCATTTCATAGGCCTACCTAAAAAATCAGAAATCGACTTCAGATATCAGCGATTTTTTTAAAAAATGCTCAGAGACTACCTAGAGATGATGTCATACATGCTTCATTACGTATAACTATGATAAACTAGTTCAAAAGCTTCCATAAGAAGATTACATGAAAAATCGGCTTTCTGGTGAAATTATCATAAACTTTTTTCCACGTCTGTAGAATAGAATAGAAAAGAAATCCATATATTTCAAGATACTGAGAATCACAAATAGCAGAAAGTCACAAGATATGCATGTAATCATAAGAAGTTAAAGTAAAATTGGCTTTGGATATGCACATGTATATACATCAAAGCTAACACTATACAGCTGTAAAATTGTTTCACTCTTTCATTTAACATGAAAGCCTATTATGCGAGCTACACATCAAAAGAAGGAAAATTTCTTAGCTGCACTGCTGACATATACACAGGAAATGAGTTCAAACGGCGTGTAGTTGCACAAAACGGTAATATGACACGACCAGTACGCACACTGACAGGTGGAAGATGCTGATGTAGCAAATGAGAATACAATAGATAGTTTTCAAAAAAGTTTTCTCGCACCTTTCAGTCTTCTCACTGCAAGGGTTTTACATGCAATCGCACTTACATGACATGCCACAAATAATTATGTGCTCGTCTTTGCAATTTCTCAAGTTCTTCAGACAGACTAGCTGAGATACCAACAAAAAGAGATGAACAACACTCTAAGAGTGAAAGAAAGAGACTTTTATACACAGTAATCAATTTTTCTTTTTCAAGAAATTGCTTCAATACTCTCAAGCAATGAAGTCTCTGTACAAAAACTGTAGAGATATATTTAAAATGACGGTTCCATTTTAAGTCACTGCTCCAAGTGACACCAAGAATCTTAGTTCGGGAGTAGAACTTTTTTCACTTTTCCTACCTTTTTTCACGAAAAGTAGTACACTTTTCGCTAAAGTATATCAACAATTTTCCTGAAATTTCTATGTTAAAATTTGCAGTTACACCAACGAAAAGTGTCTGTTTGTACACTTTACTTCATTCTCTGTCACAGAATGACAGCTCATTTAAGAGATCATGGTCTGTAGATGATTTCTATAATAACCAGTTCAACAAAACACCAATTTGTGTAACTTTTATGAACAAAAATTCGAAAAAATGGAGTCAATACCTTAAATGTCACAATTTTACCACTGGAAATACATAGGATTGTGTTATCCTCTCTATTTCTGAAAAGCAAATGATCTGATCCGGCAGACGCGAAGTTTTGCAGTAGGTTAGAGGTGTGCTATGCTATGTGAAAGTTTTATGTACTACCTCGTTCCCTGCACAACTTCGCGCTAGCTCCCGGACTATCTTGTGACATTCCACAAGTTCAACGTCATGGATGCAAATTGGCAGACAAGTCAGGGTATTTTTAACTACAATACTCTTTGATTCCTTCTGATTCACGACTAATTTCATATTATCCGCCCATGACATTACATTACTGTGTTCCTCCAAAACATGTTCACTACAACATTACTTCACAATACCTGTCGTTTCATAAACAGGTTCAAAGTTCACAAACTTTACAAAGTGACAAGGGAAGTCAGTCACCACAAGTCGTTGCAATATCTCATGGTTAATCTTATCATAAGCTTTCGACAAGTCGTGGGAAAGTATTTGAACTCCAGCAACATTTTTCGGGTCAAGCAGGTTAGTAGCATAATCCTGTAATACAATCAAAGCAGTGGCTATCGACGCACCACGCTTACCACCATGCTGACTTTCCCCAGCTTCTTTCTCTAGTTTCTCTCTGAAGCTACGGACCACAATTGACTCCAGAATCTTAGCTGGGGCAGGTAGAAGAGAGATAGGTCTCAGATCGGTAATACACATGGCTTTCCGACTTTTGAAACTGGAGCAATGTGGGCATGTTTCCAAGAATATAGGAAATAACCTTCCAGAATGCACAAGTTATATATATGTGGAAGAGGGAGTGCTAATTCGTGTGATGCCTCTTTGTATAGCACTGCAGGAAACAAATCAGACCCGGCTGCTTTGTCAATGCTTAGCTTTTTCAAGCGATCTTCCACTTCGTAGATGGCAACAAACATGTCCCAATCATTCTGCAAGTTCGCATCCTTCAGATTAATTCTGCCACTTTGCTGTGAGAATGAGGTCAATTGATCGTTTATGGCTTCAGCAGCTTCCTCCAAGTCAGAAAACTCAGACAGCAATTCTTTCATGGAATCATTTTTTTCTTCTTTTTGTCAGTGTTCGTCACAGCCCATAAGTTCTTGGCAGAAATATTCGCCTTGCTTCCCCACCTCAACTTTGCCCACATTATCTCTTTTCGAACTTCATCTTTGAGTTGATGGTACCGTGCATAATCACGAACTCTAAAGGCTCTCCATCGCTGATTGATCGGATCCTTGATTCTTGCATTCATCCAAGGTTTGTCGCCATCCGACAGTATCACAGTTTTCATTTAAACATTTTCAGAAAGACACAAAATGCTACATTATAAAAGATTTCAATTTTTTCCTCAATTGTGTACGACATATCATAAAACTCACGCCAATTAACATTTCTCACAGTCTGTACAAATGACCAAATGCTTTTCCGGGATAAATCATAAACAATTCTAGGTTGCTTTGAACATTTAGTATTTGACATTTGAACACTATAATTGCCTGCACAAAAGATCGTGCTATGGTCAGAGGAGTCAATAGGTGCTCCTATTTTACGATTGAAAAAGGGACCAACCTCTCAGCAACAAGAACATCTTCCAGAATTCTGTCACCACGTGTTGGTTCACTCACCAATGTGGACAAGCCTAATACATTACACAAATGTTGAGTTCTCATCTTATTAAAATCGCCACATATTACAATATGAGGACCATAAACAGCGTTTAAGAAGTAATCCGTATAGTGTTAACCAGAAAATCATACAATTCTTGCATGAGCTGAACACTTAGATAAGGTGGAATGTACGCACAAACAAGAATCATGCCAAAGTCAGACAAGTACAGCCACAGCGACTCAAAATACATGGGATGATCACTGACATGCAATTTAAGTACATTAATATCTTTTTTTACATAAACACATACACCGCCTCCTATACGGTCAAATCGATCAGCTCAATGAACAATTAATGTTGGTATCGTCACCAGAAAATCAGGAATATCTTTTATTCAACTACGATTCAGTGATACAAACGATTTGCGGTTGTAAGGTAGAAATTACTCCGCTCAGATAGTCTATTTTCTTGAAGACTGACCTCACATTTGACACTAGCAAAGACGGAACTTTTACATCACAAACATTCACGCGCTTATCGGATTTCTTGGATAAAAAGTTGAGCGAAAATTTTTGAGTGTATCACGTTGTACAATCTGGTTTCGATACACAACTACATCTTCACCATTGTCTCAATGCTGACGTTGAGCTTGAGGAGAAACCTGCACCTTTCCTTTAGCAAAGGGGTGAAATCAGAATGAATAGAAATTTCTGAATAACCGGCAGTTTTCTTCAGTTGAGAGGCTTTACGCAACAGTTCGTTTTTCGGATTCGTGTCAATCAGTTGCGATCGGGCGCTTTCGGTTTGATCTGATTGAATTGAGATTTCACAGCCGACTGTGATTGACAGTATCTACGCAATCTAAATTCAACTTCTTCAGCAATTCATCAATTTTGTTCTTATCAGATGCTTTCGGATCTGCAGCTGATCCACCAGCACTTTCATCAACACCAAATATCATTACATTTCGCTCTCTTTGTCTCCTTTGATCAATCTCTTGTGAGACCTTCTCCAATAAATCTTCAGCATTGAAGTAATCACATTTTGTTTTAAGGAAGCTGTTTTCTCTTTCAAGATCATCCACACTAACAGACAAGGAGCTAATTGTTGATCTTAAGCTATCAGCCTCATTCTTCATGAATGAAATCCTTCATCTTTTGACCTCTGTATCAGGGACTTGAGTTCATTGAACATACCAGGGCTAAAGGAGGAAGTGGATCCAGAACGGCTTTGTCGGTCACTACTAGATGTTGGTAGGCTTGGCATGACAATGATAAATACGTTAATCAGATACATGAAAGACAAAAGAAATAGAGAAAGTAAGTCAACAAAAATATCAGTTTGGGAATCGTACCGAGGACCTTGTACAGCTGAGTCAGATGCCAAACAGCTATACCAAACAGCCAATTCATCAACTACAGTGCAGTGATATCAATTTTCAGATGTTCGGAAACCTATGAAATGACGACGCAGTTCCGACACGCAATCGCACATTTGAGACAGCCACAACACAACCAGCGCGATGACAGCAAGATTGGAACTAAATCAGAGACTTCAATTAGTCCCATAAACCAGAGAAAACTTTTATGTCTCCGTCTGCAAATCATGCTTCATAGAACGTTTCAAGTGGGAAGCACCAGCTAAGTCACTTTTTAGCATGGAATATCTTGTTGTTATTTCATATCCTGCATGTCGTTATGCCTCTCATCCGTGATGTGTATACGAAAATGTATTTAAAGACAGTGTTCAGTTTCTTTAGCAAAGATACATGAACTGCATGACCAAGAGATGGTTCTACACTTATCGAAGTACTCCTTACTTAATCGCAGACATGCAAACAAATGTCATTTTACCGAAAACCTTCGTCTGCGTCCCATTGGATTTAGGCCTATATGTACTTTCTTCGTTCACGTCTGACAAGAAGAGGTACCAGGAAAACCTCGAAAGATGTGCAGTTTCGTAGTAGCCATAGGGTGCGCAACATTCTGTGAATACCTCACTTTCGGTCACGTGTTGGTGGCTTGACTATATGTCGAAAGGTCTTGGGTCGGAGCCGGTTGCCGGAGCCGTGGTAGCTGAACCACGTCTCCGAAACTCTGGTAATTGGTAACCCATCGAATTGATAATTTAATAAACTATATTACCTCTCCAAAGTTGTATTGACATGGAGTTTGTGGAAACTATTCTTTATTCTGAAATGCTATCATGATCAGTCAAATTCGCGTACATTTCTCCGGAAGTGCAAAAATTTGCATATCTCACATGTGGTACTGGGTCTCAACTGAAGTTCATTTAATGAAATCGAAACTGTATACACATTATGTCATAGAAATTGACAACAATAAAACCTCTAGAATGGAAATTAAGCTTCATGCAATGCACAATAACGGCACATAAATCGCACGCATTTTCACTTAGATGCACTTGCCAACGTCTGTATCATTGGGTTAGAATCAGTCACATGAGTAAATCGAAGCTTTTAATTGGTTCTTCATGCCCCAACTTAGTTCCCCCGGATGTGCCGCGACCTTGAGTCAATTTCCATTCTAGTCAACTTCAGATAAACAGTTTATTTCTATGCATTATGTATACACATCTGTAAAGCTGCATACTTGTTTGCATATATCTTGAATATGCCTTGCATTGTAAATTTCCATAACTTTGAAATAAACGTTTAGTGCTACTACTATATTGTGAATTTTTATAAATGCAGAGTTGTTACTCTACCTAATATACTTACTTCACGATGGTAGCCCATCGAATTGCCAATTTGACAATCCATCTTGCCTCTCCGAAGTTGTCATGACATGGAGGATTTCTAAATTACTTTTCTTTACTCTGTTGTAAGCATGATTGCAATCATAATCAGTCAAATTCGTGTACATTTCTCCAGAAATACAAAAATTTGCATATCTCACATGTGGTATTAGGTCTCAACTCAAGTTCAGTTAATGAAATCGAAACTGTATACACATTGGGGATTTAACACTAGAAGCGTCATGATTTCTATATACATTGTAGATTGCACCTACTTATTACCGCCAGATGCAGTCAAATTGACTTCAGCATGTGATGTGAATGTAACCCTATTTTTGTTGCTGAAAACGGTTCGTCTAATTGCAAAATAATTATTCTAACAAAAATATCTAAAAAAACATCATTTGACACAGTTTTTGCAGGCAAAAAAAACCATTTTTGTTGCAACACAGGGACCGCAACACCACTTCTTACAAGCTCCGCAAACATTTGCACCTTTTTTTGTGGTTGTCAACTTGGCACTCCCAAGATATGGGCACTCCTTTCGAGCGGTGCTCTTGAGCAGATTCTGGACTGGGCGGGACACATTAGCTATAGAAGGTTTAGAAATTTTACACAACTGCTCGCCCAAAAGAAGAAGATAATTACGCCTTGAAATTGAATTTCCGCAAGCGATTTTGCAAAGAATCCATGAATTGAGCGCAATGTCCAACAAATTGTAAAATACGTGCATTGGCCATCTGCGCGAACCGGCCTGCATGTCATGCTATCGAGCATGTCAACACAGTGCTTAGTATTGTTGTAAAAGTCCACAGTTTCAGGATGATTCTCCGTTCCGCCTCCAAAAGTACACGATTCATGCATTGACGACAATAAACAAACTGACTTTTCAGGTTTCGATTTATAAATTGTCAATGAACATTTTTTTCAGAATTCAAGAAGAACCTTGAGCCATAGCGACTCATATCCTTTTCCATTTGAGGTAACTACTCAGGCAATGCTCGGTGATTTTTTCTTATTGTACCAACAATGGTTGTTTTGTTTTCTTCCAAAGCAGAAGCAAGATTCAAATAAGTGAGATAATTATCACACGTGATGATATATCCCATTTTCTAATTCACAAGCGACGTATTCAGACAAAGTAACATTGCTTGGGCGACACTCCTCCTTTCCCAAATAAGCAGACTTTTCAAGACATACTTTGTTTTGGTATCGCAAAGAACCCAAAATTTGATGCCAAATTTATCGGGCTTCTTCGGCATATATTGTGTAAAGGGACATCTGCATTTCGATGGCAAAGGCTGTTCATCTAGAGAGCAAAATATTCTTCAGGTGTACATTTCCTGTCTATTTTCTATCATGCTTTCCAAATATCACGTATCAAGAAGAATTTTTTCAGAAGCAATTCCATTCCGTCGAGAAGTTTTCTCATCAAATCTGAGAAACCCAATAACTCACGGAAATGATTGCTGGACATGGTGCTTTTTGGAATTGGGATGCCCCATTTCTCGCTCCATAGAGCTTCAAGTTCGAGTTTAGAAGCTAATGTTGCACCCCGAATCTGCATAAGACCAATAACTGCTAGCAGCTCCTCCTTAGGAAATGTCCATTCCGAATCATCTTTCTGTCGATTAGCTTCTGCAATAGTACACGAGTGAATGTGATTGACAACATAACTATTAAATAGAAGATGAAAGGCAGACAACACATCGTCTAAGGAAATAGATCGTTCATAGTAAAAGTCCACGTTTAGCGGTGAAGATGTTCCTTGACGAAATCGGTCCTCTTCGCTCGTGATTTGCTTCTTGCCATAAAGTAATTTTATTTTTGCCAAGATATGAGGGCAATTCATTCAATACCACCACATTCTGTACAATCGGAGTGTTGATTGATCCATCATCATCTTCAGTATCACTATCCTCATTACCACTTTCAATTATGAATTCGTCCAAAGCCACTTCTTTATCCCCAGATAATTCAACTGTGTTATCATAAGTATGCAAAGCAGTTTTCGCAGATATTCGTCGACTTCTTACAGTAGTCATCGCTTCAACTACCACAGATTAGGCATACTGTGGTAGATGTAGATTATGTTAGACAACCAAATCGACACAACCAACACAACAATGAGTGGTGAGAAAAGCAAGTGATCATGTTGTCAAATGATGACTGATTAGTTTTATTGGCTTAACCAATTATCTCACATTAAAAGTCGAATTCCAATACCTACAAATTTACAGTCAAAATGACTGCCATGGCGCTTTTATGTATAATGCTATGTGCTTTCCACCATAGACATTTCTATACAGAAATTTTCTCTTGAATTGAATCTAGAGATATACCGCATGCAATAAATGTGAAGGCATGTGATTCTCAAAGATTACTGGGGATAGAATGCAAACATATTTAAAAATCGAAAGCAGTCATTTTGACTGCAATGGCGGTTCTGTTTATAAATGCTGAGTTGCTACTCTACTTATACAAAGATATTTGGCACTTCTATATATATTAAACCTCTTTGACCTACTAAGATACTTACTCCGTGTCCTGAACAAAAAAGGTCTATAATTTCATTATAGTTTAACATGAAAGAAAACATACATTATTAACCATTATTAACATTCTAAATAGCCTGCGTTTAGCAGTTTTCAAGAATATTGCGGCCGTGGTTATCGTAAATCATTTAAGTTAAAACGAGATTGGAGCAGCCTATAAAGTTGACCATTCAGTTGGATGAATGAAATTCAGCTGAAAAATGTTGAACGCACGGGATGCTACTCTATGCGGCAGCTTATCAATGTACTTCATAAATATTCACGGTTGTTATCATTCCTCTTTATGTAAATAAGCACAGAGTAATGTATAAAAGCATTTTGATAAAATAACTTACAATATATTGTTTTGCAGCAAGAATTTAAATGTGTTGCGGGTTTCAATAATTTGATTTTTCTAAAGATCTAACAATCGGCGCCTAGCCGAGCAGCTGAAATTGCCAAAGACAATGGATAATCTACTATCTTCGGAAACTGCCATCAACAAACAGCTGTTGTCCATTCTAGTCTCACTACCTTAAACAAAGCGAAGAGTCGGATTTTTATGACTTTATGTATCAGATTCTTTGATCAGATATAACGTACGCTTCAGTTCATAAATTAGCAAAATCAAGCAACAAAATTTATGAAAGGTTTTTATTCGCCAAAGGCATGGCATGTGAGTAGTGAAAACTGTGCCCTACTTGCCACGGATAGGTACATGGATAGGTACATGTAAAGTTTAGTGTTATCAATAGGTACATGGATAGGTACATGTAAAGTTTAGTGTTGTCAATAGGAACATGGATAGGTACATGGATAGGTACATGTATACTTTAGTTATCGATAGGCACATGGATAGGTACATGTATAATTCAGTGTTATCAATAGGAACTTGTATGAGATCTGTTTTACTGGATAGGTACATGTGTTTGGTACACTGTGTTTCGGAACGTCTATGATCGAACTTGTGTGGTTTGGTTCTGAGCACTTGGGTACGTACCGATAGACGTCCGTTGTTTGATTTTGAATGGGTTTGCTCAATTGCGACTATTGTGACTATTGCAACCATTGTAATCAAGATGACACATTGATTTTTCTTTTACGTAGACAAACTATGCTATAAATATGAGATAGTTTTTGATAACATACATAATGATGACTAGTATCCCAACGTCGTGGGTTGTCGCAAGAGACCTTGGATATTCGTTCAAAGCCATAGAAACTGTAACAAATCTCAGTGAAAATATCAACGCTGGTGATTTAGTTGATCGACTAATGGATCTAGATGAGCATGCTATGAATCACAATTTGGATCGTAGGTGGATAGAGGATTTCTCCATGCTACACTGCAATGATAGTGAAATTAGGAGGATCAAATTGGAACGATATGGAAAGAAGGAGACATCTGACAGTGTTTTAATAAAAAGTTCTCCCAATAAAAGTGACTTCAGAAGGAAATTAGAACAAGAGACATTTAAATTATTATGTGAACGGAACTGCGTTAAATGTTTTAAACAGGAACGATCACTTCTCTTTTTGCCATGTTCTCATAGCGTTATGTGTTCTACATGTTATGTACCCTTTGAAACTTCATCTTGTCCCCTTTGCGATGAAGAAATATCTTCAACAGTCACTGTATATCGTTCATGATGAGTCATCATGCAGGTCTGTGATTGGTCACTATTGTGTCTTTGTGTGACTTTTCTATATAAGGAGGACATTGTACCGTTCTATTTCAAGCATAATTTGAGGCTAATACAATGTCAATCAGCATGTCGTTCACTACCAACATTCCCATTTCAATAATTTACCGAAGTCAACTCTTCACGGGCAATATATTTTATTCTGCCGTGAATATAACTGGCTATAAAGCGGATTTGGTGGATCTGATGGAGGAAATAGTGAAGTATTTCCGCTGCGGAGAGGACGTTGTGGTGCAGAGAATGCTAATGAGAGTCGTGAACAACGCTCTTACACGAGTTGCAAGATTCTGGCTCAACGAAGTATTTCGCCCACTATCTCAAGCGGAGATTGTACCGGAATACTCTCGCTGTTGGTGCAGCAGTATCCAACGGAAACTCAACACATGTCTCCATGACATTATCACCTCCAGCTACTATGATGAGAAGGGTGAGAAGTGCAAACTGGACTTGTTCAGTGGACCGCCATCAGTAAGCATCAATGTGGCTGCTCAAGGACATTCTGAGGTGATCAGTTTGCGGGCATACTATGCCAATATTTTAAAGACTTTCCATTTAAAGCCTTGCTGTATGTGCTGTCCTATTTCAAAACATCTAATGAAAGACATTGAGCAGCTCATAACTGCTACAAATGAGACTCTAGCCGATGTGAGTGTATATCAGTTTCCCTCTACAACTTGCTAAGTGTTTTATGTAATTTTATACGTACCAGCAACAAACTCTGTGAATGCTTGTAAACTTTTGTATATAATGTTGTAAGTACTAAGCAAAAATTGTAATTGTATTATCTATTTCCATATTAGAATAAAAATGTCTGTAAAACGGAAGGCATCTTCTCGTCAATCGAAACGGTCCTTCAAACCTTCAAGTCAGTTTAAAAAGGCGTTGCGAAAGTTAAACAGGATACATGATAATAAGAAGAAGTGTAAATTGATTCAAAATTCAAGTGATGATTTCATTCGTGATTTAGCTTTTGCAATACACCAATGTCTACCTATTTACAAGCCTCTGTTGAATGCTGGCTCTTTGAATAGCATAAAAAAGTTTTCAAATCCAAGGAGTAGTGATAAGAAAAGGCGAAACTTAATTCAGCGCGGTGGTGGTGGGTTTCTAAGTATGTTAAATGATATTGGAAACAGTATTAATGGTGTAATCAATAGTCCGCTTGGAAGGATTGCAGCAACTGCTGCAATGTTAATATAAGGTTAGCGAATCATAAAGTGACACGTCATCACTTTGATTGATGAGTCATATATAGGTGTATATAAGGAAGACGCTTTAATGATATTTTACCACTTTCAAGTGACAATTCATTTGCGCTGGTTGAAAGCTCCGAATTAGTACTTGTTGAAACATGACTCAGAAAATGTATACAATCAGAGAGGAAGGTGACGCTTTTGAGCAAGATCTCTTGAAGCTTCGTCCGACACGAAAGGTGCAAGGGATTGGAAATACGTTCTACTTTCAAACCTTGAATTATGGTGATGATGGCTTTTATCTTCAAGTTCCATTCTTCCACAGTAATGGTATGTCTACATCAGGGTATAGCAATATGAGACAAATGCGAGTGACTTTTCCAAAATGGCAACAGGTGATTCTTAAAACTATTGACTCTTTCGCGAAAGAATGTGTTGAGCTGCCTGAAAGTGCTCCCACTCATTGGAGAAAGGCATTAGAGGAAGGAGTTTGTTATAAGGAATTGCCGGAATTCGATACACTGTTTTTAAAACTATCTGATCATTTTCAAGCATTCGATCTCTTTACAAACGCGATGGAATGTGAGGATCTCAAACGGGGCCGCTATATGGCCTTAGTTCACGTTACCGGACTTTATATTGGCTCACATGGTTCGACTGGTAAAGTCGCATCTTTACAAATGAAGGTTCTTCAACTAGTCTATGAACCACTACCAATTGATAAATGTTTAATTAACATTGATAAGACTGCTTCAAGTGATGGGAAGGAAGAGAGCAAAAAGCGAGGTCGGAAATCTAAAGATGGGAATCCTAAATTGAAGTTGAAGCGCCAAGATGCTGACTTGAAAACTTTCTATCATCCTAATTGTGATGAGGAAACACAAATGTTTTAATTTGTAAATGTTTTAATTTGTAAATGTAACTTGAAAGTTTCTATTCTGAATGTAAATAAACTTGATCTGGAACATGTGTCTGTTTTGTTGTTCTAAGCAAAATTAGCGGGATGATGAGTTTAATGTTAATGGAATTATAAGATGACAGATTTTCGTCTATTCACTGATCGCACAATGTGTGTCGCTGGACCAAGTCAGTCCGGTAAAACTACATTTGTAACTGAATTGCTACAATATAGAAATGAAATGTTTAACAAGGAAATTAAGAGAGTCAAATGGTATTATGGAATATTTCAACCACAACTACATTCTGCACTTCGCCAGAAAGGTTATGAGGTGAAGCAAGGGTTGCCATCAACTGAGGATATCAAAGCAGGTGACTTACTAGTATTAGATGATCTATTACGAGAAAGCAAATCTTCAAAGGATGTAACTGAAATGTTCATTCAAACTGCACATCATAGGGAAGCTTTTATTATCTACATCACCCAAAACATCTTCGATGGAGGGAAAGAGCAAAGAACTAGAAGTTTGAATACACATTATTTGGCAATATTTAAAAATCCAAGAGATAGCAGTCAGATACATCATCTCAGTAGACAGATATTACCTCAACAACCTAAAGTACTTTCAAAAATATATGAAGATGTAACAAAGAAACCACATGGTTATCTATTTATTGATCTAACCCAGGAATGTCCGGAACGACTTCGATTTCGAACAAATATCATACCTAATTCCGCTGAACCAATGACAGTTTTCTCGGTTCACAGTTAGTTTTAAGCAATGTACTTTGTTGCCTTATTATTTTCAAACATGTCGTATTCAAAGATGGTAGTCATTCCTCAAGAGGAGTATGTACAATTGACTACATTACAAAGTGCACAGGAAGTCAAAAATATAGATCAACCTATTACGAATCAACTTAAGGAACTAACACAAAAGGATATGGAAATTCAGAAGATTAAGGATCCCTATCGACGAATGCAGTTAGCAGCTGAAAACATTGACGAGAGGCGACAGATTCGTGACAAGTTGCGACGATTTATAACCTTGTCAACACCTCGACCATATCGTGTGCGCGCTGAGCGATTATTTGACTTCATTGATCCACATGTGAAGTTCAATGAGAGAGGGGAGATAATAGATGAAACAACTGGTGATGTTATTGGAAATAGTCACATAGATGACCTTCTACAATATGCTGTCAGAGATGTAAGGCGAAAACTAGGTGCACCACAAGGGTGGACATATTTTCAGAAAATTTTATCTGATCAAAATGTACCTCACAATATTATTGGAGGACCGACTGTGAATGAATTGGATAAGGGTCACTTACAAGATGGATCAAAGAGTAAAACACCCACGATGGCGGTCAAGCGAGAGCTTGCAGATCCCGATGATCTGCAACCAAAAAGAGCTACTAGGCGCTCAATGCGTGTTGCGAAGGAGTATAGTAAATATTAAGCAAATATGAATTAAGCCTTGCCTCTCTCATATTATGTCGTTACAAAAATTTTGCTGTTGTTTGAAATCTGCGCTCGAAGGCAAAGGAGAAGAGGGCATAGAGGTTGATATCAATTGTGTTAGCAGTTGCTGTGCGAGTAATACGCGTGCAAATCAGAACAAAGACGATGAGTACAGCAGTGAAACTCAGAAAGATTTATTACGACTTAAATCATCCCGCAAGTTTCAGTCGTCCGGAGGTTCTAGCTCGTGCAGCAGGTGTGGGAATAGAGAAAGTCAAGAAGTGGTTGAGGAGTCAACCGACTTACACTCTTCACAAAAATGCGAGAAAGCGGTTTCCAACAAGAAAATATGTTGTTAACAATATAGATAGTCAATGGCAAGCGGACTTGGCTGACATGCAACAGATATCACAGTACAATGATGGCTATAAATACATCTTAACCGTAATAGATATTTTATCTCGCTATGCTTGGGCACGTGCGCTGAAATCTAAACGAGGACCAGAAGTTGAAGCGGCTTTTCAGAGCATTTTCGATGAGGGGCGTGTTCCGCAAAGAATACAGACCGATCAAGGGAAGGAATTCGAAAACTCTCATGTTCGAAGTCTCCTTAAAAGTCATAATGTGGAATTGTTTAGTGTCAAAAGTGCTTATAAAGCTGCCATGGTTGAGAGGTTCAATCGCACACTGAAGACAAAAATATGGCGCTATTTCACTGCAAAAAATACACATGTTTGGGTAGGTGAGCTGCAGAAATTTAAGAATTACAATGAAAGCTACCATCGAATCATTAAGATGAAACCAGTTGATGTTACTCCAGATAATGCGATGGATGTATGGCTTCGATTGCATGATAAGAAAGCGAAAAACATTTCCAATGAAAAGAAAATTAATGTTGGTGATAGAGTTCGGATTTCAAAGGTTAAGTCTACATTTGAGAAGGGGTATCTACCTAATTGGACTGAAGAAGAGTTTTTTGTGGATGAAGTAAATACAAAATTTAGACCCACCATGTATAAATTAATAGATTACCATGGCAATCCAATTGAAGGAAAATTTTACTCTTATGAATTGCAAGTAGTAGACAGAAGTGAAGAGGTGTATATGATTGATAAAATAATTAGGAGGAAAGGTCATGGCAATCAAAGGAAATATCTAGTTAAATGGAAAGGATATCCTGATTCATTCAATAGCTGGATAACGCATCAGGATCTACAAAATGTGGAGATGGGAGACACTCGTAACTTTTAAGCTAATATAGCATGTGACTTCTTCCATATATGACTTTAACATGTCTACTAACTTCAATATCATTCTTCCAGGCAATAGCAACCCCAAGATATTCCCAAGTAACAAACCATCTCTATACTCTGTTGAATTCGCTAATCCAATTACTCTGCATAGACCCCATGAAGTTGCTCTAACTGAAATTACTTATTACAACGATATCAGTTTGCTAAAGAACAACTATTTTGAATTACATAAAGAAGTGCGAGAGAAGGATGATTGCTTTCGCATATTTCAAAATAGTCTACATGGTACATGGGCTTTTCATCATCTAACTTTACATCCTTTTTCAACATCTTTACCATCTGTTCAAAACATGATTAAAATTCAAAAGGCATTTGCAACGTCAACTTTTGATTCTAAGGTTCCCACAATGAGCTTGCAAGATACAGAAAAGGAAATCGGTAGAATGTTTGAACGAATAAATGATCTCTTCAAGCTGACTTTGAATAAATTCTACAAACCAGTCATAAAGGGGTCAACAAAATTGATGAAGGAAGGGAAGCATGTTCTTCTTGTATTAGGTAAGGATTTGAGTCATACTTTTGGGTATTCCAGAACAACTTTCTCATCAAGGTATTGGTACAATGGACGTGGGTGGAATTCGGAGAGGAAAGTCACTGATTTTAAATGTAGAATTGTGCCATTGTATGCATTACAAAAAAGGAGCATCCGAGTAAAAAATAAATTTGAGGTCATTAGAAGTGTTGAAGACTTTGCAAGAAAGTTTCAAGGATCAGTGCCAGAAACGTTAATGACTTGTGAATATAAGAAAGAGAAAGTAACTTTATTTACTGTTGAAACGGAGGCAGAATTTATTGTTTTTACTAAAAAGACACCATTGGAAAAGTCTGAGTCCGCTGTTATTGAATTTGGATCTGAAATGATTGGGATGTTTAAGGGCCTTGAAAGCGCACCTTGGTTGACAGAATTAAATGATACATTCAAGGTTCAATTGTCCTCTTCTAAACTCAAAGCATCAACAAATGCTTCATGGGATATCCACGTATACAGCGAAGACATATCGGGTGATGAATTGTCTACTTCCAGTGAACTTGTAAAAAGAGTTAATTTGAACATTGAAAGCTTGAAAACGCCATCTGAATTGTGTACAAAGTTAAATGAGTTTGGTGTAGATTACCTTGATGCAGATGAATATCACTTTTCTTATGACCCACATAAGAAACGCATGATTCTAAAGGTAGGGAAGAACTCTCTTATCAAGCTGGATAGCGTGTTAACGACCACATTGGGATTCTCAAAATCAACTATTTATGAAGGTACATCAATAGGCGATACAGCCCCATCACTAGAGCGTGATATAAGTAACTTATACGTCTATTGTAACATTATTGAATATACAAGGGTTGGCGACATTGAGGCCCCACTTCTGCGCACATTTCCTCTCTCATCCGTAAGGAAGCAACTAATCAATCGAGAATTTTTTAACACAATGTATCTACCAATCAGCCGAAATTTCATCAATAGAATTGACATATCAATTCATGATGATGCAGGAGAAGTAGTACCGTTCTGTGGTGGTGTTACTGTTTTGACCCTACATATTAGGTCACGAGAATAAGGCTTTACGCTATTGTGACTTCCATAGTTATTCAATAGTCATAATGACAGGCATTTACAGTAGACCATCATATCAGAGCGGTTATCCCGTGTTTGTTGGAGGTAGACGACAAGTTGGAGGAGGCATATTTGGTGCACTAAGACGTATGGTTCTTCCAACACTCAAAAAGTATGGCGTACCAATCATGAAGCGTGTTGGAAGCAGGGCTTTAGATTTTGGTGCAAATGTTGCAGCTGATGCGCTTCAAGGTGAGGATATCGGTGAATCTATGAAAATGCGCGCGCAGCAATCTGCCATAGACGCATTAGATGATTTAACAAAGACGAGACGTACAGTTCGGAAGAAGCGTAGGAAGTCAAGACAAGTTGGATCAGGCCGAGTTACTAAGCAAAGACGCAGGAAAAGTAAAAAGCCGACTAGAGCAGCACGTTCTAAATCTAGACGTCGAGTGAAAACAAGAAAGCGCAAACGAAATTCCACAGCTACTAGAAACAAGTCAAAACGAAGGAAGACAACATATTTGTAGAGCTAATACGATGCAGAGTATCAATTCGGCTTTGTGTTTCTTCGATTCTCCCCCTCATCAGACAGACATCATCTCCTCAACAATTGTAGACATAGTCCCCACAACAAATATCGATGGTAACCAGCAGCCTATTCAGTTTGATATACCTGCCAATCCTCAAGATTATATTGACTGTCAATCCATTGATTTAGAGTTGTGTATACAAATTAAGAAGACTGATGGTACAAATATCGATTCATCCAAGGATAAAGTGGGGTTAGCAAATCTTCCTATTGCCAGTCTGTTCTCAGATGTGTATCTAATATTGAATGACAAACAGATTGAAGGAGGGGATCGAGCATATCCATATGGAGCATATATACATACAATGACTCAATTTCAAAAGCAAGCTAAACAGTCACACTTGCAAGTTTCTGGGTGGTATGATGATCAGCAAGGGAAATTTGATGATGTCTCAAATACAGGGTTGAAAAGACGAATGGATTTAACAGCGGATTCAAAGGAATTATACTTGAAAGGACCCGTCTATCTTGATTTCCTTCGTCAATCTAGATATCTGCTATCACAGGTTAAAATGCAAATAAAATTTATTCGTGCAAATCCTGAGTTTGCGTTAATGGCTTTTGGAGCTACAAACTATCAAGTCAACATAAGTAATGCCGTGCTCAATGTAAGGCGAGTAACAATGAACCCGTCAGTCATCAACGAGCATGCGACAGGATTGAGGAAAAACAATGCAATATATCCAGTTAATCACAGTGTGTTGACAAACTTCACAATTGGTGCGGGATCATCCTCACATGCCTACCCAAATCTTTTTCCCACTGCAATGCCAAAGGCGGTGTATATCACATTTGTGGAAAATGAGGCATTCATTTGTGCTTTTGAAAAAAATCCATTCAATTTCCAACACTTAAATGTTAGCAAACTAGCACTCTATCAGGATGGGAAATTTGTATCTTGCAAAGCATATGAGCCTAATTTCAAAGATGGTAAATTCGCACGTGAATATGGTTCTATTTTCACCGCCCTCAACATGTTTAATACAGACTATTCAAATGGAATTACAATGGATATGTACAAGAATGGCTACTTCTTCATTATGTACAACCTCACAGCAGATGCAGATCTAGGTGGTGAAAGCGTAGGAGTTACAAAGCCTGGAAATCTACGACTGGAGGTATCATTTGAGTCACCTTTGAAGAAAACAATTACTTGTCTCATTTATGCTATCTATGATAGCAAAGTTGAGATAACAAGAATGAGAGACGTGACTGTCAGCTATCAGAGATGAGTAACTTAAGCAACATAGAAATCTTGAGGAGAATGAGGAAAGCTCATCCCTACTCCAAGACAATATTTCTCAATGTCTTTTCTAGAGATAATTTACCTGATTCAATTCCTTTCTATCCTTGTTCGCTTATCATCAATACGGATACCAACAATCTTCCCGGAAAACATTGGATTGCTGTATACATCAATCGTTATAAAGTTGCCGAATATTTTGACTCTCTTAATCAACCTCGTTTACATGATATCGCATTATGGATGAACAGGTTTTCCTGGACTGTTAGGAAAGTGACATCGTTCCCACTTCAAAGTAATACATCTCTAATGTGCGGTGGCTATGTACTCTATTTTGTCAACGAGAGACCATTGAAAAATAACTGTAAAAGTGCTTTAGAACTATTTTCAAAAAACTGTGATAAAAATGATGTAATTCTTACTAAATATGTTGAAACAGTTTTGAAATAAAGTTTTATGTTGTATCATTAACTTGCTCTCTTTTTTCCAAAACAAGGGTTTATAAGGAAAACAAAAACATGCTCATATTTCATTATCTATTCACATATATACAAAAAAACATGTTCACATTTCATTATCTATCCACATATATACAAAATCTACAATTTGGTTTTCATGAAACATTTTTTCAAATCACATATGATGGGAGGCACATCACTTATGTCTTTAATGCCGGTTATCACAATCTTTCCATTATGGAACACATGAACATGATATGGATGCCAGTTAGTCAATTGAGCTGCTGGAAATAACTCCACTTCAGAAGTTAGATTATGTGATGATGTAACTTTACGGAAATCATAGTGATAGTGTAATTCACATAACACGGTCATTGTCTTCACTTTCCAATCAGATAATGAATCACCAAGTAAATGTTCCAAAGTTAAGTGTAAATATGAGAGATCACCCTCCATGACCCTTCCAATACATTGGATTGTTCCATTTGGAAAGAATAGGATAGTGAGAGATCTATCCTTCCTCTGAATCCTCCATGTTAACATTGAGGGTCTTCCAAGATGTAAGCTCGTTGTCGGCTTCAATTTGCGTTTTATCAGTAACCATTGTTTTCGGTTGGGTATATTCCTCTCGATCTCTTGTAGATTGAGTTTTGACTTTGCTTTTGTAGTTAACATCCGATTTACAACTTCCAACCGTTTGATGTCCTCCATCTTTAATGAATGACGTTATCTGTGGTAGTATCTCCCTTGTAAAGGTTTCCCATGTGACGTCACTGAAACGAAAAAATCGATATTCAACATCTTCACGTTTTGGTGAACAGACGTATAGTTTGACTGATGAATCACACTTTATCCATACCTTGTCATCGAGAGGAATCTTGATCCGAGTCTTATGGTTGTCAATGAGATCCACAAAGTCTTTCAGTGAAGGCAATGAGTCAATACTAATGCAAACGCCACGATGTTTTCGATCACTATTTGCTATTGAATGACGAAATGCTATTCTTTTAGAATTTGTTATGTGAACGTTTTGAACGTCACTAAGTTTCCATGTTCTAATGTAATGAGGCATGTTCCGAAAGCTATGTTTCAAATTTAGGTTTAATGTTTGCCTAAAGTTTGTTATTTTATTAGCTCAACATATCGGAATGATGTTGAGTACAAATTCTTGACATATTCATTCACATTAGGACTACCTATTTATTAGTAATCATTTCTACATATCGGAAAGATGTAGAAATTTCAATTTTAGTAAGACTACTTATGTATTAGTAAGTGTTGCTACATGTCGGAAGATGCAGCAATCGCAAGATCTATCACAAGTGGAATATTATATTGTTTTTATTTAGACTCATTCTACATCACCTGTGACAGGAAGGCATCTCCTTCTCTTCGACGGTGGGGGAAGACCTAGGCTATAGTGTCCATATGGTAATGATAAATTTTTATCCAGCCAACAGCGCTTATCCTCCCAAAGTGAAAGACCTCGCTTCCTAAATGATTTTGTGCTAACTATGTGATTTTTTGAATTTATAATTGTCATATCTTCAGTTGTATCATTCTCACTATAATAGACACTCCTATAGTCATCATGTTTCAATTTTTTAACTGCTGCTCTCTGAATTCCTTTTGCACGTTTGATGCTATGATTCGTAGAGTCTAGATATTTCATGGAATACATTTTCGGTTTTAGTAGGATCATTTCCTCAAGCAACTTTCCAGCACACTCATCCTTAAAACAACCTAATCTAGCTTTGTTTGTAGTTGAGTATAGTCGGTGATGACTGTCATAGTTTGAAGAGTCAAACTTTTCACCGAAGTATAGAAGTATATCTTCCAGACGGACAGATGGTGATGTGTATAAACATAGGAAGAAACTGTCGGTATCACCTCCACAAAGCCGCGTTCTATTTATCAGTGGACACCCTTTTAGATCATTGTAATATAATTGATACATTTCCAACTTACTATAGTCAAGTACTGCTTGACCAACATATATTAATTTATTTAAAACTATTGAAGGTTTGTACATTTCCATACCAACCAGATCTTCATCAAATATTTTGTGTTGAACATAGAGAGGATGATTTGACAATTTCAGTAGTTGTTTCTCATTGTTGACTAGTTTAAATTTTTTCCTTCTCCTTACATTTTCCATTGTTTTACCATATAAAGAATTATTTTTCAATTTGTAGAATGACTTTTCGAAGTCAGTGTTTGATTGAGCCCTCTTTTGAGAGTTCATATCAATGTATGTTTTTAACCAAGGCTTTTGTGTGAATTTTATGCCACTATGAATCTTCTTGATTCTCATGCCCATGGTCAAGTAAAATTTTAAAATTGAGTAGTGGACTACATAATTTTCCCTATCAAATTTATGGAGCAGAAGTTTCTTGATAGAAGAAAAATGTGTATTTGGTCTTACTTTTTCATATAGATTTTTCATATAGTGTGAAAACATTCTCTTTTCAATCATCTGCATTTCTGGAGCTAATGGGAAATCGGCAGTGTCATCATGAATGGCTGCAGGATACTCTAAATCTAAATCAAAAATGTAGCCGATTTCACCATCATCATCTATATTTTGAACATTTTCTTCATTTAAAAAATTATCTAATTCACTTTCATTCAACCATTTGAAATTTGAGTGGGGTAGATTCCTACTGAGTGAAGAACCGTAAAGGTTATTAACATCTAAGTAGGTCAAATGTCGACTTTCATGTATATTATTTCCTAATTCTTCAATGCGTGCACGCGCTCGGTGAATGTTGGTGAAAGTCATACCCCCTCTACTTCCTCGTTCAAATAGATTGTACATATTTTCATCTTGTATGTAGTGTGGGGGATCATTGGAAGAGAAATTTAGTGCTGAGGTAAAGCTAAGATGTGGGAGACTGACAAAATGTACAGGGTCGACTTCATCCTCACGTTGACTCAATGCTCTAAACACTTCAAATATGTCTGCCAACAATAAAACATCTAACTTCAGATATGCCAGCATGTAATCACCAAATGTGCTACAATTAAATTCAATCCACGCCTTGTTAGCGTGTTCATATTCACTATCGGAACAGTGCTCACGAGTAAGATCATTATAGAATTCAAATTGTGGTGGTAGACAGTCTTCCGTCAACGTGTTTAAGTTTTTGAAGTATGAATATGGAAACACTCCCTTCTGATATAAAACATTATCACTTAATTGTGGAAATTCTACCCTTAATGTCTCTACATGCTCATACGTTTGCAAACCCTTGGCTAATTCACTCAAGGATGCACTTAGAAATTGATATGAGTCTAAGAATTTTAGTTTAAAGTATACTGTCTTCCCTTTGTATTCATTTACAGGGACACTGGCGGATAAAGTTATATATTTTTCAGCAGTTGCTGCTACAACATCTAATTTCCAAGACTTCATTCTTCCAATCGCTTTATAGCAAACGATGTGGCTATCATAATTTTTAAAATTGTGGAAAAATATGGGGAGCTCCCGTCTGTTAAGTCTTAACCGGAGATTGCATTTCCTACATAATGTTTGCCTATATCGTCCGGTGATATGATCATGATCACGAACTTTTATCACTTCATCGCTGAATTTTGATTTACATTTGTTGCAACATTCTGCATTCTCATGGCGTGCTTTTTCATCCGCTGACAGTGTCATTGGCTGCCTAGTTGTTGCACATTGGTTGTCATATAAGTCTTGGGCTACAGTTTCTAAGTGGTGCAAGAAACCAATAATGCAATTTTCACCTTCAAAGAGGTAATACTTGTTTTCAAATTTTGATTGAAGGGCATTATGCCAGACATGATAAGCTCCAATGGCCGCAGGTTTATGTATTTTATTATCAATGTAGCACTCTATATCTGCATAAATTACTAAAGGAGGACTTAGTTGATATTCCATGCTACTTGTTAGTACTTTTAGATCTGTCGGCATTTTTTCTATTTGTGCTTTTCCTCGAATGCAAAACTGGAAATGTCGTTCTAGTGTTGTCTTATATGTGAATGACTGAGTGCATCTTTCGCAGAAGTATTTATGTCTTTTTAAAGTTCTCCTATACAATCTTGACAGCTTTGGAATTCCACAATAGTGTGCTGCTCCATTGTTTAGAATTAGCAAAATATTAACCGTTTGCCTACCAGTAAAGTTACTATTGTAACGAACACCTTTGAGTCCATTTTCATAAAAGTGAATGTTAATTTTAATATCATTATTTTTCTCAAATTTTGGAATATCTTTGATTGATACTGGTGTGGAAATGCCTTCCATATTTAGCTCAGATGTCCACTCACTATATGATTTTACTTCATTCCTTGAATAAGGTACTTCATTATAATGCAATATTGATAAAACTGCATATAGGAAGCAATCATTTGCATTTGAATTAACATTAATGACAGCTTTAGAGTTTTTTAACTTCTTTGGTAGAGGAAATGATTGTCCACCTGACAGTATTGGACTTGTTATTACATTGAACTGTATATTTTGTACATCATCTATAATCCAATTGCTACCCTTTTTTGTGAAGGCTTCAATATGATTTATTAGACTATTTAGATGATCCTGAAACCAAGCATCATAGTCATAAATATACTTTGAGGATGATGAGGTAAAGTGTGCGAGAAAAGTTTCTTCTTCTTGAGGATTAGAACGGACATAACGAATTTGTGCAATCAGACGACCGCGCAATTGATAGCTCCTTAGTAAGTCAGACACTAAATTCCCTAACATGGAACGCATGCTTTCTAAAAATGATGTTATGTCCACAGTAGGTGTTGTTGGCGTGATATCATACACACGTGCATGGCCATTGAGTGCGCTTTCACTGAGACTAACAGTTCCATAGTTATTATGCATATTCATCTCACTATTTGTGTTATGTACATTCATATGCTGTCGAAATCTACTTATAGAGTTATACGTTTTGCCACACCGAGAGCAGTATTGCATAAAGTTTTGTATGTTAGTTGAAGCGCTGGTTGTTGGCTTAGAAGTAGATCTATTTTGATTATTTGAATTTGACTCTGTTATGCTATCATTCGGTTTATTATTGCATACAAGTTTATGCCTCTTAAGATTATCCATCCTATTCGTCTTATATGGACACTTGCTACATTGATACGTTTTTCCTAACTTACAAAATTTTTCATGTCGTTGCAAATTGCCTATGAGAGTGAACACTTTTCCACACTTGGTACAGACAACCATGATTATTGATGAGGATTGAAATTAGCAAGCCCTTATATACATCTACCAGCTAATGACGTCAGCGTCATCACCAGCCAATACCGTATGTTCCGATCTGTTGTAAAGACAAAACACATATAATTTCAACAATTATTTTTTTCAAAAAAAGAAGAAAATAAAAGTTAAAGTAATAAAGTTACAGTCTGACACATTTAACAATACCACTATGGTAGAGTTTTAGGTGACTGCAGCTGTCACTACAGCCACCCAAATCGTCCATCCTCGTAAGGCGCACTCTTCTGATGCCATTTTGGGAGCATTCCAGGTGCACAAGCGTTTCTTTGTTATGCTGTTGGCTGGTGGTAACTTGGGAGGCCAACAGGAGGTTTGATTGAGTAATATTTCTTAGAGACTCAATCAAACCTCTATTGTCCTCCTCCAACTTAGCCTCGCGGGCCTCAGCCTCCTTTAGGCGCTCTTGGCAACGACGGAGTTGCACCTCAACGTCTTGTACCTCTTCTGCTGTCGCGTCGAGATCCACATCATACTGCCGGACAGGGAGAGCAGCTGGAGGTGCGGGCACAGCAGCGTGAGGGGAAGGATCTGCGGCTGGGATCGGAGAGGAAGGAGCTGCGGCTGGGATCGGAGAGGAAGGACCTGCGGCTGGGATCGAAGAGGAAGGAGCCAGTGTCATCATCGGCGATAATGGAAGGCGCACACTCCAGCTCGGAGAAGCCCGGATGTGGCTGAACGAGACTTCCTCCTGAGATGCACACATCGCGGAGTCCTGTAATCGAAAGAAACAATTGTTTATCATCTATTTAGCATTTTACCATTGATGAGATACAAAAGTGAATTTCTCTTACCTCCGGCTGGATTGTGACCTTCTGATCGGTTCCAACCTCCGTCTCACGGGGCAACGAGTCATTCTAAAAGATAAATCAATCTATTACAAACAAAAAACATATTTTAATAGAAAATTCTGTACTCATGCAGTTGACCAACTTTGATACTTACATTTGTAACAGGATCATCATCCTCATCGGAAGAAGATGTCGGGGAAGAAGTCGCTGACGACGTTTCCTCATCAGATGAAGTCGCTGATGAGGTTTCATCGTCCTCTGATGAGGACTCCCGAATAGGATACGGCTTTTCCTCATTCTCTTCCACCGATGTACTGGTCGCTGGCGTCGAAAGGAAACTTCGATGCTTCCTGAGGGACAGCGATCGCGCAACCTGCAGAGAAAAATAATATAACATGTTCGCAACTCATTGAGAAGCATACATGTTCTTGGAAATACTTCATGCATTGAGAAATATTATTGACAAATAACTAAACAATGACACTTACGGGACTAGGAAGACACATCTTCTCCGGTGTAGGCAAACGGGGTATACTGTTCACACCTGTAAACAGCTGAAGAAAAGAACATATTCAATTTCGCATAAAGAGCTAATGAATAACTTTAATACTTACATTTCTCAAGCATTCAGCCGCTTTCTCCTCTTCAAAACTGATACAATTCTGTTGAGGCAACTCACTCTGAAATGTTGTGACAATGTTGAAATACTTTTTACATGATAGAATAATTAATGGAGTAAATGTATTCTCACATTTTTAGTGACGATCTTTTTCTGAATTAAGACCTTGGTCTTCTTAGGAGGAGGCATCTCATCATTATCCTGAAATGATTAAACGATATATGTTTTTATGTATAATGGACCAATAATTAATTTATTCGGATTTAAGAAGCTATCCTTTGAAGGTTTTATGTATGATTGGCAGAACTCACCTCAAAATCGCTTAAGGTGTCATCGATGAACTGTCGTGACTTGGGGGCTTTCTTTGGGGCTCGGGACTTGATAGGTTTCTTTATTGCTGTAGGCTCATCAACCTGTGAAAGGACACCTTCCATCGGCCTCTCCTTTTGAAATAACCGCTCCAACCTCCTCTTTTCAGCCTTTGAGGTGAGGTTGATTCCCTTCCTCCCATTTTGTTGAGCACATGGTGTATGTTTCTCAATGAATGCCTTAGAGGCTTCGGTATTAACCTTTTCAGTACTCCGTTTATATGACTTGCAAGTTAGGCAGTACAGATACGTGCAGTCACTTTTGAAGATGCAGTTCTTGTGACCGCTCTTATTAGCATGTCGAACGGGTAATTGGCACGTTTCACAGAAGTGAAAAATTAGGCGCTGTCGTGCAAGACTCTCTTGTCGGACCATCTCTATAGAGGAAAAAAAATTGATTATAATTTTATCTCTTATTAAATGAGAACTCATTTATATATCATCAACAAAACTCTATGAAGTACTACCTTGATATTAAATAAATCTTAGAAAGAATTGAAATCTGAAGTTGAAATTGAAACCGAAAGTCGAAAGTTTAATTTTCATTCGAAAACGGTTTGCTCATAGAAAGAGTTGAAATTTACAAGTAGCTGTCTTGAAATTATTTAATTTCGAAATTAATTTGATGAAATGAAAGTGAAATTTCGAAAATTTCAACCAATCCTCAATTTGTTTAATTAAACAAGTTTGAATTTTATACATCTGTTAGCAGATGACAGACTGAATATTTAAAATGGATGAAGGCTTTATTTAGGTATCTTTTATTTATAAACAAACTGTGAAAATCTTGTTGATTCAAATACACTTACATTTAAACTGATATATTCATGTCTCTCGCTCAGTGACTTAATATAGGATGAAAAATTAAAAAAAAACATGGTTAATAATATAACATAAAGTGTTCCTATCCTAAAAACCCAAGCTTCTATATTTAAAGCTATTTGGTTATAAAAACTTAATAAAGTTCCTACTCCCGAATATCCTATAAAGTAGCACAACATGACAATGAAACTCACTTCAGAATTGTAATAAGAACCGGAGAACGGAGGAACGAAGAACGACGTCTGTTATGGACACTAAATAATTTGAAAATGAGTGAAAATTCGTTGTGTGCAACTTCTTTATATATGAAATTGACAAAGCAACTATGAACAAAGACCTTATGACATCACATCTTGGAATTGGTACGGTTAAACAAAATTGATAACTCAAACAAGAATTGGAACAGCTGGTTTATTTTTAACCTTAGAAATGGAAGTGCCATCATATGTGTTGAAAGATTTCTACATGTAAACAGTAGAGTGAATTCAAAGTAATATGAACTGATGGACTGATGTATTATTTGATATACATGTTATTATTAATAGTCATATAATGATTCATATTTGAAGTTATAAAACGTGTGGTTTGAATAGAACATTAAAATTTGAATTAAGCGCTAAATTTCGAAAATTCAAATTTCGCGCCAAAATTCGAATAATCAAATTTAAAGATTTTTTCGAAAATTTGAATTTCGCGCCAAAATTCAAATAATCAAATTAAAATACTAGGTTTGGGTTAAGGGTTAGGGTTAGGGTTAGGGTTAAGGTTAGGGTTAGGGTTAGGGTTAAGGTTAGGGTTAGGGTTAGGGTTAGGGTTAGGGTTAGGGTTAGGGTTAGGGTTAGGGTTAAGGTTAGGGTTAGGGAAGCAAGAAGAGTATCTATGGCACCCGGAACCCATGGGTAAATAAATTTTCGAGTGCGCGAAGCGCACGAGAAAATTTATTTACCCTATAATCCGAAAAATTTCGAGGGCGCGAAGCGCCCGAGAAATTTTGAGGCCCCACCCCCCGCCGTGTATGAAGTGTATGAAGGTCAAAGGTCAAGGTCAGGTCTAAGGTCAAGGTCAAGTGTAGAGGTTTGTATATTATGGTCATTTTTAGTTGTAAAACTTTAACTTTGAAAATTTGTAAACTTAGTCATTTTTGTAAAAAAACTTGGAATTTTTCAAGTTGCATACAGATGCATACAACTAGGATTTTTTCATCAAATGGGTACATACAATATATCATTCGAATGCTCTTTTCATGCTGATTCTAATGGTGTATTGTATGACACATGTATGACATATAACTAGAGAGCTACATGTCTTTAAAGAATGGGCTAAAAACTTAGTGAATTTAAAAATCTAACATTTGTCTGCTTGCATACAGTTGCATACAACTAGGATTTTCCCATCGAATAGGTACATACCTTATATCATTCTAAAGGTCTTTTCATTCTCATTCTTATGGTGTCGTGTATGACACATGTATGATATCATCCTGGACTGCTACAAGCATTTTAAAATTAACAACATAACTGTTTCTTTAAAAGTTATATGTTCCTATTTATTTCAAGTTGAAGTCTTCATACTTGATTTTTTGTTTCAATTCAGTTATTGAACATCATTAATTGTAGATAGTTATTCCCCTTTCCCATTCAGACCTTAATTGAAGACCGATTTGTGAAATGATAAAACAAGTCTGTTCATATATACAAATAAATATTAAATAAAGAGATTAAGAAAAAACACACTAAATGTCATCAAGGTAAGGAAAGGGTACAAGTTTTTTCAAGTCCACTTGCACATGGATCCTGGTCTTCTTGGGCGCACAGGGACAGCGACGTGGTGTGTCAAGGTCGATGACCGAAAATTCGAGAGCGGTTGTGAGGTTCCGCTCGTTCGGCTCCATCCTCATGAACACCCGTTTGGTGTGATACTTTTTCGGGGCGTTCTTGACTTTGACCGTGACCCGTCCATAAAGTGGCGTTCGCATGGACTTCTTATTCATGTGACGCATCGTCTCAATTGATACGTCACTATCCTCATCACTCGAGTAGTCGGGCGATGCAGGGGCTTGGGTGAACACCACCGGCTCGTTTGGTGTTGTCGATCGCTCCATCGGAGATTGGGGAGGTGTACTGGTACGTTCCACTGGCGAAGTGGTACGATCAGCAGTACCGTTCTCAACTGCGGCTTTCTGTTTGCGATCCATTATGACTTGTAGATTTAAAATAATTGTAACTTGTAAACGTGAGGATTAGAACCTTTGATAAGAATTGGTACAAACCTCGGACTTATATACTTTTTAAACAAAGGAAATCCTAACAGCCAATCAGAGAGGTACCGAACTTCCCTAAAGAATATATATAACTATATAAAGGATGACATTGTTCCAAACTGTTAAGTACTTATCCTCAACGTTCCATAACAAGAAGCATGTCCTCAAAACCACTATTTTATTTTCAAAATGACAGCCAAGTCATTATGGGAGGTCAGTTGGACATGACCATGCATCTGTCTTGCGGCTGCAAAGTGGCCCTATGGAAGACCTTGACTGTCTCTGCACTTCAAAGGCGGAATGGACTACCGGTGAAGTGTCCGGTACACGAATGTGACCATGACTTTAGTAAAAATCCGACATTCCATGAGTGGTGTGATGACTTCTTGAAGATCATGGAGTCGCCTGAGGGACGTGATTTGCACCCCTCATTTATTTTTCACGCTTAAATTAAACTTACATTGTAAATCTCTTGTCTTTTCATTTTAAACATAGTTCTGGAATTGGTTTTCTTATTGGGGAGCAACTAAATCATAACTGCACAGTAAAGTTTCACATCTAAATAGTGCTACATTAAAAATAATTGTCACAATAGTCGCAATTGAGCAAACCCATTCAAAATCAAACAACGGACGTCTATCGGTACGTACCCAAGTGCTCAGAACCAAACCACACAAGTTCGATCATAGACGTTCCGAAACACAGTGTACCAAACACATGTACCTATCCAGTAAAACAGATCTCATACAAGTTCCTATTGATAACACTGAATTATACATGTACCTATCCATGTGCCTATCGATAACTAAAGTATACATGTACCTATCCATGTACCTATCCATGTACCTATCCATGTTCCTATTGACAACACTAAATTTTACATGTACCTATCCATGTACCTATTGATAACACTAAACTTTACATGTACCTATCCATGTACCTATCCGTGGCAAGTAGGGCACAGTTTTCACTACTCATGTGTTTAATGTAAGAAAATAAATGCTATTATCTGAAAGAAAATGTTCATAGTTCATCAAAAGACTAATAGCATTATTCATCATAAAATGGCCCTGGCAAGAGCATTCATGCTATTGATATACGATATTGCATTGATGATTATGATCAGCAATTGACGTATAGGCCTACTTTAAGGACATCAGTATACATAAGGCGAAATCATCGAAAACTGAAACAATCGATGTGTCGGATCAGCAATTTGGGGTAATAGCGAAAATATTGTGACTTAGTAATGTTGAGTTGGGAAGAACCAAGCTTTGTTCGATATTCAAAATATAATCTCTTTTTTTATATGTAGTTTGCGATATATTTCGATCAGAGCCTCCTTATCATCTTCAGGTAAGTGAATCCATCCTGCATAATTCAAAGTAACTGAAAAATAAACATAGAAATGAAAGGTATTGGCCACAGATAGTACTGGGTTACCGTGCTGCAGTAGCTAGAGCAATTTGATGGCTTTGATCTGACTGACATGGAACAATTGAAACAGGTAGTACTGGGTTACTTACCAGTAGTAGAGTGGAATAACTCTAACCTGACTGGAAACACACACAAAGAAGAACTAAAATCAAAATGAAAAGGAAATTATTAACTGCTCAAGTTCACTCCTGTTGTTAATTTCAGGTTTTGATTGTTTGATGTAGTAAGCTTCACGAAGACGCAAATTTGTATTGTCATTATCATGTGCTAGTACTTCAGTTTGAAAGATGCTCGTGTGGCATGAGTTGAGATGCATGTTCATGGATGAGTCTTTCTTCGTTATGTGTTCCTCAAAGACAATGGACAATATACACATGTACATTATCTTTGGTGTTCCTTTAACGTGTAGAGTGCGCATCGTGCTTCCTATGTACTTTTCTGACACTTTTCACATGTTATTTGATAAATTACTTTATTCCAGTGGCAAATATGATTTTAGGGCAATTTTGCAGTGAGCATGTTGGACTAGTTTGCATTTCTTTTAATTGTTGACGTAATGATTATGCCTTTCTTACGATTCGGGCATTTATCTTTTTCTTGAATATTGTCTTGATCTCTCCATCATTTTTTCAGAAATGAGCGGAAAGCGAAAGAAAAGGACATCCTCCTGATTGTTATGTTTTTTTCTGGATTTCTTAGAGAGTCCTGACCTGGTGATGAAATCGTCCGGGTATCCATTTAGTCTCAGAGTATGGTCAAATTGCTTTCCATGATGCCTATGCCTTGATGTTTGAGAGTTTCAGGTTTGGAGCAGCTCTCAAGTATCCGGTTCCTTTCGTTCTGGACGTAACATCACAGGCAACCTGCCACTGGCAGAAAAAATCACATAATCAAAGACAATGATTTCAATTCACTTTGAAAAATGCAAGGGTTCACATCACTATTCAGACTTAGAAATGAAACATGAATTTAGTGAATCATAAAATCATGCCGGAGATTCAAAACTTGAAATTTCATCAAAGAAAGCACGATCGCGACTTTTTTCATGAAGACTTCTATTATAATACGGATCATGAAATTCCCTTGGTAATCAGCTTAATTCCGCGTAGTTGGCATGCTTATTAGCAAACATTCATTCCATATTCATTCATTCATTCATATCCAACTAGTTTTAGCCTATACTACTTATATAAGGGCGTCATCAGTGGCATCTTCTCCGTACCTGCGAGGCCTTCGGCGCATACTCAAAAATAATCTTCCAACAATTATAAAAAATGAAAGGTGTCATCATTCATTTAAATTCGATGGCTTCTCGTGACAGCTGTGCACAGCTTTCCGTCTCAAAGTCAGACGTTCAACCTCATTGAACAATTTTGCAACATGTGCTCGAATCACAGCTGTTTTCTTCGAACAATTAGACACACAAGCTGGTCGTGTGTTCCACAGAATTAAATATTTTGTTTATCTGCTTCGGTTAACCGAAGAGGCGCGCGCAGTTGAATCTAATTCTGTGGTGTGTTCAGACGGAGCATTGATGTTCAGACAGAGCGAAAGAAAGTTGGGTGCGTGTGAGGCAGTAAGCGCCCGCGCCCGCGTCAATATTGGCTTTTCCGATAGACATTATGCTTTGCCTTCTCCAATTTTTGCAATGGAATTCTACGCGATTCTTGATCGAGGCGCGGTATCTAAATATAGTAAGGGAAGCGCAAACCAATTGTTCGTGGATTCACTTTATGTCAGAGAGGCCCCTACGTCAACAGTAGCAGATGGCTGACGTTCAGACAAGACTGCGATCAGATGATGAGCGTTCTCCAATGAAAGCAGAGTAATGCATCTGACTCGAACACCCAGATTCGGTAGAATTCCATTATTTGTTTTTACGTGATTGATGTGACACTATGTTTAGGACTGCAGATATGAGATCATAACCACGCCTTTCGTCCCAAGAAAATATACATGTACTGAAAAGATGACGGTCGTCAAGCAAGGTAGGCCAACACCTGATATAAACATTGAAAGTACTCACAGGGAAAGAAATAAGAAATATACAAGACACTTTAATGCATCAAAATTTCAAACATGTGAGCGACTGACCGGCCATAAGAATCGCAAGAAACTGTTGACATTACCTCCTTTTTTCGAGAAAATGTGGTCAGTACACGGAGGGGATATAGGCCGGGATCTCAGCTCCTTGAGTAGGGCGGTAAGAGACATGAGCAATCACTTCTCATGTGCACATTCACTTGGCCTTAAAAATTGTTCGGGGAAATTGTTATTAAAAATTCAACTTTTATGTAATTTATAATGTTGTAACATATAAAATGTCAGGTATAGTATTCCAATGCCGAGTGAAGTGGTCTGGACGCATGACGCCACTGGGCTTCATCATGGAGTAAGTTAATTTATTAGGTAGAGTGGTAGCTCCGCATTTATTAAATCCGCAATGTCTATACACTTTCGATTTTATTAAATGAACTCGTGGGGGGTACAGGTGGCATAATGTCACCAAATTCGAGATGTGCAAATTTTTACAGTTTTGAAGAAAAAACTAATGCAGAAGAAAATTATCTTATTTTACAGATCGTCCGCGTACATGACAGCCTTGGATAGGTGATGTCTGTTAAATTAGCAATTCGATGACCTGCAAAATCAAACAATCAAAGACAATGATTTCAATTAACTTTGAAAAAGGTGAGTGGGTCCACATCACTATTCAGATTCAAGAAATGAAACATGAATTGATAGTGAATCATAAAATCATGCCGGAGAAAATTGAATTGAAAACTTGAAATTTCATCCAAGAAAGCAAAATAATATATCGACTTTTTCATGAAGACTTCAATTACAAAGCGTCTCATGAAATTCCATTGCAATTAGCTTATCCTCCGCATAGTTGGAATGCTTATTTGCAAATATTCATTCCTTTTGATATCCAACTTGTTTTATTCTACTTATAAAGGAGCCTCCATGTCGGTAGTGTGTAAATTTGCATAATTTTTTATCTTTTTAAACGTGGACCACGGGAAAGTGATCTCAACAAAAAACAAAATATTTTCATATAAAAATTTTCAATGTATACAGGCATTTTTTTGAATCGATACTCCACCTGTATACCCCTACTATGGGTTAGTCCACTCTACTACTGGTAAGTAACCCAGTACTACCTGTTTCATTTGCTCTGTCAGTCGGATCAAGACTTTCAAATTGGTCTACCTACTGAAGCACGGTAACCCAGTACTATCTGTGACTAGTGATGCAAATGGAAAATTTTCCATTGGAAAATTTTGAAAATTATTTTTCTGCGATTGATATTTTTTCTTTGCTTTGGAGACTAGTCGTTTGAAAAGACTATGTAATATTCAAAGACCGAAAACTTCTCTATCATCCCTGTATGTTAACTTTTGGAACCAACTGCACCTTTTCCATGTCTTTTTCAGATCTTTCCAAATGAAATTCAGACATAAGATGTGATTCAGATTTCTACAGCTGAATTTGAGATATCTGTCAGTTTAACTCAACTTTGAAAAGATATTAAATTCAACTGGAGATCTCCAATTCATCTGGATAGATCTGAAATCGATTTGGAACTATCTGAACCATCTGAACTAGAAATGGAGGATGTGTATCCTCAACGAAGATATTGGACAATGCGCCAGAAGTTAGAAGCTATCATATAGATATTCTTTTCCTCATCACAGATATATATCTTTAGTTTCCAAATATCTCACGAGTTTGCAGTCTTTATATCTTCCAATTCGCTCATGAATGCTGCGTGGACTGTGCTTATACTTCATCATTGCTTCATCACATGTTCATCAACATATGGAGAATTTGTGTCACTATGATAAACGCTGCATAATAAAGCTTAACTTTAGCTAACAATTAGCAAACTCCAAAATGTAGTACATTATTTTTGCTCCAGATCTTTCACATTGCATGAAATTATACCATTATTGTAAAGCAAGATTCACGATCCCAAGCGGTGTCTGTGATAATTAAAGATGCTAACAATTTAGTACAAGCCATGGTGGCAAAGGAATGTTCAAAAATCCGCGGACGGAAATCGCATTGCTACGATCGCTTTAATCGAAATTATGATGAAATGAAGAATTTTAGACCCAATTTATTGGTACGCATGCTGCCTCGGCAGTGGAAGCGCTCAAATTATAAGGCCTATCAAAAAATCAAAATTTTCCAATATTTCCAAAAGTTTCCAATTTTTCCATAATTTTCCACGGAAAATTTTGATTCAAAATTTTCCGGAAAATTTTCATCTCTATCTGTGGCCAATGTTCACTTCTACGCCATTCATTTCTATTGTAAGGTAGGGGTCTTTAAGTGAACTAATTTTATTGACTTTTACTGCACTACTTTTTAATTGCCTGTACTTTTCGCGGGAATTGTTTTTACTACCTGCTAGCAATGTTCAGGTGAGTAGAGTTTTCTGGTTGTGATCTTGGTCGGGATTGCTTGTTCTAGCAATTCCGGTCAACATGGCAGAATGCAGTGATGATCTTATTGACGATGATGACATCTCTATTCTAGCGGAGGAGATTGTTTCCCGTGCACAACAGCTGCTAATTAAACCGGAGCCACGAGACTCTGAGGCCGCTGTTTCTTCACCCCGACGACAGCCGGGAGAATTACCCCGAACCAAATCGGGAGATTCGCCTCGACGGAAGTCGACCGTTAAGGAGATCGACCCACCGGCAAGCCCGTGGAGACACCCGCCTAGTATAGGCACCGCTTCACCTCGGCGACTGCGTGTACGCTGGGAGGACCAGGCCGACGACAACTCGCCCGGATCGACGCCCCCGTTAATGGTAAGTGCTATAAAGACTACAGTAGCTCCTAGCGTAGAACCACAAGCAAGTTACACTGGTGGCAGCGGTGGGATCCACGCTAGAGACACGTCAACATGGTTGCGTGTTCCACTCAACGCATTTCCCGTATTTGACGGAGGTAATTTTTCTATTTACTATCAACGGATAAGTGCCGCTATGAATACTTATCCAGAGGCCGAGCGTTACCCTATTTTTGCCGCAAAATTAGGAGACAACGTTATCGAGTGCTTGTGTGATTTTTTTCCTGGGGGTCTTGGTCACTGTTCTTTTGAGCAAGTTGTGCAGTGTCTACTGATGAAATACCGGGAACACTCAAAGCCACCGATAGACAGCAGCCTACCGAGAGAGCGGACAGGTAAGTACGAAAAATTGAGCATGAAAAATGTACCAATTTTTCAGGGGGAATCTGGTGAAGATTTTGACATATGGTTTCGCCGAGTATCTATGTATTTGGATACCTATCCTCCACAGGAGAGAATTCATAGACTCTGTTCCCAGTTGGGAACAAAACCATTCGAGTTCGTGCAACATCGACCGGATGAGGTGCTAAACAGTTTTGATATGCTTGTCGAGTCTCTGAGGAGGAAATACGTTATACCGATTAATATGTCGAGGGCGCAAGAACTTTTTTATTCCAGGTATCAAAGGAATTCTGAAGATTTGCAAGATTTTGAGGGAGAATTACGGCGATTAGTAAGGATTGCCTTTCCGGCTCAACCTTCCTGGAAACAGGAGGAGGCTATTCTTCAAAGAATGCTTGCCGGCACTAGCAATGTCGAACTCTCTCGACATTTCACGTTCAGCCCACCCCTCTCGATAGAGCATCTCTATCACGCAGCAGATTTGATAAAAAAGAATCGTCTGCTCAATTCGGACTCAAGGGTCGAAGTAAGTAGGCCTACGGGAGGATCATTTCCACTGTCAGGGTCATCCTTCCAGAAAAATATGCCACCCTATCGATCCGCAGATGTTCGCAGGAGCTTGTCTCCTATACGACCGCCTACTCCACCAAACTTACGTGAAGTACGGAGGAGTCCATCTCCTGTACGGGCACTACGGCCTCCTACCCCTCCAAGACGCTCTTTTTCTGGAGAGGAGAGAACTAATGAACAAGTGAAATGTTTCAAATGTGGAGAGGAAGAACATTTCATGAGGAACTGTCCATTTCGGGAAAATAGGTATTTAAACCACTGAGGCTGGAACACTCCGTGGACGGACGGACTGATTCCGCAGCCGGTGAGAAACCGTCTGATGTCACAATCCAGACCCCGAACTGTAACGTTATTCAACTGCTTTTAAACCATAAACCGCGTACCGCTATGTTAGATTCCGGAGCAGATCGTAGCGTGATTGATGTTGAAACGTGTCGAGAAACAGGCGTTTCGTACACCCGCAAGGAGATGCCAAAGTTTGACCAGCCAGACTGTTCCAAAGTCAAACCTATTGCAGAAGTTAACATACCCATAGAAGTCGCGGGCGAATGTTTCAACCAGACATTTATAGTCTGTGAACGCCTCAGGAGTCCCATAATTATCGGACTGGATTTCATTATGTTATATGGAGGATGCGCTGACTGGGTAAGTAACATGTTTTATCTTTTCAATAGAGCAGTCAGCACACCGATCCTGAGGGGAGTCGAAACATACCAGGTGAGTGTGCATCTAGTACAAGATACGGTAATTCCTCCCAAGAGTGTCGCATATCGTCTCGGGAAGTGCGCAGAATTTCATATTCCTTCCCTCAACTTACTCACCGCTCAGCGAGATCAGTTACCAGACGGTGTCCTCTTGGCAAATGCCGTATGCGAGCCCAGAGACAACCAAACCTGGCTTCAGCTAATGAACATTACTAATGCTGATGTCCGACTACCTGCCGGTCGCGAAATTGCAACTATAGAACCAATCGAGGTTTTGGCAGAGTCGGCGGATCAAACAGACCAAGTAAGTTTTGAAGCTTCACCTACAAATATAGAAGCAGCTATAACACAGTTGGACGAGACAGACCTCAACACGGAGGAGAAAGAGGAGGCCGCCCAAGTGTTACGCTCCTATGAAGACGTATTTGTAGAGAAAGGTAAGAAATTGGGTCGCACAACTCTATTATATCATCAGATAGACACCGGACCCCACGCTCCAATCAAAATTCCGGGGCGCCGAGTACCGCCACACCAGAGGTCTGAGGTAGACACGATGCTAGATGACCTCATCAATGATGATGTAATTCGACCCAGTTACAGTCCCTGGTCCGCTCCCATTCTGGTAGTGAAAAAGAAAGACGGATCTCTTCGTTGTTGCGTTGACTTCAGGAAGCTGAATGAGATAACTGTCAAAGACGCATATCCCATACCTCGTATAGACGAGAGTATCGACGCCTTAAGTGGATCACGTTATTTCACAGTCCTAGACTTGAAGTCTGGTTATTTTCAGGTACCTCTGGACGAGCAGTCCAAAGAGAAAACTGCTTTCTCCACCCACCGCGGCCTATATGAATTTAACGTCCTCCCTATGGGGGTGACGAATGGTCCAGCTGTTTTTGCGCGTCTGATGAATAATGTACTCGCCGGTCTGACATGGTCAGCCTGCCTCGTTTACCTCGATGACACCATAGTCATGGGGAAGACATTTAAGGATCATTTGCTAAACCTGCAGGCTGTCCTGCAGAGATTCCGTGAAGCGAATTTGCAACTGAATCCTAAGAAATGCCAGTGGTTCAAATCTAAGGTTAAATACCTTGGACATGTAGTCTCTCGCAAGGGAGTTCACACAGACCCCTCTACCATTGAGAGAATAATCAACTGGCCCGTTCCTAAAACGCAAAAGGAGCTGAGGAGCTTCATAGGACTCTGCAGTTATTATCGTAGATTTATTCAAGGGTTTGCGAAAACTGCTGGGCACTTACATCGCCTCACTGGTAAAAATGTAAGATTTGTTTGGACAACCGAATGCCAAACCGCTTTCGAAGAACTCCGCTTCAAGCTCAGTAGTGCCCCAATATTAACATTACCTGATTTCTCAGAGAACGCAGGATCTTTTATCCTCGACACAGACGCTTCTGAAAAAGCCATCGGAGCTGTGCTGTCCCAAAAATGTCCTGATGGTCTCGAGCGAGTGGTAGCGTATGGGAGTCGCTGCATGACAAAGACAGAGCGCAATTACTGCGTTACACGCAAGGAAATGCTAGCCATGGTCTACTTCGTTCACGAGTTCCGTCCTTATCTGTTAGGCAAGCATTTCATTCTGAGGACAGACCATAGCGCTCTCACCTGGCTTATGTCATTCAAAGAGCCTACTGGACAGGTGGCACGCTGGATACAAAAATTGCAAGAATATCTATTCTCAATTGAATACCGGTACAACCCTAAGCACACAAATGCCGATGCTCTATCCAGGCGGCCACACAGGCGCCACGGAGAATTCCCCTCTTGCGAACCGAATGCTGCGCAAATTTCGTTAATCCAGTGGCCATTCTCATTGACTGCAGGGGACCTCCTACAAGCACAACAAGCATACCTGCCGACGGCAGAGATAAGTGCCTGGATCACGGAGAGAAGACAACCCCCATCAAACGCCACATATCGCATTCAGCAAGATTACATCAAGCACTTTGACTATTTCAAAATTTTTGAAGGGCTCTTACATATCAAAAAGCCTGACGACACCGACTGGCGTCTAGTCCTCCCACCAGAGTGGAGAAATATTGCTATTCACCAGTATCATGACAATCCCACGGGAGGCCACAACGCTAAGGCCACTACGTACCAGAAAATTAAATCTCGGTTCTGGTGGCCAAAGATGAAAACGCAAATAAGCGAATGGGTTGACACCTGTGGAGTCTGTGGGCAATGCCGTGGTCCTAATCCAAAGACGGTAGCCCCACTACAACCCATTGAGTCAAGCGAGGCGTTCCACCGCATAGCGCTGGACGTCGTCGGACCCCTTCCAACCACGCTGAAAGGAAATCGTTTCATCCTGGTTATGGTGGACATTTTCACCCGTTGGGCAGAGGCTGTGCCCTTACCACAGCACACTGCAAAACATGTGGGTAATGCAGTTCTCCACAGCTGGGTCACCAGATACGGTGTTCCGAAGGAAATTTTGTCTGACCAGGGCAAAGAATTCGAGTCGGCAGTATTCCAGCACTTCTGCAAGGTACTAGCAATTAAAAAGATCCGTTCTTCACCATACAGACCCTCTACTAACGGGGCGGTAGAGAGATTAAACCGCACGCTGAAAAATTTGCTGCTCACTCATGCTGCGCAAGATAGACGCAATTGGGACGACACCATCCATTATTGTATGTGGGTCTACAGATCGAATGTCCATCATTCCACGGGGTATTCCCCCTCTCGCCTAGCCATAGGTAGGGAGTTAAGGTTCCCGATGGACATTCTCTTCGATTCGGTATCCAGCGCCAACATAGAAGCTGAGAATTATGCTACGTGGATACAGGAGAGTCTGAAAGCAGCTGCCGACGGGGCTCGCAAAAACCTTATCCTAGCTAAGCAGCACCAGAAGACCCAATATGATCACCACGCTACGAAAGTGCCCACCTATAAAGGCGGGAATCTAGTGTGGTACAGAAATAGGACTCCCGGACCTGGTAAGTCCGCAAAACTTTCAAGGCCATGGGATGGACCATACTTAGGGACACGAGTGCCAAGCCGGACCAACATAGAAATCCGCAACCCAGCGAGACCGGGAAGAACCCTTGTTGTGCATGTCAACGAAGTAAAGCCATGCCCTAGGAACGTCAGATTGAATTCAACTGACAAAAAAACAAGGAAGGTGCATTTCCAACCAGTTCCCGAGATCCGAACATTTACACCAGACTCCTCTCCTTACAATGTCGGACAGACTAACACTGTTCCCCCTCCCTCAGTGGAGAGACCAACCGTCAACATCGACGAGCATTGCTTATACAGTGATGATGACAGCGAGTCTTCCTCAACGTCTGGAGACCCAATCGAGAATGAGGAAGTGATTTACCTAGACGAGCAAGACTTAGACCAGCCGTCGGATTCAGACGAGATAGGCTTAGGAGAAGTAATTGATATAAGCTCCGACCCTATCCTAGACTCGGACTTCGATTCCGACATCTGCATCTCTCACCTGTCATTCCAGTCAGACGAGGAGGAGGAGCAGTTAGTCGGAGCCATAAATTTTGGGGAGGGGAGGATCCCTCAGGATCTGCTGCAGTCCTGGAGGTACAGTGTGGTCAACCACTGCCTCCACGACACACGATTGCCCCCGCATCTCAAAGTCGCCTATCCAACCGGGAAGGGATGGATCAACTCGGTCGCCGAGGCCTCTTTTGCAAAGATCCTGACAAGTCTCCGCAGCCAATCAGAGACGTCCAGGCGGATCAAGGCCACCGAGGAGCGCTGGACCGGGTGGGTACGGTACCACCCCCAGCTACTGCCCAAGTTGCCGAGATGGCGTCAAACGCTTCTCCAGCTGCAACCCCGAGACCCGCAGCCAGCGATCAAACCACGCTCCATCTTGCGACCACCACGGAGCGTGAGAGACGACCAGCCGTCGACCAACTCAAGCCTCGCGCAGGACACCATAGACCGGATGACATCCGAGATCACGAAGAATGTCCTCCAAGTCCTCAGGCCCAACCGCGAGAATTCGCGAGACAGGGCAAGGCCCAACCGCGAGAGTTCGCGAGACAGGGCAAGACCACCCAACCGCGGCAATTCGCGAGACAGGGTGAGGGATAGGATGCGGAAGGATATCCATCCTGGAATGAGGAGGATCCAAGCGCGGCGAATGGACGCAGAATCCATGAAAGACTTACGGACGAGGTCAAGATCTCCTGCAGCCCGAACCCGGCAACCGGTGGATGCAAGGCGAGACAGCCGCAAAATGACGCTGGTGGTTGGCGATTCCAACTTCACCCGCCTGCCTTTTACCGCTGCCCCATATCGCTCGATTGCGAGACCGGGTCTCCGAGCAGCGCAAGCTGCGGACACTGTACGCCACTGCGATGTGCGCCGCAATGACGTTGCCGCAATCGTCGTGGGTGTAGGAGTAAACGACCGCTCGGCGAGAAGCATCGAGGAAGTCCGGGCCGGGTTCCGTTCCCTGAACGAGGAACTTCAGCGGAAGTTCTCCGGCATCCCGATGTTCTTCATCGACGCGCCCGCGGACAAATTCGGTCACGACCGGCGCATGAGAGATCGCCTTCACAGTATCAACAATGTAGGGGCATGCTTCTTTACCCCAATACATTACAAGCCGTCCGTGGTGAACACGGGAGACCCGCACTACACTGCGGAGGAGTGCCACGCACTTGCGCGATACGCGGAGCGGATCATCCGCCCACGTCTACCCCGTGTGTAGACTGGCACCGCTCGCAGGAGCGAGACCTTCTTCGTGGAGGAGGGGATAGTGTAAGGTAGGGGTCTTTAAGTGAACTAATTTTATTGACTTTTACTGCACTACTTTTTAATTGCCTGTACTTTTCGCGGGAATTGTTTTTACTACCTGCTAGCAATGTTCAGGTGAGTAGAGTTTTCTGGTTGTGATCTTGGTCGGGATTGCTTGTTCTAGCAATTCCGGTCAACATGGCAGAATGCAGTGATGATCTTATTGACGATGATGACATCTCTATTCTAGCGGAGGAGATTGTTTCCCGTGCACAACAGCTGCTAATTAAACCGGAGCCACGAGACTCTGAGGCCGCTGTTTCTTCACCCCGACGACAGCCGGGAGAATTACCCCGAACCAAATCGGGAGACTCGCCTCGACGGAAGTCGACCGTTAAGGAGATCGACCCACCGGCAAGCCCGTGGAGACACCCGCCTAGTATAGGCACCGCTTCACCTCGGCGACTGCGTGTACGCTGGGAGGACCAGGCCGACGACAACTCGCCCGGATCGACGCCCCCGTTAATGGTAAGTGCTATAAAGACTACAGTAACTCCTAGCGTAGAACCACAAGCAAGTTACACTATGTTTATTTTTGAGTTACTTTGAATTATGCGGGATGGATTCACTTGCTTGAAGATGATAAGGAGACTCTGATCGAAATATATCGCAAACTACATATAAAAAAAGAAATTATATTTTGAATATCGAACAAATCTTGGTTATTCCCAACTCAACATAATTATGTCAAACCAAGGCATCTTCACAGCATTATGACTTATCTCAATTGACTTGACTGGCATTGTTTATATTAATCAAATTATATTACATACTGCTCTTTTAAAAAAAAGAAAAAACTTTCCTACATGTGCTTTCCAGCCGTGAGGGGGGACATTTCAACTACAAAAGGATCATCTCAGCTGATGTTCAAGGTCAAAATTTGAAATATTGCAAATACTTACTCTTGTTTATGTATCAAAAAATTGTAAATAGTTCCAAATAGTAAAATCCTACCAAAGAACCAAAAACCCAAGCAGTCCCGACCAAGCTCATGAACTGCGGTCGGTGTACATCTTTCTTCATAAACCCAATTATTTCATCCCTATTCAAACACACGACATCAATCAACCACCTCCGACCACGTTCTAACACCTCTGACCAGACCGATTCGATTCCAGTCCGATCAACAACCCGACCATTCCGTACCAAAGCCTTTGACTATGGTCGGAGGCGTTAAAGTGTGGTCAGATGTGGTTTATTGATGTCGTGGGCTTTATTAGGGATGAAAGAATTGATTTATCAGGGAAATGTTCACTAACCATAGTGAAGCGTTTTTTCGGGGCTGATCGGGATTTTGTTGTTTCGGTCGGATTTTACCACGACTCCATGACTTGATTCACTTTTTCATCCCACTCAGTGTTGTTTGGCTCATTTTTCCATGTGTGGCGGGAACTGGTTACCACAAATACTCACCTATACTCAATCATATGATGCTAGATGACAGATTTTGCTACAATATGGCTTGCTTGTAATGGCGCTGATTTAATGCAGTTGCCTCACTTAATCATTGTTCATTACTTGTCATTGAATCCTCTATATGTTTGATAGTCCATAATCTATGCAGGTGGTTAGCAGATCCTCGCACAATCAATGAAAAGACTGTTGCAGGAAGGAGTTTATTGTCATTCCAGATGGAGTTGGATTGTTATTTCAACTTACGTGCATCAGACATGTTTTTAAAAATCCTACTTCATCTGTTGAATTATACTATGCCATGATCACTCACAATTTACCAATTATGGACTTCTTTTCAAAAGATCTCTTTCGGCAGAGCGTTTTTCGTGGGACGCTCAGATCTAAATGGTGATCGATTCTTTAACACACAAAGCTCAAACTTAATTTGTCCTACGAATAAATTTAGACATCCTATGTAATATGAATTGTTGGAACATTACCTCAAATTCTATGACGAACGCAAGTCTTTCATTTACTAGATGGTACCCTATTCATCCACTGCTATTTTCTGGATTTCCTCAGAATTATTCTCATTGTGTGACGAAAAACAGGAAAATAAGCAGGTATTTAGGAGTATATTTCTGCGATCAGTGTAAAATATTGAGGTAGGGGTACGCGATGTGTGTTTGTTCGAGTAGCTAGCTGCTTTGTTTTTGAGTTGAATGATTGTGTTATTGGGGTTGAGGTGTGCTTCCCTGCGCTGAAAATTGTTTTTCTGCTGTCTGAGAGGTGGTGGCTGTTGCACTTGACGAGTTGAGCACCGTCTTGAACTCTCGCTTTCCTTGCACGTTGAAAAAGAAGAGCTGACACTTTGAACGACCTTAGCATTTTTCTTGTGGTTTAATTTAGCCAACGATGAGGCAGATCAGTCTTTGATAGTCCTATCTCTAGGCCCACAGCTTTTATGAAAACTGCGTCCGAATCACTGCTTTTGTATAATCCGCTCGGGTACTTACACTGAGTTGCGGTTGCAGAACCTTGCTCATCCAGTGCACCTTCACAGAAAGCGTTTTCTTTCATTGACGGATGTGCATGCATGTCGAATTTTTATATGCTTGATTTCCAAAGACGCTGCCGGTACATCGAATGACAATTTGTATCTTTTATAGCCAGATACCTTTGACTTCCTGATTTCCATTAGTTAGCCTGAGCAGTCGACCAATTCTAAATTGTGTAGTCGCAGGTTGTTCGTTCACTCCTCTCGCGCCAGCTGATGAATTCAGGAGAAAACCGATGATCACTTGCGCTACGAATAGAAGCTGCTGGCTTTGAAATAAATGCTACATGATAAGGTGGTGAGATGCAGCATAATGAGAAGGTTCTCGAATACGAAAAAAGGAAGATCAAGATGAAGGACAGTTAGACTTTTTGGCAGATCACCTCACATGATGCGAGTTTGATGGCTCTAATTTGCGCCATAATGAAGTTCGCTTCATTTTTGAAAATGTTTCTATTTCTGAAAAATGCTTTGCTGACAGACTGGAAGGATTATTACATTGCACTAATGCATTTGTTCATGTTCGCAATGTATTAATTTAAGAGATCTAAGATGAATTCGAGAACATGAAAATGATGGGTTATAGAGACTGATCGTATTTTAGCAGTCCTACTAATGAGTGGAAAATTTGAATTGTCTGAGTTGCAAGTGTTCTAGTTTTTATGCATTTCTACCGATTTTTTTTCTTGGGATTTAAGTTGATGGACTAGGAAATTCAGTTTTTCTTTGTACATCGAGAGAATGATTAAGGCTATTAGTTTTTATGTGTGTCTTTCTCACTTCAAATCATCATCGAATGGAAATATTTAAGCAAATCAGCTTCATAGTCATCTTTTCAAGTCATTTCACGCGTTGATCCTGAAATTTGCTGCATGCTTCCTTGCTGTAATAATAATAATAGAAATACGCGTTTATTTTCAAAGATGCTTCAAAACTGATAATCGTGAGGCACAGGACAAGTATAGAAGTTAAATGAGATAAAATGTTGACATAACTTGCAAAATTAAGAAAAGCATTGAACCGACAACCGAGACTAAAAGTAAGGACTTTGACAAGAAAAAAATAACGTAGAAGTTAACAAGTGAAGCCTGAATTATGTAGACGAGTCATAGTGACTATGTAACTTCGCAGGCGAAGCGACGAATTATACTTCTGCACTACATACTTCCTAGTGTGACGTAGTTTCTCAAGAGCGAGATGGTCATTGAAAGCGTTGATGACCGGACTTAAAGATACAAGTTTTTTATTTTTCCTATAACAACAATGTCATCGGCGTTCTTTGATAATGTCAAATCCTTATAGCCAGAGAGGGATAGGTTAGTCTTAAATAATCCAAATGCTAACAGTCCGATGGATGACCCTTGAGGAATGTCATAGTTGCTGCAACTGCCACTCCAACTCACTCCTTGAAATCGCATGGTAAGATAATTTCTCATAAATGAAATTACAAGTGAGTCGTAGTTATTGTTCATCATTTTCTCCTGCAAGAGATTTAGGGAAACTTTATCGAACCCCTTGCACAAGTCAACAGAAATGACATGACAGGCAATCCCGTCTTTATCTTGAAAAGTCAGTGATAAAATTTTCCATATCTAAAAGAGCACACGTGGCAGACCTCATGCGTCTGTAGCTAAACTATTTGTCTTCGCACTTAGAAATGAATTGATCTTTTATGACTTTCATGAGCTCTTTTTCGAATAGTCGCTCAGGAATTGGTAGGTAGATGAGAACGAAGTCTGTTTGTCGAAAAGTGCGAGTATATTTGACAATGACCGCGGATGCCTAAAAAGAGAGGTTTTGCGGGCATAGGCACACGAACAGGAAGCGATGACATGCATGCAATAATGCAGTATACATACAGTGAAATGATGTATGCACGTACAGATACACTACAATATTGTTCTATCTCCCTCCCAGTATTTAACGTAAGGGACAGATTAGTTTAGAGGAACAAGCAGTTCAATGGGAAGGGAGAAAATGTGCTACCGGATCGAGTTTTGCCAGTAATTTCGGTGTTCAAGGGTGTCAATTGCAGGTCACAAGTTGGTGGCGAAGGTGTATTGGTGACTGGTCCCCGACGTGTTTCGATAGTAGGTGTAACAACCACAGGAATAAGACTATAGGGAATCTTTTCGGAATCTAGAGCCCGTGACTGAGGAGTAGGGTGACCTTATGGCGTTTGAGGTTGTTCGACGTTGGTCTGGTTGTTTGAGTTTGTCGGAGCAGGCCGAGTGAGGACGTCACCATGAAGATCCGACTCGTCGAGTTGGTAAATGGGATCATTGCGTCGGTAGATTAAGTCCGTGTTTTTATAGTGAACTTCTGCTGTGGCTTTTTAACTGGGAGGTATTTTCTAGGGAATTTTCGGTTGCGCAGTGTTACACGTCCTGATCCGTCAATTTTGATGGCGTACTGGTCGAACTGACGTACCTCCACGACTTGACCAGTTTTGTCCCATTTGGTGGGGTCTGATCCTGTCTGGTTTTGGATCCAGACTCGGTCGCCAACAGCGAGTTGGGTAGGCGCTTGGTGTCTTCCGACCATTTTTCGCATTCTCTCATGTGGCGGTTGCGAAGGACTTTGCGAAGGTTGGTCAAAGTTTCACGCCAAGTTGAATGAGGCTTGTAGTGACCTGGAGGCACTACTAAAGTCGAGGATTGGTCTGCCGAAAACTGCTTGGGCTGGGGAAATATTTATGTCCCGATCGGGAGGATGGTTCTTTGAAATCAGTCAGTATTTAGGTCACCGTTGTGCGACGTGTTGTCAGTGATCAGGCGCTTCACTGTCTTGACACCGACTTCGGCACAGCAGTCACTGTGAGGGAATGCAACTGATGATAATCTGTGATTTACACCCCAGTTTGAGTTAAACTGTTTGATTACGGATGCAGTGAACTCTGATCCTTCGTCTGAAGAGATTTCATCAATTCATCAAAGTGACAAAGGTTCTTCGAAGGCAGGACATGAGACCAGACGAACCATCACTGGCTTTCTCGACGATGGGCCAGTTTCAGTAGCGATCGACTATGACGAGGTAGTTGACACATTTGTAGTGGAAATAATCGGCGCAAATGCATTGAAAGGAATAATCAGGATTGATCAGGGGCATAGTAGGAGCACTTGGTTGAGATGGCGCCATGCGGTTGCAGTGTTAGCACGTGGCGCGCAAATCTCTGATGGCTGTTGTAATACCCGGCCAGAAGACGGATGAGTCGGATTGCATGTAAGTGACGCCTTGATGCGCTGCATGGAGTGTGGTAAGTATCTAATGGCGGACAGACGGTGGTATCACGATTCGATCTTTGTACATTACCACGCCGTCAGTGGAATGGAGATCGCTTCTGTATTGGTGATATTCTCTGAGAGTGAGGGTAGCTCATGACGACGTTCTTCGATTACCTCCAAGATCCTATGCATCGCGGGGTCAGTGGCGGTTTCGAGGTGAATTCAACGGAGCAAACAACGGAGCAGATGGGCTCAAGAAAGGTAGTAGGAGGCTTCATAATATCATTGGTTAGTCTGATAGCAAAGGTGTCGTCTGGGAGGACGGTAAGCTCTGCAGGACCGGTTGGATGACGAGATATTCCGTCAGCTGCACGATGCCTGACGCCATGTATATGAACTACCCGGAATTTGTATCTCAAGAGTTTTTTCTTTGAGGCTACAAAGACGGGGGTTGGCAATCGCATCTAAGGAACGGTCTGTAAAGGCTTTGAGCAGTGGCTTGTGATCGACTACAATAATGAGGTTGTCGCAAGGGACAACGAAATATCTGGCTTTGTCGAGGGCATCAGCGACATCGAGGGCTTCACCATCGACAGGTGCATATCATGATTCTTCAGGATGGGTGAATTGACTGTGCGATTTGCCAGCCAGTCCGACAGCAGAATGGTTCTGTTCGAGGACAACGACACTGCTGTTGAAAGAGCAAGAAGCCATTGCCTGCTTTAGAAGAGTCTGTCGTTATACAGGTCGGTTTCGTTTTGTCGAAGATTTGTACGCCTTGTTTGATTTCACTGACGATGACGTTTTTGCATTCTTGGAGGAGAGCCTATAGGAGGCGGAGGAATGGGTGGTGACTGTTGACGTTCAGCGCATCCGCAAGGGTGGGGAGAATGTTCTGCACGAGAGGGGCTATCCGTCTTCTGGTTGAGTTCGTCGGCGCGCTTGGTAACGGTAGAGGTTATCTCTGGAAACCTTGCAGAGATGATGCCCAATGCGATGCATGCTTCTCTTGAGAGGAAGCTTTTGTCTGAGTCAGAGGAATCGATGACGTTCGTATGTTGTCGGGTATGTACCGGGTTTTCTTGTGTATCTTTCCCTATGAGACGTAGGGCCATAGCTCCGAGTATTGTGATGCCGCCCTTGTTTGCTGCCATTTGTAAGAAGACTGACATGAGATCAGATTGACGTAGGCCTAGTTGGCGCATGATTTGGATGCCGGCCAGACAGCTTTGACATCCAGTGTCAGTCATGGGTAATACAGAGGTGTCTCTGGGTTTATCTTGAGGCGATTGGGTTTGTCTTTAGGCGTTGAGGTTGAGGTTTAGAGGGTCTCTTTAGTATGTGCCGGAAAGTTGGTCGTCCACGTGTTGGTCTAGAACGAGACTGGCAACGGCTTGTGTCGGGTTATGTGAAGCAGTGGTACACAAGGTGTCAAAGATGGCGTTGTCCGCATGGCGTGAAGGCTGTTGGGGTTTCTTCTGGCGATCCTCACTACGACAGACTGACTCAAGATGGTGGAGGGTTCCGCAGATGTCGCAGACTTGTCCGAATGCTGGGCAGGATTGTTTGCGTATTAAAGACGGATTTTGTATGCCATGACCTGGCTTGCCACAGTAATTACAGACACCATCGTCTTGTGTACTCTTTGAGGTACTCTTGAGTACTCGTGAGGCTTTGATTTTCCGGTTAGAACTGTTGCGCACGGATTGAACGGATTGAGCTCCTACAAGTTGTGAAGCCGATCGCTTACCAGACTCTTTGGCCTCGATCAGTTGAATTGTCTCTTCGTGTGACATTTTCTGGTTAGCGCTACCTAAGATTTCCAGTTGTATATCTTGGTCGTATAGGTTGCGGATGATGATATCCCGAAGAATATCGTCTGTGTATCCTACATCGTGTTTACATTTAGGACACTCGGCATGAAACCCGCAAATGCCAGCCTGACCGCGTAATCGAGCAACGTAGCTGCGGATAGGTTCGTCTCGGTCCTGTCGCATGTTGTGAAGTGTCACTCTTACAAACATGACGTTTTCTTCATGAAACCAATTCTTTCTCAATCGAAGCAAAGCAAGCCAGTATATCTCCAAAATTCACAGACTTACATTTATTGCAGAGAAACATCAGGTTATCCACAGACAATAGAGTTTTTCCAGCCGAAGCAGACAGATCGGAGCACTCCTTCTTTGTGTGAAGCAAATTACTACAATTTCGGCACTGTGTGTATTCTGTGTTGATAGCTATATTGCATGTTGTACGTACGGCATTCCATGCTTCGAAACGTCATTACCTTTCCTCGATTTGGACATCGTAAAAGACAAATGAATACTGATAGCAAGCCAATTCTGGTCAGGAGTTTATCCCAAAATAACTTGAGAACCAACAACATTCAATCCAAAAGATGAAGTCCAAAGGACTGTCGAGCCTCAGCTCCAATTCGAAGATGTAAATTTTTCCTCCGAAATCTTACTTGGAGATCGACAAATCGAAGCATGCTTCCTTGCTGTAGTGCCTGTTATTATCAGGCGTGTCGTCGGACGAGATTTCTTCGTCCCATTCTTAAAGGGTTCCAATGGAAATCCAATTCCCACAAGATTTTTTTAGAAAATCAATAGGTTTTACTAAAATACTTTAAAGACTAGCGATATTAATCCTATCATAAACAATGGGGGTACTACAGATGCTTCCCAACTGATAAGTAGATAGCTTCATTTCTATCTGTAGCAAAGCAATTGCAACACTGATTAAGTGGAGCGCAAATTTAGTCTGCATACATCGTTGAGCCTGCATTTGTAATTCTAATGTATATTTCAGCACATTATTCATACGACACCGGTGCCTTGTCTATGCGGGACAGGTCTATGCAGTAGGACCTAGTACAGTACATCCACTCGTGCTTGAACATTGGTAACGCAAAAATGTGAGGATCAAGCACAGAAATTTCAACCCAGCATGTATCCATTTCATCTGAAATGTGCATTGAATCGTGCACTGACTCTTAATCAAAATGATCACAGAAAGGGGTTCTTTGGAGAACGTATTGCATGTTTAATCCATAAGGCCAGTCTGTCATTAATTGACTGATGCTCCGCAACTCATCAATCATTCTTTCATTGTCTTTTCCAGTCATTTTCTTGATAATTATAACCTGCAGATCGTCTTTATGCTGTTGCAAGCAATGAAATGAAACTACTTTATCTTCATTTTCATGACGGACGTCACACCGATGCTCATTCATCCTTTCCATCAAACATCTTCCTGACTCTCCGATGTAAACATAATCTCGCACAATAATAACAATCTCGCAGACGTATCCCACAAATGATGTTACTTGATGTGCATGGTGTTCTTGAGAGTGTATGAGAGTTCAGTGGAAACTCATGTGATGCTCGTGTCGTCGGATACCATCTCGCAGGTCTTACAGCGACTATCGTTGCATTTTCTTACGATGGGGATGCCCACAGGACCGTCTACAAAGAAATTCATAAAGCCATGTCAAAAGATCGTGCGATTTTGCTGGATAGAATGAAGGTTGAAACAGACAGTAAATAATAACTCTGATATTTTCATCGCACCTTTTCATCCCTCAATCTATTCTAACATGAGAAGAATACTCTTCAAACATGAACATATCCTCCAAGGAAAGCATATTACAATCAAGCTTTGGTGGAAACATCCTAAAAAGATCAAAGAATATATACGAGTAGTATCATCGAAATTAAATTAAATTAGGTCTGTGATCACGGACGATACAGGAATTGTAAGAAAATGCAATTGCCTCTAGCGTGCAATCTTTCAAGTGTCAAGTATGCTTTGTCAGTTTTTGTTGCTTAATCTCATTACGAAAATTAATGCTTCTATTGCAGCACCGTGTTTGTAAAGATAAAAATAATGTGAATGCCTGCGTTGCAATCATTTCAATTATCAGACATTACAATTCTGTCTATGATTTTCAAGAACTGCTAAAAAACTGTACAGGGAAACGTTGCGTTGCAAATTTGTGTGTCGCAACTTTTAAAAATAAAATGATCCTTTGTGTACTGTGTCCATCATGACCTGTAAACTGTTCGAATGATGAGCTTTTCGACGATTCTGATAATGCTGGTCACTGTAGATGCGAGGTTCTCTTTTTGATGAATTTTTATTATGTGACTCAAATATGGTTGTTTGTTCTTGATGTATTTAGATGTCCTACGCGGGAATTTAGTAATGAATATTCAAAAAGTTCTAACTATTGTTCAAGTTATGGTTAATGAAATCATGAATGTTTCTTACTAAATTGCTGGAAAGTCTAATGATGTAGCCTATTTGTAATGATAATGATCTATTTATTTATCATTTCAGATAATGACTGATGCTTTTATCATTGAATTGACAAACCAACTAAAGAATGAATTGTTTCAAGCAACTTCACGAAGCACTGAAAAGAAAGGTGAAGAACTAAGGTATGTAGCATTTCTTACTATCACATTCTATAATGAATGAATTGTGGAAGAGCCAAGTATGTTGATAAAATAAAACCAAATATTGTGGTGTGCTTCGATCTACCAGTATATATTCATGGATCATCTTCAGACAAGTGCACTTCAAGTAATCATCTTAATTCTAAAAGATTATCAAGAACATAGCTTTCGTGAGTAAATCCAAAGTCTCTAACTGGGAGATAACCTGCGGGGAAAATCTTCATCAGATTCATCATTTTATTCAAACGTCTTTATCTTAATGTAATTTTTTACCTCTTTATTCGTAAAAGAATCATTTCAGACTGCTACCAACCTTAGTTCTAAACGTACCTTATTTTGAAAGAATTTACCTAAGATTCCTTCCCATTCACTTGTAAAATTTTATGAAAGTTTGGATAGCATTCTACGTAATAGCTTCATAGAAATCCGATTTCATTAACTGTTTTTAAGAAGCAAATAACATTAAGATTCGGTCCCCGTCAAATACATTGACAATTTCCAACCGAACATATAGGGTGGGTTTCTACGGCATCTGATTTTGCAGGTTAACGTTGTTTAAATGCTAGAATGACGTGGTTGACTGCAAATCTGAGTTTCTACGTTTGTTTTACGAACGTCAACGTGATCGAGATTTTCGTCATAATTTAGACAAGGTCTCGCACCCTGTTTTAAACTGTAGTTAGGGTTATTGACTTGGTTGACAACTTAGGAAAATTCTCGTCATTTGTACTTCACTTTCGCGTCTGCTGTCGCTGTGAGCTGTGAATGTGATGGATTCATTCGATGATTACTACGAAACGTACGACGAACAACTGGCAAGACAACACATTTTTCGAAGCTTACGCGATCACTTAAATCCAGTCTCAAAATTCAGTGATCGAAATTTCTGTTTCCGATTCTGAATGGATAAAGAACAATTTCTTCAGTTGCGACAAATGCTTTCTTCTAGAAAAACTTTGACAAATCCCTTAACGGATTTATTAGTGGCCTTGGATTGTTACGCTACTGGGTCCTACCAAATGTGTGTCGGCGATCATTATGGACTTCATGAAACTACGGTGTGTAGAATATTACAGGGAATAAGCCGAGATATTGGAAGCTTGCGATCATAATTTGTATTCTTTCCTAAAGACGAAGAAAAAATGGCGATCTGCGAGGGATTCAGAAAGCTGTCTAAGATGAATAACATAATCGGTGCGATCGACTGCACTCATGTTAAAATTCAATCACCGGGTGGCCGAAATGAAACTGCATTTGTAAATCGCAAAGGATATTGTTCATTAAATGTTCAGGTTGTTGGCGATACCGAATATTGTATTCGCAGCATTGTTGCACTCTTGCCAGGTGCGACACATGACTCTAAAATCTCCAATGAGAGTCGTCCTTAAAATCAAAGCTGGAAAATGGATCTATCGCAGGAATTTTACGAGGAGACGGAGGATATGCAGCCAGGACATATACGTTGACTCCTGTAACGAATCCATCCTCACACGAAGAAGAGCAGTACAATTATTTTCACAGCGTAGCTAGAAATGTGATTGAACGGTTATTCGGTATTTGGAAGCGGCGATTTTCTATTTTGGGACCAGATTCCCGAATCCGCGTTAAGATCGATACAGCAATGAACATCATTGTTGCATGTGCAGTTATTCATTACCTTAAACCACAGTTCTACTTTCGTGGATGAACCTCACACGAGTAGGCCTACTGTTGACCTAGACACAGATAGGGTTTCCTTCAATACTGGAACCGCCTCAAACACCACTGAGGGAAATGCATTTTGCAGGAGCATCATTATTTCTCATTTTAGAAGATGAATGCCTATGTCATCCAATGCTATAAGAGTTTCACATACATGTACTCGTACATTTCGTGTTTCTGCAGTTTATTTTCATATTAATGTTAATACGTTAAGTATGTATTAGTGCTCAATGAACACATTGTGAATGATTGGAAAAAGATTATATTCCATGAAGCATGATTGTATTTTTCATTTTATGGCTCAAAATCCACAAATCCTAATCATAGGAAGAGTTCGCATGATTCATATTATGAAGTGTTTTGACGATATCCATCTCACATGCATCATACTCTCATGGCTGACAGTATTTCATGCTCAATGATGGCATTCTTTATTTTCCAGTCTAGGAGCTCTAGACGCTTCGTGTGCTCCACTAAGATGCACTTGTCCCTCAAACTTAGATTTCTTTTTCCTTCTGAAATAGAAAAAATATATGCTACAACTTAAAATTGGATATACTACATGTAGGGAAATACTAATCAACTGGAGGATTATTAAATCAACGGGTAAACTAATAATAACTGAACACTCAATATAAATGGTATTTAGCCTACAATTCCTATGTCTCTTCGATTTGTATTTTCCATCCAGAACCGTTCGTTTCCGTTCGTCTGACCCGCCATGGATGACGAGTTCTTTAAAAATAATCTAAGATAATAATCGACGATCGTGATGAAGCTTGGCTACAAAGGAAAATGCTGACGTACCATCGTCTCCACGAGAAGGCTGTAAGCATTCTTAGGATAGCATTCGAACCTATGATCGGCAATGATGTCATTTTATTTTTAAAATGATATCATTTTACATCGTTATATTTCTTTTATAATGAAGTTACACACTTAGTGAAATATGCGTAGGCCTACACCGTATATAGATATATTCATACGAATCTTTCGATTTACACTGATGCCATGCTACTTTTACTTCTCTTTGCAATGATTGCATGCAGCATCGATATATTAAAAAATGTATGACCGAAGAAAGCAGTTTAGTCATACAAAGCTTCTTGTAAAACAAAACTTAGGTAGGGCCTATGGCCTATGCACTAGACATCGTAAGTTCTGATTTTAAGCTTTATACACTCGAATAACCAATGTGCCTACAACATGTAGTTGGTTAGGCCAACAGTATCTAAAGTACGAAAAAAGGCTAAAAATATGAAGATTACAGTCAAGACTTCAAAAACATCAAGACAGTTACTAATGAGTTCAATGTTCAATCATAGGCCTACTGGAAGTTTAAAGTAACCAGCAAAATATGAGATGTACACTGTACATGTAGAGCTATTCCCAGAAAACGGCGATCTTCATTAACCAGAATCTGAATTATCCAAGTCCGAAATGTTGAGCTTTGACCATACTCGTATTTCCAAGTTTCAAAGCCTCGTTTGCATATTTAATAATTTATTCGCAAGCTTATTTATACTCGTTTTATAGAAACCAAGACAAGTCAGCAAAAAATTCACACTAACGTCTCAGAACTGATGATATGATTCCTAATATGGCACACTCAAGAGCCATATTGCACCAAGTTTGCTATGATAAGTATGTAATTAGGTACATGCACCATAAATGCTCGCCTATAAGTTCCCCTAAAAACCGAGTCCATGTCCAAAATCATTGACTCGCGCATAAGCCGCCCCCCTAAACATCGAATCCAAACAGTAACCTAACACCAGTGGCGTCGCCAGGGGGAGGCGAAGGTGCGGGCGCCCCCTTCGACATCAGCAGTAAAAGATTTCCATGTGATAGAAATAATTTGCATGAGTTCTGAGCCTTGTAAACTTAGACTTTTAACTTTGATGAGCTAAAAAGTCGCTGCATTCGTAATAATTCGATATACGAATATAACAAAACTTATTCAATAATATGGCAAACGTGAATAAGGCACCTTAGATATAAGTCACCTTCATGTAGTAAATGTAACACATAGTGGCTTTTTAGTCACACAAAAATTACGTATAACTATGCAACTAAATTATGTTAATTGATGTGTCTGATGGATAGATGGATGTTCGAATAGATGGACAGATGATGGCAAAATTTAGGCGGTCCGCCTAGGGTTTTCTAGACCGTCCCTGCCTTCGAAAAATCCTGGCGACGCCCCTGCTTAACACGGCTTTATTCGACATAAACGCAGCTAGATACACCTAGGACAAACGTACATAGAGTAGGTGTAGCATATGCCTAAAGGAATAGGCATGTAATCACGATAGGTTTTACAGCAAGTTCACGCTGCTACTCAAAAGCAGAATTTGCTGCCTGTCGTAAGAGATCTAGGCGGCGTGCTAGTAATGACCCGCTTATAAATCACCCCAGGTTTTTCTCTCATGTTTTCGTCGTTGAATTTGAGACCTAGGCTATACGCGAGTGTGTGCGGTAAACATGTAAAAACATATTTATGTTCAAGTAAAAACATACAATGGATAACTTACTCTCAACTGATGAATCGCCAGCATTAGGGGTCACCGCAGTCTTTGAATCCGCCGCCGTCTGTGAATCCAAGGCTTCAATAGGAACTACTTCACTGATTGAATCCATTGCCTTAGAAGGACTTGTAGTCATCGATGAATCGTCGTCAATCGGATTATGGAGTTCAAATGCTATGTTCGGGCACATTTCGATTAGAGCTTGAGACTGTGTGGATGGCTCAGGAGGTGGTGGCCCGCCTCCAGTTTTCTTTAATGACTTCTTGTGTATTGAGTGTTCTTTCTTTGCGTCAGCTTTCAGTCGACGGTATAAGTTCCTGAGTTTTGGTTGTATCAGATGGAGCTTTCGCGGGAAAGTTGTCATTGAACTTGCATGCTATTTCTTTCCAGCACTTGTTCTTCTTTATATTGATTAATGGTGAATTCTGACAATTTTCGATAACAGAGGCTCTTTCTTTAACGAGTTCTATGAGATATTCTTTCTCAAGTGAGGAGTAATTTTCTCTTTTCATCCCACTTTGCACCTCAACTTTAGAGCTACCATTCGCAGCACTACTTGCCATGCTGACAGTCCTTGATTAATGACAACTTCATTCGGAGAGAAAGAATGAAACTGGAAGGCATGTGAATGGTCGAAACAGTAAATGACGTCATGATGACCTATTTTATATCGTCATCGTCTAATCGTCAAGTTCTCAGAAACCGTTTTCGACAGGGTACCCTGTCGACACTTGTGCTACTTAACACAGAGCGTGCAGAAACCCGATTTAGACACTGTTATCTACGTAGCCAACGTGGTCGAGCATTGATCTAAATAATCAGAGTGATTTTCGTAGAAACCCACCCTATGGGTGGGTTTCTACGGCATCTGATTTTGCAGGTTAACGTTGTTTAAATGCTAGAATGACGTGGTTGACTGCAAATCTGAGTTTCTACGTTTGTTTTACGAACGTCAACGTGATCGAGATTTTCGTCATAATTTAGACAAGGTCTCGCACCCTGTTTTAAACTGTAGTTAGGGTTATTGACTTGGTTGACAACTTAGGAAAATTCTCGTCATTTGTACTTCACTTTCGCGTCTGCTGTCGCTGTGAGCTGTGAATGTGATGGATTCATTCGATGATTACTACGAAACGTACGACGAACAACTGGCAAGACAACACATTTTTCGAAGCTTACGCGATCACTTAAATCCAGTCTCAAAATTCAGTGATCGAAATTTCTGTTTCCGATTCTGAATGGATAAAGAACAATTTCTTCAGTTGCGACAAATGCTTTCTTCTAGAAAAACTTTGACAAATCCCTTAACGGATTTATTAGTGGCCTTGGATTGTTACGCTACTGGGTCCTACCAAATGTGTGTCGGCGATCATTATGGACTTCATGAAACTACGGTGTGTAGAATATTACAGGGAATAAGCCGAGATATTGGAAGCTTGCGATCATAATTTGTATTCTTTCCTAAAGACGAAGAAAAAATGGCGATCTGCGAGGGATTCAGAAAGCTGTCTAAGATGAATAACATAATCGGTGCGATCGACTGCACTCATGTTAAAATTCAATCACCGGGTGGCCGAAATGAAACTGCATTTGTAAATCGCAAAGGATATTGTTCATTAAATGTTCAGGTTGTTGGCGATACCGAATATTGTATTCGCAGCATTGTTGCACTCTTGCCAGGTGCGACACATGACTCTAAAATCTCCAATGAGAGTCGTCCTTAAAATCAAAGCTGGAAAATGGATCTATCGCAGGAATTTTACGAGGAGACGGAGGATATGCAGCCAGGACATATACGTTGACTCCTGTAACGAATCCATCCTCACACGAAGAAGAGCAGTACAATTATTTTCACAGCGTAGCTAGAAATGTGATTGAACGGTTATTCGGTATTTGGAAGCGGCGATTTTCTATTTTGGGACCAGATTCCCGAATCCGCGTTAAGATCGATACAGCAATGAACATCATTGTTGCATGTGCAGTTATTCATTACCTTAAACCACAGTTCTACTTTCGTGGATGAACCTCACACGAGTAGGCCTACTGTTGACCTAGACACAGATAGGGTTTCCTTCAATACTGGAACCGCCTCAAACACCACTGAGGGAAATGCATTTTGCAGGAGCATCATTATTTCTCATTTTAGAAGATGAATGCCTATGTCATCCAATGCTATAAGAGTTTCACATACATGTACTCGTACATTTCGTGTTTCTGCAGTTTATTTTCATATTAATGTTAATACGTTAAGTATGTATTAGTGCTCAATGAACACATTGTGAATGATTGGAAAAAGATTATATTCCATGAAGCATGATTGTATTTTTCATTTTATGGCTCAAAATCCACAAATCCTAATCATAGGAAGAGTTCGCATGATTCATATTATGAAGTGTTTTGACGATATCCATCTCACATGCATCATACTCTCATGGCTGACAGTATTTCATGCTCAATGATGGCATTCTTTATTTTCCAGTCTAGGAGCTCTAGACGCTTCGTGTGCTCCACTAAGATGCACTTGTCCCTCAAACTTAGATTTCTTTTTCCTTCTGAAATAGAAAAAATATATGCTACAACTTAAAATTGGATATACTACATGTAGGGAAATACTAATCAACTGGAGGATTATTAAATCAACGGGTAAACTAATAATAACTGAACACTCAATATAAATGGTATTTAGCCTACAATTCCTATGTCTCTTCGATTTGTATTTTCCATCCAGAACCGTTCGTTTCCGTTCGTCTGACCCGCCATGGATGACGAGTTCTTTAAAAATAATCTAAGATAATAATCGACGATCGTGATGAAGCTTGGCTACAAAGGAAAATGCTGACGTACCATCGTCTCCACGAGAAGGCTGTAAGCATTCTTAGGATAGCATTCGAACCTATGATCGGCAATGATGTCATTTTATTTTTAAAATGATATCATTTTACATCGTTATATTTCTTTTATAATGAAGTTACACACTTAGTGAAATATGCGTAGGCCTACACCGTATATAGATATATTCATACGAATCTTTCGATTTACACTGATGCCATGCTACTTTTACTTCTCTTTGCAATGATTGCATGCAGCATCGATATATTAAAAAATGTATGACCGAAGAAAGCAGTTTAGTCATACAAAGCTTCTTGTAAAACAAAACTTAGGTAGGGCCTATGGCCTATGCACTAGACATCGTGAGTTCTGATTTTAAGCTTTATACACTCGAATAACCAATGTGCCTACAACATGTAGTTGGTTAGGCCAACAGTATCTAAAGTACGAAAAAAGGCTAAAAATATGAAGATTACAGTCAAGACTTCAAAAACATCAAGACAGTTACTAATGAGTTCAATGTTCAATCATAGGCCTACTGGAAGTTTAAAGTAACCAGCAAAATATGAGATGTACACTGTACATGTAGAGCTATTCCCAGAAAACGGCGATCTTCATTAACCAGAATCTGAATTATCCAAGTCCGAAATGTTGAGCTTTGACCATACTCGTATTTCCAAGTTTCAAAGCCTCGTTTGCATATTTAATAATTTATTCGCAAGCTTATTTATACTCGTTTTATAGAAACCAAGACAAGTCAGCAAAAAATTCACACTAACGTCTCAGAACTGATGATATGATTCCTAATATGGCACACTCAAGAGCCATATTGCACCAAGTTTGCTATGATAAGTATGTAATTAGGTACATGCACCATAAATGCTCGCCTATAAGTTCCCCTAAAAACCGAGTCCATGTCCAAAATCATTGACTCGCGCATAAGCCGCCCCCCTAAACATCGAATCCAAACAGTAACCTAACACCAGTGGCGTCGCCAGGGGGAGGCGAAGGTGCGGGCGCCCCCTTCGACATCAGCAGTAAAAGATTTCCATGTGATAGAAATAATTTGCATGAGTTCTGAGCCTTGTAAACTTAGACTTTTAACTTTGATGAGCTAAAAAGTCGCTGCATTCGTAATAATTCGATATACGAATATAACAAAACTTATTCAATAATATGGCAAACGTGAATAAGGCACCTTAGATATAAGTCACCTTCATGTAGTAAATGTAACACATAGTGGCTTTTTAGTCACACAAAAATTACGTATAACTATGCAACTAAATTATGTTAATTGATGTGTCTGATGGATAGATGGATGTTCGAATAGATGGACAGATGATGGCAAAATTTAGGCGGTCCGCCTAGGGTTTTCTAGACCGTCCCTGCCTTCGAAAAATCCTGGCGACGCCCCTGCTTAACACGGCTTTATTCGACATAAACGCAGCTAGATACACCTAGGACAAACGTACATAGAGTAGGTGTAGCATATGCCTAAAGGAATAGGCATGTAATCACGATAGGTTTTACAGCAAGTTCACGCTGCTACTCAAAAGCAGAATTTGCTGCCTGTCGTAAGAGATCTAGGCGGCGTGCTAGTAATGACCCGCTTATAAATCACCCCAGGTTTTTCTCTCATGTTTTCGTCGTTGAATTTGAGACCTAGGCTATACGCGAGTGTGTGCGGTAAACATGTAAAAACATATTTATGTTCAAGTAAAAACATACAATGGATAACTTACTCTCAACTGATGAATCGCCAGCATTAGGGGTCACCGCAGTCTTTGAATCCGCCGCCGTCTGTGAATCCAAGGCTTCAATAGGAACTACTTCACTGATTGAATCCATTGCCTTAGAAGGACTTGTAGTCATCGATGAATCGTCGTCAATCGGATTATGGAGTTCAAATGCTATGTTCGGGCACATTTCGATTAGAGCTTGAGACTGTGTGGATGGCTCAGGAGGTGGTGGCCCGCCTCCAGTTTTCTTTAATGACTTCTTGTGTATTGAGTGTTCTTTCTTTGCGTCAGCTTTCAGTCGACGGTATAAGTTCCTGAGTTTTGGTTGTATCAGATGGAGCTTTCGCGGGAAAGTTGTCATTGAACTTGCATGCTATTTCTTTCCAGCACTTGTTCTTCTTTATATTGATTAATGGTGAATTCTGACAATTTTCGATAACAGAGGCTCTTTCTTTAACGAGTTCTATGAGATATTCTTTCTCAAGTGAGGAGTAATTTTCTCTTTTCATCCCACTTTGCACCTCAACTTTAGAGCTACCATTCGCAGCACTACTTGCCATGCTGACAGTCCTTGATTAATGACAACTTCATTCGGAGAGAAAGAATGAAACTGGAAGGCATGTGAATGGTCGAAACAGTAAATGACGTCATGATGACCTATTTTATATCGTCATCGTCTAATCGTCAAGTTCTCAGAAACCGTTTTCGACAGGGTACCCTGTCGACACTTGTGCTACTTAACACAGAGCGTGCAGAAACCCGATTTAGACACTGTTATCTACGTAGCCAACGTGGTCGAGCATTGATCTAAATAATCAGAGTGATTTTCGTAGAAACCCACCCATAATGACGTAACTTCGATTGAAATTGACAGCAAAATACAATTGTGCATGTGGTACTAATTGACTTCGTGTTTTTTAGCAAGTTGATGCTGATTCTTCGAAGTTTTCCGGATATCGAAGAGGAAATCTTGTTTTGTCTCCTTACAACACCGGATGTGAATGATCCAGCATTATATATAGAATTATTGGATCTTGTTTGTCGTGCTCCTAAAGGTGAGAAATGAGAGATGAATTTCTAAATTCTTGTCTTTTCCACGTAAGGTAGCCAGATCATCGCCGCAATAATAAAGGCGAGAAGTAATTACGAAATATCTAACAGCTCTGCTGATGTCCTCCTTAACGGCATCTTCAATGACAGACACATTTCACGAATATTATTGTTTTATATCTAAATCATCTGGAGCAAATTTTCGGATAAAATTATCTACAATAGCTGTTCCTAGATACACTAAAAGTTGTTCATAAATAGATAATCTTCGTATGTGACTGCGATTTTTTTCTTTGATTACATTTTCTCAAGCCTCCAACCAAATTCGAACACTTAATTCATTATAATAATATAAATATTAAATATGCATAATGTATATTCAATTATACATGCATACTTCTATACTGTTTCTTCTTTCTATCACATCCTTTTGTACGATCACTCAGCATTCAACATATATGAAAGTAATTGATGACATTCTAGTGAATTGTCTGTTGCTCGGCTTTCGAACATTTACTATATTGTTCCACTACTATATTCTCAAGTTGAATTGAATTGAAAATTGAATTCTCAAGTTCTAGTGCCTGGCACACGCTGAGTATATTCCGAGGTTGAAGCATGGAAGGTTCTGAAAATGAAATATGGACAATTGCCTTCATCTGCGATATTTAGCGCAACTAATTATCATTCATTTTGTATTTCAGTTTCTCAACTGATTTCGAACTCGCATCGTCTTCCAACAGGTATGTCAACGTGATAGTTATGTCTTAAATATTGCCAATTAACCGATCCTCAGTTTTCAGTAAGTGAAAATCTAAATATTTAATCAGAATCATGAATGCGCTGTGATGCTTGAAATTCAGATTACAATTAGACAATGTCAATATTCGATGGCACTTATCACATACACAATTACTTACAACAATAGTTGTAGACCAATTGGTGTAGAGCCCTTTAAGTTAGTTATCAATAACATACATGCTACCGAAAAGTTGTAAGCTCCATGGAGGCTTTAAGACTTGATTTAGGCCTATCATGCATGTACTCGGTAGACCTGCAGTAGCGTAGAATGTCCCCAAAACCTATCTGCTAAGGGTTTCAGGCGACTGGGCTTATGAGTGGTAATGAGACGAAGAAATCTTGCCCAATGAGCCGAGACGACACGGAAGCCGAAGATATGGGAAACCTTTTCCCCATACCTCTCCCACTGTCGATGTGGCAAGTTAAAGTCGTGAGACCGGTGACCCATAGATAGCCGCTGATGTAGAAGATAGGGAGAGACAAGGACACGGTAGTTTGTACCACAAGCAGACTAGTTAGGAGAAGTGGACCTGCCAACCTTATGAAGATGATAGTTAATGGGGTTGTAGCCGGAAGTCGAAGTTGTAGTCGGTAGCCGGAGTTGTAGTCGGAGCAACCAGCAGTGGATGGAGAAACATCTCCTCAGTTGCTACGCTTGGAACCTGAGAAGAAATCAAGGACAAGTGAAATGAACTCTTCCAGGTATGGAACAGGAAACGACGAATAAAGGACTTCATAGATGAAAGACACTAAGCAGCTGCAGAGGGAAGGAAGCGCCGTCATTCGAACATCAGCGGCAATTATACCGCGGACGTGCAAAAAGTGGCGCTTCCTTCCCTCTGCAGCTGCTTAGTGTCTTTCATCTATGAAGTCCTTTATTCGTCGTTTCCTGTTCCATACCTGGAAGAGTTCATTTCACTTGTCCTTGAGAGAATAATGCATGTAAAGTGGAACCAGTCTTTGACCATATTGCTAATTATGTAATGTTCATAAGATTGCATGCCATTTCCTAAACATTTTTTGGAGGAAATAGTGACTGTCTACTTTACATGCATTATTCTCTGCTTCAGTTTAGTTAATCAAAGATTTGGAAGCTGATCAGGATAAATGAATAAAAATATGCTCATAGTAAAATGCGACGTTCGCGTAAAAATTTCGAAATGTTTTGGTGCACGTTAATGTTAGCATTTTTTCTATATGACAGTCGCATCAAATTTACATTATTATCTTTCAGTCTTGAATTATATAAGTTCAATCATCGAACGAATTCTCGATGCTGCAAAGTAAGTATTGTGAAGTGCTGATTGTGTTTTTTAATTATTGGCATCAGACTACTCTTGATCATTTTTGAAAATCAAGCTGTTATATTTTTTGTAATGAGTAATGCATGTGTATCAAAATTTGTGAAGTCTTGATTAGCCTAAGCTAATTGCGGGTCGGGCTGTGAGTCAGGTAGGTATTATTGCATATTGACATGGTTGAAAAGTTTTTTATTATTCTTTTCAAATATGCAGAGGATTGTGTTATTGAAACCAGAATAGCTTGATGATTCCTGATGTTTCACTCATCCTCATTACTAATATGCGACTAATAATAAACTGCAGCTAGCCATGATTTCGTAATCTGTTTAGCTAGCAACTAAAAACAGATCTAACCCACATGCACATGTAGCTAAAAGACGATTTCAATGGAAATTCAAGGGCAATTCCAAGAGTCAAAGTTTCATGCGGGATGTCTTCGATTGAATAGAGCATGACAAGTATATCATTTACGTTAAATACAGAAGCTCAGGGACTACAATTTTCCGCAAATCAGCCGAAAAATTTGTTGGGTCTGATAATTCGTCCGAAAATTCAAAAAAAATCTAAATGGTATGGAATTAGATATTTATTAATTTCTAGCAAGTTATTTCTTACTGCTTGCAGTTAATCAGACATTCAAAGAGCAGACCGAATCAAAATTCAATATTCTAACACATAAAGCTTTAAATAAATGTTGAATAATGTATCGCTAGAATAATGTGGCATTAAATGAAATTCTATCTTATATCAACATCAAAAACTATGCGATATTTTGAAAAGGTTTTTCTTTTTCCTCTCATAATCGAAAATAGTATGTTTTTCCTCGACCAAGAAATTGGCGATGAAGCATTTTGATCATATATGAATAGGTGGTCTAAGTGGAAAGCATTGAGGGTGGCAATGAAAATGACTGTAGATATGGCTGGGGTCGGCAACCTGTGGCCCGCAGCTCCTTTTCATACTGTTATGTGAAATTGTTGGACATAATAATCTTTGTTTGGGATTCAATGCTAGTGTGAACAAGAGCTCAATTCACAGATGCTGACCTTCAAGACGTCCTTCTTGGAACTTCCTCTTCAATCAAACCTGAAATGAAGACCAGTGACAGCTTGATTTGTCGTTTCATTCATTACATGGTCTGGGTATTTCGTATTATACCAGACTACCCAGACATTCGCTTTTTTCGCTTTTTCGAAAATATGCCTGATTTTTTGTTTTTGTCAAGTAGATTTCGTTTATTTTTCGTTTTTTGGCAGAACAAGAAAAAAGTGTTTCGTAGTACAGGCTTTTTTACATGTTGACAACATGACTTTATGTCATGTTGTCCTTTACGTTAGTCATGCTGTCATAGTCATTCAATCATGTTGTCATTATTTGTTTTACCCTTACTCATGTGTATTTCCTATCGGAGATCAATGCAATAGGTTGAAATAAAGAGCTGGAGAAGGCGGTAGCTTATTAGATATTGGTGATTTATGAAATGTCATGCAGCGTGCGCTTCCTCTGGACAGTGGGCAGCACCTAACGCATTCCTAATTGAGGAATCCTACAACTTGGACGTTAATAATTATTTGCAGACCATATTTGATGCGCCTAACGGGATAGTTGAAGGGAACTGAAAAGTTGGGCATAAACTTTGATTGCTAAAACAGAACAGGTCTGCAAATTTCAGGAAGATAGTTTGTTATATGAATATGTACTTCATAGCTTTCTGGGTGTCAAAACTATTATCTGAGATCTGCTTGAGAGAGAATGTTGGGGTTTTGACACGCAATTAGATCTTGATTATTGTGACTAAAGTTTTTGACAATGGTTTTAGAATATGTTATATCTAACACTATAGGGCTACATAATTGAGCAATATCAATTTCATTGATCGTAAATGTACAAGTTGACACCTCCTCATCTAGATTAACGTTTGCAGTGCAATGTCCATTCAATGGAAGATCAATTTTGCTTCAATAAATAAGCTTAACTATGAGTATGATTTTCCTTTTCAAAAATGCAAATTTTATTGGCATAATATTGCTTTGTGAAGAAAACTACAATAACTTTCAGATGAAAACCCTTGTGTACATTTTATCACTGTATAAAATAGTTGCCATAGTGATGTAAACCTATTTAAGGATCCTTTATTCGTGATATGATCCACTTCGCATGACATTAGTTGACTGACCCCTATCTAATAAATACTTGAAAATATCAATGTGCTTTGGAGTATTCAGATAAAGGAGATGACACTGACAAGGGTCAAAGTTTTAGGCTAGTTTGTTAGTTGGAGGCATGGCAGTTAGAGAAATTTCCTCAGTCACGTTCGAAATGATAAAGTCACCTTCATTCAGCTGAATATTCTAGAACTATTTTTGTTGATTTTTCAACACTTTGTATTGTACCTGAATATACATTATTTGTCTAAAATTGAGGCAATCTAAATCGATTGCTGGTTATACGTGCGTATGTCTGATCATTATTCCATAGAATACAAAAGTTGGTTATTCTATTGATATGGTCTGGTGCATTTTCGAATCGTTTAACAATAAGGAAGGAAAATACTTCGTATGAGGTACTCCGTCAAATTATCATTTATATACATTTTTGTACCAGCATGGATATTCGCAAGCTACACAAGTTCGTACTATTCGTGGTAGTGCATGGTTTGATGGTATGTCGTCATAACGCTTTTCTACATTGCTTGATGCAAAAATTATGGGTTCGCTTTCCTAAGTTAAGGATTCGTTTTTTTCGCTTTTTTCAAATTCGAATCGGTTGGATGGTCTGTGTATAGTGTCTTCTTGATTGCTGTAATCATGCTTTGATCGTGTTACAATCAAGTTTTTAATACTTTCATTATTGTTTCTGCAGTTATTTCTTGCTACTACTTGCTTGATCTCTGCATTCAGTGATTTCAATGAATTGTTTACATATCTTTGTCTTGATCACTAAGGATAATTTTTTTGAATATAGTACTTTATCTGCTCATTTTGTCCTGTGTTGTTTCGTATACAACATATCTATTGAACACAATCCACTTTGTTATTGATGTATGAATTTATGAATATCGATTAACTATACTTCAGGAGTTGCGGCGGCCCTCGTGGAGGTTAAACCTGATCCAGTGGCCCGCGAGTTGGTGTAAGTTGTCGACCCCTGTCTTAGGGATTATTTTGTGGCGTATTTAGTAAAGGCAGTATTAATGAGGAAATATTAGTTAATGAGACCGAAAATTTCCATCAGTTTTCGAGGACAAGGATCATTACTAAGGTTCAACGCTTAAGTGCAGCTCACCAAGAGCTCCAATAGAAACCATGAGGAACAAGTCCAGTAAAAGCTCGCCGTTTTTTTTTTGCTTCCGTAAATCCGCTTGGGGCGAATTGTAATCCCCGGATAAGCTGCATTAATGGATAGCAAATTGTCGTGAGGATGTTGCACGTGTATTTATATTTTCATCGCAGATGATTCAAATGCACATGTAGGCCTAGATGACATTAAATAAAAACCATATAATACTGAAGACGATTTCATCCTTCTAGAAAGTCAAACCCACTTTCTCGTCTCTGGTCTAGCCATCATGTTAGCGCATGCACATAATGTAGCTTATACTATGTAGTGCTATACTAACCACCGAAGCAGAACTGCCATATATTTTTATAGCGTTTGATAAATGTATGAAAAGTATACCTGGAGAAAGATAAGGTCTTCATATTTATTTTTGTTATATTTCTTTTATTCGTATTACATACAATGAATCAATTCACTGATGGTTCGCTTCAAGTATTTTGCTTTGATTATAATGTGATGTCATCAAAATACAGTTTTGGTTTATTGCCACGCTATATTCACAAATGCGTTGGATGAAGTGCAAAATGATCAATGACTGTTAGCGTTGTCCAGAATGACATCACATTTACAGACCTGATCAAAGGAATTGGTAATTGATCTATTGAGAGCACCTTCAAAGATGGAGCCATTGCCCTTTACTGGCATCCACAATTCATGTGCAATATGTTAACATGATCGGTGGGCTATAGGCAAGACAGTGGACAAGACTTTCCAGTATGTGGGTTTTCGCCAAGTGGGCTTCTGCGAAGACTGACAGCACTGAAAACGTGCCAAAAACAAGAAGGAAAGTGCATTCCAGCTACATTATGTCGGCTTTGCTACGTTCCTTCGAAACATGGATACTCCAAAAATGGGCAGGTCTCGTGTCTTCAGCATAGACTACCAGCGTCGTATCCTCGGTGGCACCCAATAGTACTATTATGTTTACAGGTGGTGCGAACGCGTTACCAACTCTGAGGTAAGTTACTGCAACCCACCGAACTGATTTGACAGTCATCAATATCATCACCAGTCCACGGCACTCGCTGCTCTACCACTTGCGGCGAATGATAGAAGGAACTCGCGCCCAGTTAAGCTCTGAAAACGTCGATGAAAATGCATTCTGACCACAGACCAATTCCCAGTTGTGGAAGATCGAAGGGACGGCCAAGGTATACATGATTTCGATAGTAAATATTTAGTAAATGATGTTTTCCATTTTGATGAATAAAATTAATTGATTTGAAAAATTTAACTGCAATCACGTGTATTTGAATGCATTGAAGAACAATTCGAAAAGCGCACGATGAACATCAGCAAATTTATATGCGCACTAGCTAGAGAACCTAAATAATTATTCGAAAGCTATTCACATTTTTCACGATGGGAATGCACTGCGTTTCTGAAATATGTAGAATCTTCAGGTGTCGGCATTTGGTGACCTTAATTAAGTTTCCTTATTGTTTGACATGATCGGAACTGGGAAAGTTGATGCTCGGACAACCGGCTGCGGACATCACAAGCGCCAATTCTTTACAGATCGTCTCATAATCTCATTAAGTTGTTGACCTTATTCTTGCTGAAATGAATAGAGATCGCATTGATACTTGTACTATTTTTATCAGTTCTTGCCAGAAAACAGAGAGAAGCTACGAATTTTAAAATGGCGTTGGTATATTGTTTGATATGACCGAATGTCAGCGCCTTGCTTTTGAATGATATGAAAGTTGGATAAACAGAACTTATTGCGCTTGATAGAATTAATCTTTTGATCATGACTTCATAATAGACTGCTGTTATTTTTTATCAATTGATTGGTCAATATTTCGACAGCATGAGCAGAATCATAGGTAAAAAGGACATACCGTTAAATGCCGTATTTCTTCGAATAATAGCCGCGGTTACTATTAAAAACTGTACATTTCGGGTGCGGCTACTATTTGAGGGCGGCTGCTATTAAAAAGTCCCATGATTATTAACTTGACTGATGCGATGAGACGAAAACGTTGACTTGAAATTGATTTCCTTGTTCTGCTGCTGACCACTGGTAAATTATATACGTGCATAGAACTTGATTTTAGCGCTCATGGTGTGTATAACTAGAACGGAAATTCAGATTCGGAATATCAGATTTTACATGGAAATAAACATATGCCTATTTCACATCCAGTGATTTCCTTTTGCTTCAAAGAATTGTGTTTTCTGGGGTTTAATTTGGGATCAGAGACGGGACCTACATGAGTATGTATTATAAGTCGATTAATGCTTGTAGTCCTACGTAAATTACCGGTATACCTAGTTTAAGTCATAAATGTTTATTCTGAAATGTAGCAGAAAGCGCAGAGCGATGGCCGCAAGGGCACTTACAAGCAAGCGTTGATAATACGTGTAACATATGCATAAACAAAGTTTGCCATCAATAAAAAATACATAGGACATATATATTTACAAATTTACAGAGTAATCACGATACACATCATATGCCATCATATACAAATTACATGAGACCTACATATTTACAAATTTTCAGAGTTATCATGATATACATCATATAGCATATATACAAAATAGGTCAGATCTACAGGGCCTATATTTACAAATTTGCAGAGTGATGATCACGACATGATGAAAGTTCACTGGGTGGGAGTCCTCACAATGGAGCAAAAGAATGTAAATGTTTATCATCGGATATAAAATAAATGTAACAGATATCGTAGTCGTAATAAAAAAATGTAGTCGTTCCTTTCCTCTCCGACCTGGTTTGTACTTCGGGATTAATAATCTAATCCTATATTTAGTATTATAATCCCTTTCATTTGCTAGGATTGACACCGATGTTTTTTTTGTTATTTTGATTGCCTGTTAGGAAATGTTCAGGAATGGAAGCGATTAATTTAAACATATTTATTTGTAGAAGTTATCTATAGAGCCATGTCTAACAATTCTAAGCTTTTGGAGCATTAAAGGTAAACCTTGGCCGCAGCTTTTATTATTGTGTTAGAAATTTGTGGCAATAAATATATATTTTTTACTTTGTTGAATCACCATCACATAAGTAAATTTTTCTTGGCGTAATGCCTTGCAAGTGTGTTGGCCTTCCTTTTTGTAAATAGAATAATAACAATGAGTTGCATCAATATTTGATCAGATGATTGCATCAGGAGCAACTCAGTATTGTCATACGTAATCTGATAAAATTGCATTGCAAGTTTTGCAAACAGAAAACCATCAAAATGCACATGTATTGGATTAAGAAAATAGTTAGATGATTGGTGCAAAATGAGAACACATTTGGCTACATAAAGCCTCATTTACCCTAGACCAGCACCTGGAAGACAGTAAAATTCCTCCCGCTCACAGCTCAACGCTTGCCTTAGTTGATTGCTCCAGTTGATTGACTTGCTGCGTTTCATGTTTATACTGCAACTTGCCGCAAGGAGGCCAATAGATAGTTGATCGCACATGTACAATCGCCTTCCTTTTTTTCCTACAATGCCATTGATTGGTATTGTCCTCCCAGCTTCTCGCTTGGTAACCGAGTTGGCAAAAGTCAAGCGAAAAAAGAAGAATGTTCAGGACACGGCAGTGTATCTTACGCCTGGACAACCTTGAGGCATTTCATTGCAGCGGTCCTTTCATCCAGTCGCTTATAATCAGGGTTTTCTTTTGGAGGCGGGGGTGATTTGAAATTATATGCATAATAACATTGAGTCTTACATATCAACTAAGGTTGTTACGCAATCATTCTCTTCATTTTACATTATGCATAAAGCTTGATGTATCATTCCATGACAGTTAAGGAATTTGCCTTGTGAGATTTCAGATAGACTTTTTTGTTATAAGGACTGTTCCTTAATAGAGGTTCAATCCACTCTGTGAAACGTGTGACAGCCTACAGAAACGCCCGATGCGATGATAACAGCATGTGTGTCTATCCTTCCAGACAAATTCTCGTGAGGAATGTGTCACATGCTGGTATCATTCATTGTAATTGTTCAATTCAGTGATAAATATGAAAATTTAAGAAGAGATGATAGCTGTTCTTTATGTTTCCTCTGCGAATGAATTTGTTCAGAACCCACTTGGAACCACTGATTCAAACAAATGAAATTTGACTGATTCGATCGGATTCCAGTCACGGTTAGAATTTATATATAAATATCTTCCATCAGCGGTTATTAATGAGCGAAGGATTGGCATTCATGACTCAAAATGATTGGCAGCTATGGTGATGTTAGTATCTTCTAAAACGTTTTCATCACCTCCTTTATTCAATAGAATGTACAAAATGTGGCAACAACTTTCAAGAAGAATGGAGGCGCATGTCCAAAGGTTTTATGTACATGCGTGTACGTTTTGCCCGACTTTTTTGCCTTGGGACAGATAAAGTAATAGGGAAAGTTCGGGTCAAACAAACAACATTCGAGTGAAAATACGGGTGAATTTATCAAAACTACACAATGTGCATTATGTTCTCATACAAGTACAGTTATGGGATAACGGCTTTGTCATGTGTGTATGCATCTACATGTACTGAATCATATTGAATAATTTAAGTTCCTTAAATGATTCACGGAGGTAATTTGATAAAGATCTTAAACCTTAATTACATATATAGAGATTAAAATCTTGTATTCCTACATGTAACTCATTTACTTTCGGTGCTATTTCATTACACGAATCAGTGATTTTTGCAAATTATGCCGTTTATCCAATGTTGTTGGGTATGCAATGTTCATGATCTATCGCAAAAATGTGGTTTTCATGTTCTAAATTTCCTTCGATTTTGTTGCAGATTATGCGCTGATTCACCTGCTGCCAACAGCACACAGCTTTCCTTGCTTTTGCAAATCGAACAACTGGCCTGCAAACTTCTACAGCGCAAAGGGGTGACATTGTCTGTTATTCCTTCAGACGAACTTTCCTTATTTGTTGGAGTTTTGTACCGAATCTTTGACGGTAAGTATCAGAATTTCATAAGTTTTAATCGTTAACTATTCCATAGAGGTAATAGCAGTTTAATAGCAATTCGCTATTGTGGGCTCTCACTCAACTGAAAGGACAAAAAATTGAGATGATGTTGCATATAATCTAAAAATGGAAGCAATTCTGAATGGCATCAGTTGTCAAGTGGATGTTTTGGTTAGGGTACAATAGATTTGATTATCAAATCAAAGTAAGCGTATTAGCTAGCCCATGTTTTGAGTCTTCCGTCAGCAGCAATCCCACATTTGGATTTAAATCTTGACCACTATTAAGAATGACGTTTTCATGCTTGACACAACTCAATCTCCAACGTCCTCGTAAATCTGAAAGAATACAAACGGCCTCAGTGAACCGTGACTGGAGTGCCCCTGGAAATTTTCGAGCCTTGGAAATATGCCAAGAATTCCAGCAAAGTGTACCATTAACCCTTATATAGTTGGGAAGAATATTTTGTCTTTTGACATTCTCCTATGCTGTCTCCGTGGCACAGTGGTTAAGTACTTGGCCTAGCGATCTTTCGGTCCAGAGGTCGATCCCCGAAAGTGTCATTGGAAGTCGTCAGGAAGGGCATCCGGACTAAAAGATTACAATGCTCCAGTTTCAAGTCTAACCAAGCACCGTTCCCCCAGTATGGGAGAAACTGCTTTCCCCCAGCTTCGTTAAACCATCACATGTCGTTTCTCTAATTTGGCATTGTGTTGTACGTTGCCCCCTGACTTACTCATTTAATTACGTTAATCGAATATTCTTTCGTCGGCACAATCCAATGATTATGGATTATTACAGATACAAGAATTTTTGGGTAAGGAACAGACTGGTCGTAGTCTGTATGCACTTATATTGCGCTGGCGCTTACGACCAGCTACGCCGGCCATCGTCAGGTGACTCAATCGCCTGGCGACAAGGTTGGACCTTGGGTTCTGGGTCGACCTTGGGTAAGTGATAAAAAAACTTGGATTTTCTATACAAAACTTGGGTCTTCTATTAATGCTGCATATACACAAATCAAGTAACAAAGCTTAACATTTTGATTTGAATCTTTGGAGAACATGATAAGAGCTTGAAGCTCTGATTTTTCATCAAAATTCGACTCAATTCACACAACATTTCAAATAAAAAATACTTGTGGTTAATGGCTATTTCATTTTGGGCTTGACAATACCGCGCATTGGAAGTTCGTACATATTGTATCCTATTTTCTGTAAGCTTGCATGCATTTTGTTGCACTTATGCATGTTAAATTTTTATATATTTCATGCATTTCGCATCTTCGCAGTTACCTTCGCACCCCTAAACTGTCTGCGATAGCCGACAGTTATCCAAAAATGAATTCATTCCAATTTCGATTTCTAAATATGTTTAACCATACAGTCACTACACAGCTGTAATTAAGTCTGTTCATATTTCTGAATGATAAAGAATGAAGACAATAACTCTGGTGTGAGCAATGTGTAATTCAATAATAATTAAATCAAAGATCTTCAATTAGTCAGTGCATCAGCGTAGGTTAAATTAACGGAAAGCTTATAATGCCATACATGTACTTAGGCTACTAAATACAGTTATTGCAGTAAAAAATCTTTTCCCTCTTATACCACACTTCTCATGGGCCCAACAAGAGTTTTGGTTTATAGAAGAATCTGTATGTCAGCACAAAATACAGAGAATGCACTTCCTTTACCTGATTCTATTCATTTATTGAAACTTGGGCTTGGGTTTTGGGTTTTGACCCAAGTTTTGGCCCAAAACTTGTATTGGGCATACCCAGTGCGACCAGTCGGTTTCCGTACCAAAAAATCAAATATTGTCAAATGGGAGACATTTCCTTACAATCGAAATTGTATTTAGCCTTATTTAGAACTAGGACTAAGGAAGGCCGATTTTCTTGTCATTATTTAGCAATTAAAAATGAATATAATGTGAATAAGCCAATGAAGTCTATAATGGACCAATGTGTTATAATTATTTAAATTTCACGTGAAGGAAATCCCGTCAACAGCGTCGGACACCGCTGTGTTTTTATTACACTTCCGTCATCACGTTGGGAGCTCCCGACTTCTTTCTTGACATTTTCATCATAAGCATCTTCTGTACTCCAAGCCGAATATTAATTTTTCATTTGATAGTTTCGACTCTGTGCGGTCTCGGAATCGATATATACCGTGTTCGACAAACCCCGAATAATGTCATCATCATAATAATTACAATGCATTTTAGGTCGTCTACTGTTCAAGATGGGCAGATATCACAACGCAAGCATAAATTGGCTATGATGTGCATCTTTAGGATAATAATTAAGCCTTTCATCCATGAATTATTTTCAAAATTGAAGGTTTTCTCCTTTATCATGCGAACTTGAGAGAGGTGCCATTAGAATCGCATTTATCTCTCTTTCTTTTGTGTACAAATTTTACCGTTGTGGGATCAATATTGCTGCGCAACTTTGCAAAATATGCTTGTCGAAATTTCCTCAAAAGGACACAATATGTATGAAAGGGCTGATGAAAAAAGATCATAACATTTTTTGCTTATCTACCAGCTCCAAATAGTCGCACATGTCCACAGAAATAATTTCGTGTCGATTCTGGAGGAAAGGACGTCAGTGACTTTCATTTACTTTTCATGCATCTCATTCATGAATTATTTTCAAAAAAATTCAACACAATTTGCAGTCGTTGCACGAGGTTGAGAGTAGTGCCATTAGAATCGCATTAACCTCCTGTTTCTTGCAAATTTTTGTTGCTTAAGTATCAACATTGTCACTAAAGATGCAGATCGAAATGTCTTCAAGAGGTCAATATGCATGAAAGGGTTAGAAAACAGCGTAACAAAAAGTTAATAGCAGTTTAAACAAATCATAAGACTGAATGAGTGACTTCTCGAGAGGATTTCTCGGTCTTCGTCTTTGATTGTTACTTCATGATTTTGACAATATTTGCTTATGTACTCGGTTGGATCATCATGATGTTAAGATTCCATATTCGATCAATTCTGTAGCGTTGAATGAATTATGCAAGTTGAGAAATGTGTTTTGAATCACTTGAATGGTTATCTTATTTCAGAAATTCGTGTAGTCGATTGTCTGACGACAGCTTCAATGCTATGTATTCTCTCAATTCGATCAACCACCGGTGAAAAATTCGGAGAAAAGGTAATTGTATCAGCTCGCTGTCTATTTAACTGAACTCTAAACCATACGAAATAGTAATGACTATAGACTGCATGTGTACTGAGATATCTTCGGTTATTCATTGTCAATGAAGCATCCATCGGCCGCCGGCCCTTGTGTTGTATTGCATTGAGTTTGATTTCTCATTGGCAAGAAGAATTTTAGAATTGGTGTTCCACAAATACTAAGTTGCTTAATTATTAAACGTGTCTATAATTCCGAATTACCTTCTGCAGAGTGTGAGATGCTGTTATGTTTGGCTGGGATATGACAATGAAGATTCAATAATTTGAACATCAAAAGATTTGAGGATATACATGCTGTGGTTATTCCTTTGGTCATTTTTTGGTCTCTTGAGTTGAGCAGTGATTCATAGACTTTGTGCACATCGGTCCATTTATGTAAGAACTATATTTGAATTTGCTGTACAGAGTACAAGTCATGTATGTAATAAGAAAGTAATCTGATCGTAGTGTATGTTGGCATGTGTGAGCCAAAAATCAGTCTATTCATAAATAGATTATCATACTGTGATGTACTGGTAAATCATGAAAAAAATTGTGTCTACTTTGTGTGAATTGATCAGCATCTGAATTTCATTGATTTAAATTGAATTTCATGGTCGAAAATTCACTTTATGACTCCAGCTTATCTCTTCCAATTTTACATTATGCCTTATTCAGCCTATCGTCAAGCTGTTGTAATAATAATGGCTTCAATTTTCCTGTATATGCAGATATACAAATGTTTGAATGGACACACAGATGGTGATAACAGTCAATCACAGAGTCTCTTACTCGGGGGACTTGAAAAGAGCGGACCCCCCATTGTGCGCTTGTGCACATTCATTGGTTTGATTGGAATGCTGAACGAAGAAGATCTTTCATTAAGCTATGGTCAAGGTGGACGGAAAATTTCGTTGGCTATGGTCTTATTGAAACAGCTGTACCATGAACCAATCCCGTAAGTCTATATTTCTATGAAAATAATAAATTTGGCTTGTTGACTAGGCAATGAGACAAACTTACCTAATAAAAAATCATGTTTTTTATGTTTACTTCTTTTGACTGCTGCATACAGTCGACTCTCGATATAAGCGACACGGCAGGTTGGTCCAAACCGAATTGATAGATATGTGGCTAGCTCTCGATGCAAGCGATGACAGGTCCCATTTTATTGCTTATATCAAGAGTCGACTGTATATGCAATCTTTCTAATTCAAGCTGGGACAGTTATTGATTTCGTCAGTTTCATTACAAAAGGTTTGTTTTTTGGCCAATTTGAGATAATACATCCTTATTAATTTGTAACATTATGCGATTAAAATATTAAAAGTTATCTATCCCCTTAGTTTATCCGTTAAGCTCATCCGTTACTTCTTCATTAAGCTTCTCTATATAGCAGGATGCACTTCCTGTCGGACACTGACATCGTCGCGTTAGTCACCTGCGTATCATAGCATCCCTGATGAATTTCTTTAATTCTCATATTTTTCACTTGAAAACAGCAACTTGTGAACCCATTGAACTTATTGAATGTTAAAAATTCATTTTAAATATTTAGTACGCATTAGTAGATATTCGGTGATGTTTTTTCGGGGCTGGGCGCGACTACTCGAATCATCTTGAGTGAAACCGACCGAATCACACAGATTCAAGGAAGTTGTAGTTGCAGTAATCGATTTATTTGCAATTTTAGCTCATTCGTGTTTGAGAATATAATTTTATTAATGTACGCTCATGCAACTGAAGTTTTCATTATTCATTGATTTGTATGTTCATTTAGTGGTGGAGAGGTTAGCAGTGATGCATGCAACCTTCCTTCATAGTATTACATCGATTGAATTTATGGCATATCGATCCATGTATCTCTAATTCATTTCCACTCGACCAATTATAATATTCCATTATCCTGCATGTTGCATAACCCTATCTGTCATAGCAATGAAATACACAAGAGAAATAATGCTCGACACGTGTGTGTGTGTGTTGGAACAGAAAAAATATGCTCTGATCAGCAGTTGAAATCTCCAATAGCGATTATTCGATTCAGGTTTCTAAATTCCCGGTGTAATTTGTGATTTTTCCGATGCCAATCAGCGACCCTCGTCAATTAGCTTAGAGCGATTGTTTCAGCCAGGTCAGGGGACTTGACAAACTGACCGGTCTTCCTTAGTTTGTAGTTCCTCTTAAATTTTAGCCGAACAAACCGACGGGGTTCTACTTTTTCGAGTGTTATTTGGAGTGTTCAAACGGTAAAACTTGTCTCTCAATTTCAGTATTGACAACTTCCGGTGTAAACTGATACTTTTAATGTATAATTTGCCAGCACCTACTGTCACCCTGCTGCTTTCAATCTTCACCATTTCTAGCTAGGGGAAACCCATGCAGTAGCAATTATTTCATTGATTTCATAGTATTTGGTAGCATCTAGCAGTTATTCGATGGGAGTTTCGTATTAGAAGGTAGATTGAATATATTTTGAATAATTTCGTGCAATTTGTTGATATAGGACATCCTCAAGCTTTATAGAAGAATGGTTTATAACAAGACAATAACTTCTTCAATTTCATGACACAACTTTCATGTTGATTGCTGTATAAGGCAAGTCCCTAAACTTACATGTGCATGTACATTTATCTCGATGGAAGTATTTCTCAATGACAGTTGATTGCTAGTTAAACATATATAGTCAGCACCACCCAACGTATCAATCAGTTAAAATCAGATTCTGCCTTTCGATTGTGACCATTTTTAATACCGGTAATTCGGCTTGAATTTTCATGCTTAGACCGAAAATTAGGGTCTGGTCTGTGTGAGAACGCTGGCTATGATGTAGAAGGTGCTGTTTCATTGACGAAGCAATTTTTCAAGAAAATCATTATCAGATAACATGAAAGAATGATGTACATATATACGAATCTATCGAATAGACAAATCCATGAAATATGGATTCGGGCCCAGCTTCGTGCAAGCCTACTAAGCCTAATCGAATCAAGACACGACACGGTCAAAAAAATTCGAAGGATCCAGGAAACGGAAGATACCAAAGTTAAACAACTACCCTAGTGAAAAATCCTGTAAATAATTAGGTAATTAAAAGTCATGAACGAATGAATATAAATCAATACTAACAACATAGAGTAACCTACTCCAGTATAGAGTAGGGACTGAAATATGCATAAAGGCTAGTCGACTCAACTGAAGACGGTAAGGGAAATAAATTAATACTTATAAACGATTTTATTTTATCATATAAGAACTGAAATAAGAGTTCGTCATGGACCTGACGAGAAGCTAACTTAAAAATAACAAAAGGTGAAAATAAGAAACCTAAAAAGACTAATAAAGTTCACGATGGTTATATGAGCTTTTGAAATTGAATTTATGGATAATGACACTTAAGTTATGTATTCAGGATGCTGCTTTTTTAAATGACATGATACTACTTGTATATCTTCAGTGGTGACGTCATTATTTGAGCACAATCTCCATCTTCTCCATTTATCATTTTGTAGAGCTTCATCGGATCACACGATCAAGCTATTATACTGTCGCTGTCTTCATAATTGGCACAAAAAGACTATGTGAGTACTTCAAAGAATATTCCGATTTGCTCCTTTCATTGAATGTTGATGTTTACAGGACTATCGTGAAGTTATTTGATCCTCAAAGTATCGCCTCATTTTGTGATCTCTCGGGTATTACTGACTCGGTCGAATATGTTTTTCATCACTTCGAAGATCCAGTAGATGTAAGTAATTTTGAAAAATTTTGGATTCATCATTACAATACCAGACATTACAAATAAAACCCATACGGAATAAAACTATTCGAATGTAGGCTATTGGATACTTCGATTTCTTGCATATCCTAAAGACGAATGAGACATCGTGGTATAATTTGCTTTTCAGTTTATAGTGATAAACGTTATACACTCACTTGAATTACTGATATCTTGCTTCATCAGTATCGTTTGACGGTTGATCCTATGTTGTCTAGGGGGATGAAGCCATCTGATTCGATGCCTCGGATTCTTCAATTCAGGACTAATGTCCTTCTGTCGCTCGTTGATAGCTCAGTTGGTAGAGCGTTGGCCTAGAATGCCAGAGGTCGGTGGTTCAAATTCACCAAGACGCGCAGTTATATTTCAACTGTTGAATTGAAATACAATGACGCCGCTTAATATGATCACATTGGGAGAAAGCATTTTGATTACAATTTGCGGCTGATAACAATACCCGGCCATTTATATTTGAGTTATACGTAGGTGAATTTGGACCTTTATAGACTTTTCTTTATATCAAATATACCTTAATAATAAAGTCTTGTACTCTGATGTCATTTTTATTGATCAACAAAATCTGCATAATTTGACTTTTTGATTTTTGAAATATGCATAATAAAGGAATTAGAGAATTAAGTTTCTCAGTTTTGACGGAAATAGGAAAGATTTGTCTGCTGAATGTTTTAGGATTGATTGAACAAGTCTATTGGCGTGAAACAAAACTATCCAATGTGGACTAAACGCGGCCAGCTGCAAGGAAACTGAGAGCGCATTTTTCTAGACGATGAAACACATTGAATTCAGAGTTGCAACCTCCTCGAAGGTCAAGGGTTATACACAAGACTTCAAGCGCATTATGAACTTCTCTCGAAGAAGGTGGGAGTGCGTGGTAATGTTGACTTACAATAATTAATAGAAATACCTGTGGCTGAAAGCCTCCGGGAAGGAGATATTTCTTGGAAATTCGTGACTTACAAATCACCACACATCCTACGCGCTCAGAACGCATCTGTGTCAGCTTGCGTGGTTTTCAGTAGTCACCATAGAGTAAGTAGCTAACTCATGAGATCTAAAGTGTTATCACATTAACTGGCGTTTGATTACAATAAGTGGCGTAAAATCATTGTAAAAAGATATAAACGGATTTGGGTTTTGACATTTGATCATACTAACCGGCTGATGGCATCAACCAGTGATGACATACAACGGCGGGCACGTAGAATGTGAAGTTATAATTTTTGTTTCCTAACTCTAATTTTGAAGCCATAGTGCAGAATTGATCTTTTTACTGAAGCAGAATGAAGGTCAACTACTTAATAAGCAGAAGGTAGTAGTATCCTATTTGATACTAAAAGTATAAAGGAAACATCGTCTGTCTGTTTTGTTATTTTGTCACAAATGCTAAATGAAACAATTAAAGGATCACTGCTGACTGCAATTTAAAAAATCGACCGTGATTATTGCAAAATATGACAGTATACGTGTATATGACTGATGGTCAGATTGAGCAACTTGGCAATCTATGTAGGCCTACATATGCTCTTCATGCTACAGAAGTAGCTTAACAATTTTAGGTATAATGCATTTCCTCTAATAAACGCCGCGGCGTTTATTAAAGTGAAGGATTTTCCACATGATATTTTTCCAAATTTAATAACGATAGCAATTGAATCACGGTCACTTGAAGGCAGGCTCACACTCACACGCAACACCTTGAGCGTGGTGAGTTATAACATGACTCGGTGCTTGACGGTACAGTAGGCCGATAGCAGCAGCCAGAGACAAGAGACACTCTCTCCTGACTCTGACAGTCACCATAAGGCAACAACTTGCAGGCGAGGCTTTTTTTAGATAAGGTTGAGTGACTACTCGAACATGTTCTACTATTCGATTATGTAACCTTTTCTATCATAATATACATTGCACCATCTGGCAAAATCATTATGCATTCCAGTGTCGTTTGATAACTAGTCCTAAGTCTTTGTTTTGCTGCTCAATAGATGATTGTGTATAGCAGCTACAAGTCATTGTTTTGTAGCTTTCTTGATATTAGAGGTACGGCGTTTATTAGAGGAAATGCGGTATATTGTTTTTATGACTTCACTACCCGTTTTTCATTCTTCCTTCAGTTAACATTGATGAACTACTTTATCTGTAGAATTTGAACTAAAATAAAAACCTTAACCTCGTCTAAAAGCCATATTTTGTGTGCATTGTCTCATGTAGAAGTACTGTCGTCAAAGTCATTCATTTATGCCTTCATCTATTTTGTGTTTTCATGTTCTAACTCCTTTTTTCTGCAGATTGTGAAATACCAAAGTCGAGAAATATTCGAATATATTTTGAAATCACTTCAAATTAATTGCAAAGGCAAGTAAAATATTGTATCTGGAAGAATTTATCATTAAAGTCCATTCATTTGATCAATAACTGTTCATTTAATTACAGCATCTACTTCTCCAAATTGTGAACCTTTTAATCTTCTCCTTAAAAGAATCATGAAGATGCCTTGGGAAAGGCTTGGCAAATATTCTCTTTTATCATCATTTTGTGTTCTAAACGGTGGGTCAGGACTTATCATCGATTCACACGTCAAATTACCAGGAAAACTCGTCAAACTTTCAAGTGCTGAACAATCACTAGCTTCCAATGTGAGTTATTTAATTTGACATAGAAACGAATATCGAATGTATCTGGTCCACTATTTTTGCAGGCTAATCGAATTAAACCTTCATTTAAATAGCAAAACATGAAAAACATGAAAATAGCAATAACAATGAAAAGTTTTTATGGACTTTATAATTGTGTTTTTTATATCGCGACAGTTTCTGAATGTCATTCCTGGTACCTTATTGATGTTCATTGAAGAATTCGATTCTATGACCTATCTTTCCAAAATTTTCGCTACAGAAATAGATCGCTCAACCCAGGAATAAAGGGTTAGGGCATTATTAGTGTATGGAATGTAGGCCTACTAATGACAGACTTCAGAATTGAAGGGGTCAGTTTTTCATGATCAAAACTCAAATAAAGTGAATGTATCAGTAAAAACGTGATGAAATAAAATTTAGGATCAAGTTTTGTTAAATAATAATCGTATGTCACTTTTTCTTCCTGCTGCAGTCATTACTGAGCTGGCCTTCCGTATGCAGAATAAGATTCACGATAGCATGTTGGATTTAAGGACAGGCGAGGAATTAGCTATTTGCGGTCACAAACATTTATTGTATTAATAAAGTCAAAGTGATTTGGCTTGATGCTGGACAGAGTTGCCAACTGGACAAAAAAATTTTACCAGTTTCTTACATATTAATCTTTTTGCATCAGGTGAAATCATTGTCCTCTTATCAATCAGACAAAATATGCACCAACTATTATCAAAATTAAATGTTTTTTATCTATTCATCAATTTATTTATCATTTCCCGAAGCCTATATTTTTTTAAAGCCTTTCGTAGCATAAGCCAACATGGGTTAGCGGATAGCGCAGAAAATCATCTCATTCAGACTAATAAACCTTTCCTCACATTTCTTAATGTTACTCATTGAAATGCAACCAAACTTGCTATGAAACCCAGCATCTTCCAAACTAATGTAGGTGAAAAAGTCGGTGCATTTTGACAGCGCTAACGATTTCAAATATTGTGTTGAAGTGGCCTTGGTTAATCAAAAACTTCTAAAAAAATTTCAAATATCTTAAAAAACAGATTTTTGGTTCATCAATGACTTACCGAAATTCGTCAATACGAAAATCATTTCATATGCCGATGACATCACACTTATTCATCTGGCAGCCGATAATTAGCCGAATGATTTTCAATCCGTTGTAAAAGCCTTCTGTGAGTGGTCATTTGGTAAGAAATTGAACAAAAACGTGTTAAAGACCAAATGCATGACTGTCAAGACGATTTGAATAGGAGATCTGGTATTGTTATTGGCCGAACTATTATTGAACAAGTGCCTCATTTATAAATTTTGGGAATACTTTCAGTGAAAACTGCTCATGGAATTGTGAATTTTTCTTTTATATCAGAGGTGATGTCGCGTATCGTCATTAGTTAAACGTTTGACACTCAATGCCAATGACAGCTGCATTATATGGCAAGCCTGTATCGCATTTGTATACTTGAGAATTTCATTTTGTTAGCCTATTATTTGTGGCATCCCTGCGAAATTGTCTACGAAACTCGATTGATTGGATCGCATCGTCAAGCGTTGGGGATTCATCACCGATAAGCTTCCACTGAAAGTCAGGTTTGATCGAGGATGTGTCAAATTGATTCGAAATGTTGCTAATCACGCAAACTGTCATCCTCTCGCATCTTTTTTATTGTTTGTGCGCCAAATATGCATATAAGACACTCTCGCAAATTGTTGATGCCGTTTTGTAAACCTGCATTCTACACCAGGTCAATTGTCAGAGTTTCGTCCGAAGCGTGATTTCTTCTGTACACCTCTCACCAAATGCCGCTCTTCTTTATTTTGGTTTATCAATATAGCATTACTATTATCATTATTCTTATCTATGCTGCATGTTGAGTGACATGTCCCATCCAATTTACGGCCAGAATAGGTGTAAATCGCTTTCGGTTGTGCTTTCTTTCCTACCCATATATGACCGGTTAACAATAATTAATAATTTCTCATGCGTTTCATGTGTAATGACAGATGTATGTAAATTTGAAAATCCACGGGTTTTCAGCCACGGTTCACGTTCACGGTTCACGGAGCAGTTATAAACTGCGCCTATTAACACAATCGTGTTGAAATTTTATCAGCTTTAGTTATAGTATTAGTTTGCTCAGCTTTCGATTGGTTAACCGGTCAATTTCTATTATATTTCACAAAAAAATTTCTGTCATACACAGATGCAAAACATTCATATCTTGCACATCATAATGCGTCCTATACTGGAAGCAACTTTTGATGATGAAAGCAAGCCTCTCTATCTTATTAGAATCCTATGTGCCTCAAAAAATTTATTTTTAAATTACATTGATACATTTTTATTTCCTTTTTGCTGCTGAAGCGGTCATTATATAATGATCAGTAGTCAAAGAAATCCTAATTTGCCTTTTCAGTTACACGAGATCTGACTTTATTTTCAGGCTGGAGATCTCTATGGACGTTTGCTGTCCAATTTAGCGAAGCTTCAGAGACGAGGTGGTCAATTGAAAGTGGAAACATGGGCGCTACCGGTGTTCAAGGCACTGTCTATTACCGATGGAAATCAGACTGAAGAAGCATTGACAAGGCGAACGTTAATTTCACAGGTAATATATTGTGGCTATCAAAAGTTTAGTAGTTTGTACCACCGTTATCCGGTCAAAATGATATACACTAAAAGTAGCTGATATTTCCATATAAATTTCATTCACTGACACTGCATGTACGCTATTATTTGAAACAATCGATATATTGCAATAAATGACAAAAATATTCACCTACGTGTTATTATTATTTCCTGGTGACGTACCAGGAATTCGATACATGGCTTATTCTCTTATACAAAGTATTTGGCAGACACGTCTATCAGGTCTATGCGTCTGCCTCAGCACGTGCTCCACTCCATATCATCGATCAATCATTTCGCTACTTTGGTCTTAGGAAGTAAGAAAGCGCATCAACAGACATATGTGATCATCAGCTTCATTGAAAGTGTCTGTTGGTTAATTAGTAATTGCGTTAGTATACATTAAACCATCTACCATATCACCACTCTCTCCTATTCTCTGTGAGATCTCAATGCAGAATTTTCAGAACAAAGCGATTGCCAGTTTCCCTGAGTAACTTCATCTATATTGTCGATACGTGGATGATACCTTGGTAATATTGAAAAGCGAGCAGGAGAACTTGCTCATTGATCATCAGAATGGCATACATCCGTCTATCAAATTCACTATTGAAATGGAGAAGAATAGTGTAATCTCCATGTTAGACGTTAACATTGTGAGATATGGACAAAACTTGCGAACAGGTATCTATCGACGACCAACGGATACATATGCTTTATCAAAAAATTTGATTCATTCTATCCATCCCACGTCAAATCTGGAATAGTGGATCCTTTGTTCATGGAGCAAGGAATATCTGTGATGGTGATTATTACGAAAATGAAATTCATGACCTTCAAAAGTATCCACATCAAACCGATATGCAAAAGATCGAAAATACTGCATCCGAGCCTCAAATTGACAGTGACACCAGCAGTAATACTGCTTATTGTAGAGCCTGATTGTAGAGGAGTCAGTGATAAGCTTGTCCGTACATGCTTTTTATCGTGTATATATTTGTCGTGTATTTTATTCTGAAATATGCCGATAGAGCAGGGTTTTTTTAAGGCGATATACGCGCCCGATTTGGGCGGGTAAAATTTCCACTGTCCATGTCAGTCACTGTTGTTTTTCACATAAGGCGAATAATTCGAATTATTCGCATAATTCGAATTTAAAGATTATTAAACCCAACCCTATTTCAGGTGTGGATAATCTATACGAAACCTATTTATGTTCGATTATGCGATTCGCAACCATCGTCAAGTTAACAAGTACAAAAACTTTCCTTCAGTCACACGCATTTAAAAGTAGGAAGTGTTACGGGTTATTATTTTCTTAATATTCCCAAAACATATGATTGAAAAATGTAAATGAAAAATGTGGATAAATTATATTGTGAAAATAAATGGTGCAAACAGTCCTTACAAGGACAGATGGTACGTTCACAGTTATAAGACAGTCACAGCACCAACAGAGTCTTCAGATTCTTCCAGGACCACAAGCCGTGGTGATCACGTCCGCAGCAGTTCGATGATAGTTCGCACATAGAAGATAGGCTGAAACACCATCAACGGCTCTCGCCGACAACTTCACTTGGAGAGACCAGACTGCGTGAGCGGGCGTTATTCATGCTGCGTTAAATACGTCTGTGAAGATTCGCTCACGGTCAGCTACCAATTGCTTGGTCATCCATTGTCTGATGACATATCATGTCTGTTGTCAGTCATGTACCGTAGATAGCTGACAAGTTGGACTTTTGTATGACATTGGAACTTGAAATGCATGCCGCGGAAAAGTTATTGCTCTAACAATGGAATGGAGATTGCTCTCACAAAACAATAAAATGCATAATAAAGCAAGAAGACAAACTGCCTAGCACACAACACGCCCCACCAAAAAAAATAAAAATCACATTTTTATTTAACTTCTCGACAAACGATCTGCTATGATGTTATCTCTCCCGGGTACATGTTGAATGATAATATTATATTCCTGTAACAACAGACTCCATCTCAAAAGTCTCTGATTCTCATTTTTCATTCTGTTAATGAAAACTAACGGATTGTGATCTGTGTAAACAAAAGTAGCTCGCCGGCCTTTGAGGAAATACGCAAAGTGTCTCAAACTTTGAACCAAAGCTAGGCCTTCTTTTTCAATCGTACTGTAATTTCTTTCGTAATGATTGAATTTCTTCGAATAATATAATGGATGCTCGTTCCCTTCCTCATCATCTTGAGCCAACAATGCACCAAGACCAAGGCCGCTAGCATCGACATATAATTTGAATGGCTTTTCAAATGTAGGTACTGATAAAATCGGTGGTGATGCCAACATTGTTTTGACTTGTTCGAAAGCTACTTGGCATTCATTACTCCAAGTATATTTTATTTTTGGGCTCGTGAGGCTTGTCAAAGGGTGTACAACATCTGCGTAATTTTTGCAAAATTTTCTATAATACCCGGCCATACCAAGGAATCTTCTTAGTTCCTTTCTTGAGTTAGGTACAGGAAAATTTACAACGGCTTGAACTTTTGCCATAATAGGTTTTATTTTCCCATGTCCGATTTCAAAACCTAAATAGTTTGGCGACTGTTTCCCAATCTCGCTTTTGCTGAGGTTGATTGTTAAATCGGCCTCGCCGATTCTTTGGAATAATTTTCGTATTTGTTCCAAGTGATCTGGCCAGTCATTGCTATAAACGATTATGTCGTCAATATATACGGCGCAGTTGTCTAAATTTTCGATGACTTTATTAGCTAGTCTTTGAAATGTTGATGCGGCATTTTTCATTCCGAAGGGCATAACTTTCTATTGAAATAAACCCTCTTCGGTGACGAAGGCTGAAATTCGCTTTGCTCTTTCTGTTAAAGGAACTTGATAATATCCTTTCAATAAGTCAAACTTGCTGATTATTTTCGAATCTCCTACTTGTTCAATGCAAGTCTCGATATTCGGCAAGGGATAATTGTCTGCGATTGTCAATTCATTTACTTTTCTATAATCGGTGCAAAAACGATGAGTTTTATCTGGTTTTGGTACCAAAATGCATGGTGAACTCCAATTGCTGTTGCTATTTTCTATTATGTTATGATCTTTCAGATATTTTACTTCCTTTTTCATAATTTCTCTCTTCTCTGGATTCATTCTGTACGGACTCTGTTTTATTGGCCTTTTTTAGATAATTCGACATCATGTTCTGCCCACGTAGTTATTTGCGGATGATCGGAAAATATTCCTTTGTGCTCTTTAATTATTTCTTTTATCTTTTGTTTCTGTTCGGAATCGACATGCTGGAAATGGCTATCAAGATTTTCTAATATCTTTGAATTATTCATTCTTGGCATGATGAGATTGACTTCCTCTTCTGCATCACCCGGCAATGCCAAGTTCGTCAGCGATGTTGCCACTGCAGACTCCCCTGACGCAATCATAGTGATCGAAGTAGAATTTTCTTTTATATCACCCAGTGCAGGTAAATTCGTCTGCGATGCTGACACCAGACTCTCCGGCACAGCATCAGAAGGGTTTGACTCAGTTGTTGACTCTTCGTCTCGGTCGTGATATTTCTTGAGCATATTTATGTGACACATTCTTTGTTTCTTTCTTCTATCCGGAGTTTCTATAACATAGTTGACATCACTTATTTTCTTTTGTATCATATAAGGACCTTGATACCTTGCCTTCATCGGATCTCCCGAGATTGGCAATAATAAGAGTACTTTTTCACCTTGCTGAAATGTTCTTTCTTTTGTGTTTCTGTCAAATTGCTTCTTCATTTTACTTTGCGAATTTATTAGATTAGCCTTTGCAGACTTTTGTATCTCAGTGAGTCTTTCTTTGATCTCAGACACGTAGTCTAACAAATTCGTGTTTTTCTTCTCTTCGCTGAGCATATTTTCTTTCATCAACTTCAGGGGTCCTCTAACTTCATGACCGTAAATTAATTCAAATGGACTAAATCCGAGTGAATCTTGAACTGTTTCGCGGATGGCAAATAATAGCATTGGTATACCTAAATTCCAGTCTTTTTGATGTTCTTCGCAGTAAGTTTTCATCATAACTTTCAATGTTTGATGGAATCGTTCTAACGCACCTTAGATGATAAGCAGTTGAAAAAATATGTTTTACTCCAAGTACTTCTGACACTTGACTAAATATCTTCGATGTAAAGTTCGTGCCTTGATCTGAGCGTATGACTTTCGGTAATCCCACCATAGTAAAGAAATTGATCAAAGCCGAACAAATATTTTTGGCGTTAATGCTTCTCAATGGGATAGCTTCGGGAAATCTGGTTGACGAACACAATTGTAAATAGATATTCATGTCCCATTTTGGTTCGTGGTAAAGGTCCAACACAATGATATTTCTGAATGGCCCCCCGCACGCAGGGACTGGAATCAACGGCGCTTTCGGGGGATCTAACTGATGTTTACCAACTATCTGACATGTATGACAAGTTCGACAGAAGTTAGCTACATCTTTGTACATTTTCGGCCAGTAAAAATGCTTCAATATTCGATAATGAGTTTTGCGTACACCGAGATGACCACTTAATACGTTTTCGTGTGCAACGCTTAAGACTTTTTGTCGATATGACTTAGGTATTACAATTTGATGTACTTCTTGCCATGTTTCTTCAGGAGTGGCTTCTCTTGGTTTCCAGCAACGAAATAGGATACCATTTTGCTTGTAAAAGTAAATGCGCTCATTCTTATCACTCTCGTTCAGTTCTGCGGAGATGTTTTGTAATTCTTCATCGCTTTCTTGTTCTTTTATTAGTTGACACCGATCTATATTCGTTTCGAATGTTATTTCTTTCTCTTCAATATTTTCATCAATTTCATTCTCTTTTTCTGATTTCTCTTTCTTACTCATGGATCTTGTGACGGCACATACTGTTGTTTGTTCACTTCCTTTCGCTAGTTCAATCTCTCAGTTCATTCTCTTTCGCTTCATGATCTTTTATTTCTCCTTCGTTTGCTTCAATTTCTTTTATGTCTGTTATCATACGTGGTACCTGAACTTTGCATCCGGCTAAGTCGTTCCCAACAATCAAATCGATCCCTTCAATAGGAATTTCTTCTCGATCGACTAAACCAATTATGAAGGTACCTTCCACTATCTCGGTTTTTACGTACAACTTATGCAGTGGAGCTGAGATACATCCTCCGACGCCGCGGAGTGGAACACATAATCCCGTGTATGTAGCATGTGACACTGGAACTATGTCTTTCACTATTAATGATTGAAATGCTCCGGTATCTCGCCATACTGTAACTGGATATAAATCATCTTTATCATTACCAACTAGACCGTCTTTCGTGAAAGCTTGCTTCCCTTCTTCAATTAGTTGTTCACTTTCGTCGACTGAAGTATACCTATCATGCTCATTGACCTGAACACCATAAAAACTAGTAGGAAAGGATTTTTCCTGCTCAGTCTCAAGATGGCAGTTCGTTTCACGAACAAGCGTTACGGGCTTTCTATCGTACTTTTCTGGTCGTCCATTCAATTGCCAACATTCTGTTTTTGTATGTCCCTTTCTCTTACAGTGTTCACATTCTATTTTCCATCTTGGCGTTTCTCGTTTTCTCATATCTTCTGGCTGTTTGTTTTTATTGTCATATTGTCTGTTGTCTTCATAATATTTTTCCTGTCTTTTGTCTTCATGATATTTTTCTGCACTTCTTGTGTAATAGTTTCTTGGCTTTTCATAATGGTAATACGACCGTCGCTTTTTATGCGTCAATTCGTATTGATCGGCGATTCTTGCTGCTTCGGTTATGTTTTGTGGCATTCTCTCATCTAAATATACTTTGATTTGTGGGCTCAAACAGTTCTTAAATTCTTCGATGAGGATGACATTTCGTAGTTTCTCAAACGTATCGGCGTTTTCGGCTTTCGTCCACTTATCAAATAAGACTTCTTTATCTTTGGCAAATTGTAAATGATTTTGCTCTTTCATTCTTTGCCATGAGCGGAATTTCTGTCGGTAGGCTTCTGGCACCAACTCATATGCTTCAAGGATTACTTGTTTTGCCTTTTCATAATCTTTGGCATCGCCATTAGGTAAGGCTGCATACGCCTTTTGTGCTTTACCAGTTAAAACTGTCTGCATCAGGAAGGTCCATTTTTCTTTTGGCCAGTTTGCCGTTTCAGCAACCCTCTCAAAACACAGGAAAAATTGTTCCACTTCTCTTTCGGAAAACTTTGGAACTATAGATGCATTTTCTTTTAATGATGCTTCAGATTTTCTTTTTTCAGTTTCTGCTTTCGTTCTTATTCTCTCTAGTTCAGTTTTTCTCTTTGCATATTCATCTCTTTTTCTCTGAGTTCTCTTTCGGCCTTCCTTTGTTCTCTTTCGGCCTCCCTTTGTTCTCTTCGTTCTTCTCGTTCTAATCGCTTTTCTTCTCGTTCTCGTTCTAATCGCTTTTCTTCCAATTCTATTTTTTTCAATTCTAACAACACATTGGAATTTTCCGGCAACTCTCCTTGGACATCCTTTTCTATCTTGCCTTCTTCGATGAAATGCCCTTTGATTCTCTGGAGTATTTGCTCCTTTCGCATGGTCATCTTAACTGGCAATTGCAACTGGATTCCAATATCGAATAGTTCCGCTTTCTTCAATTCCTTCAGCTGTTGCACATTTGGGGCTTCATTGAATTGTTTAAGGAATTCTTTAGCATCGAAGTCCATTTCTTACGTTCTTAGCTAATTCCTAACAATCCTTATTAAATAACCGAGAAAATTTTATTTTATTTAGGAAGATCAAAAAACGCGAAAAAAATCGAGAAATATATAGCTCAAAACTTGCCCACGGTTAGTTTTAGCCTTATGCTTAAGCCTACAGTTATTAAGCCTTAAGACTGAACTTAAAAAGAGTGGACCGAGGAAGCGAAAAAAGAAAAAGTTCAGAACCTTAACTGGGAAGAAGTGGTAGTTCGAAGAACTGACGGCTCTCAGGCGAGCTGTGCGTCAGTGAAAACAAAGCTGGGTCCTGGCGTGGTCGCCAAATATGTTACGGGTTATTATTTTCTTAATATTCCCAAAACATCTGATTGAAAAATGTAAATGAAAAATGTGGATAAATTATATTGTGAAAATAAATAAATGGTGCAAACAGTCCTTACAAGGACAGATGGTACGTTCACAGTTATAAGACAGTCACAGCACCAACAGAGTCTCCAGATTCTTCCAGGACCACAAGCCGTGGTGATCACGTCCGCAGCAGTTCGATGATAGTTTGCACATAGAAGATAGGATGAAACACCATCAACGGCTCTCGCCGACAACTTCACTTGGAGTGAGCGGGCGTTATTCATGCTGCGTTAAATACGTCTGTGAAGATTCGCTCACGGTCAGCTACCAATTGCTTGGTCATCCATTGTCTGATGACATATCATGTCTGTTGTCAGTCATGTACCGTAGATAGCTGACAAGTTGGACTTTTGTATGACATTGGAACTTGAAATGCATGCCGCGGAAAAGTTATTGCTCTAACAATGGAATGGAGATTGCTCTCACAAAACAATAAAATGCATAATAAAGCAAGAAGACAAACTGCCTAGCACACAACAGAAGTTATCAAAACGGAAATACTATGTAGTCATGTAGTGGACCATGCCAAAATAAATTTTACTGGTTGCGAATGAAGAAATACATTTGCAGTGGTGCTTTCGTGTCTCACATAGCTTACTTCATTTATAGAATTTGCATCACTGAAAGTTATGGAGGTGTACAACTGTATCCAGCAATTGTTGCTGTGCACATTTTAGTGCATGTACGTCATGTAGGCATATATTGTACCACCACCTCTAATTTGCTGAATATTCAAAAGATGCAACTTTGTTTCCGCTTTCTTTTTACAGCTGGAAAGGAAATTGAAAGAAAGATCTACAAGCCTTGTTTTGCTTTGTTTTAGATTGGCGGGTAGAATTCGGGAGTGGGCGGGTAAACGAAACCTTAAAAAAAACCCTGAGATAGAGGATTCCGAAGTGATGACTTCTGCATCAAAAAATCAAGACATATATTTCTCAAACAGAGAACACGGTGGTGATAGATAGCATAAGAACTGTGATAATCATGAGTATATACAAACTAATGAACACGTGATGACAATACTACATCAAATCAGTGCTTGAAGCAATTTTGCTTAAAATGGTTTCTTATTCCATGAAATCATTTCTCCACAAATACTTAGCACGCTCAAACATGCAGTTCAGTAGCTCTGGTCAAAAGTGGGAATTTATTGGCTTGAGACATATACATTGATTTTTGTTTCTCTCAAAGATTATTTTTCTATTTCCATAGTAAGCGTAAGGCTACGTATAACATTCAAATTTGGAAATGAATAACACGTCAAATATATAACTCAGTCACATATCGTAATTCATCATTGTGAGTGTGCATGTCAATGTGAATGGTGTTCCATGCTTGGTCAGCGCACTGTCTAACGGCATGCGTTGGTCACAATACAGAAGTTGGGTCAACGACTCGGTTGCTTTCTCTCCGGTTACAAGTACAAGCTATCGCGGCACAGAATGGAAAGGTCAAGCGAATCCATCAAGTCGTATGATGGGTCATCGGACATAGCAACTTGGATCAGAAAGGCAAAGCTTGTGGCAAAACTGAAGAAGATCAGTGATTTGGCAACGTTCCTCCCCCTCTATCTCGACGGTCCAGCGTTCGAAGTGTTCGACCAGTTAGATGACAAAACCAAAGAAGATGGTGAATTAATCGAAAAGGCATTACTAGAAGCATTTGGACAAAACAAGTTCGCAGCGTACGACAACTTCCGTTAGAGGATTGGCGGCCCGGAGAGACAGTAGATGTGTTTCTATCAGATTTGAGAAGGTTGGCTAAATTGGCAAGGGTTGAGACAGATGATCTTGTATGCTCTGCCTTCATATGTGGATTGCCTGCAGATGTCTCATCGCAATTACGTGCAGGATCGCGGATCATGGGATCTGATCTGCCAACTGTGGTACAACAGGCAAGAGTTCTCATGGATGAGCGTATACACAACGCCATGGTAGCAGTAGGGCGGTCAAGTATTGCAAAGAATGGATCCACAGCAATCTATAGAAGAAGAATTGAATGTCGAATCTGTCAAGGTGATCATCCAGTTCGGTACTGCAAGCAGAAGAAAGAAATAAAATGCTGGGTATGCGAGCAAGTTGGACACATAGCCCGAAATTGTCCTGAATCGGGAAACGACAAAGGGAGGTTGTCGTCTGCGCCAACAGCTTCCCACGAGTAGTAGGGGCGCTCCCATGTGTTGCACTGTCCGTTGGTGGAACCAATGCAAGAGCTCTACTTGATTCCGGCTGCTCTCAAACAATAATCTCAAAGCATTTGGTGAATGCGGAGATATCGTCTGGACAACGCATAGTTATGGTCGATGGGTCTGTGGTTATTGCCAATCTAGCTACGGTGACGTTGAACATACATAGCTATACGCTCGAGTTACAGTGTTTGGTGATAGAAAGGCTGATCTCACGATTCGATCTGATAATTGGGATGGATGTGATACGAAGGCTGGGAGGCATGCGAATCGACAGAAACTCACATGTACAATTCGGCTGTGCGGCAATGGAAGAGGGAGTAAAGGTTGTCAAGGAGGAAGCATCCTGTATGTTGGATGACCAAGACTTCAAAGCCTATCTCCAGCTCCATGTTGATCAAAAGTTATGGAAGCACCAAACAGTTCAATTTGAAGGCCAGTATTATTACCTAACTCGTTTGGGATTTGGTATTAATTGTGCTCCAAAGATCATGAGTAGCATATTGGGACTGGTGTTATCAAGGCAGGAGAATACACGTCTTGGGACCGATCACAAAACAATAAAATGCATAATAAAGCAAGAAGACAAACTGCCTAGCACACAACAGAAGTTATCAAAACGGAAATACTATGTAGTCATGTAGTGGACCATGCCAAAATAAATTTTACTGGTTGCGAATGAAGAAATACATTTGCAGTGGTGCTTTCGTGTCTCACATAGCTTACTTCATTTATAGAATTTGCATCACTGAAAGTTATGGAGGTGTACAACTGTATCCAGCAATTGTTGCTGTGCACATTTTAGTGCATGTACGTCATGTAGGCATATATTGTACCACCACCTCTAATTTGCTGAATATTCAAAAGATGCAACTTTGTTTCCGCTTTCTTTTTACAGCTGGAAAGGAAATTGAAAGAAAGATCTACAAGCCTTGTTTTGCTTTGTTTTAGATTGGCGGGTAGAATTCGGGAGTGGGCGGGTAAACGAAACCTTAAAAAACCCTGAGATAGAGCCCGTACAGAAATAAATTGGTATGAAACATAGTATGAAACCATCTGAATGTTCATACGTGCGATCAGACATACTATGAAACAGAGTATGTTACCATCTGACTTGCACATACGTATGATCAGACATACTATGGAACATAGTATGTTGCCATCTGACTTGTTCATGCGTATGATAAGACATACTATGGAACATAGTATGTTGCCATCTGACTTGTTCATGCGTATGATAAGACATACTATGGAATATAGTATGTTGCCATCTGACTTGTTCATGCGTATGATAAGACATACTATGGAACATAGTATGTTGCCATCTGACTTGTTCATGCGTATGATAAGACATACTGTGAAACATAGTATGTAGCCATCTGTTTCATTCATATGATATGGAGTACATCATGTTTTTATGACGCATGGTACAGATAGATAATTGTCAAATATTCATGTATACCATGTCGCTCTGGTCATTTTCAGTGTTATTATTATCATTAGAATTTTTATCATGTGATCTGCTTAGCTTGCAGTTGTATTTTTACGAACATTATTTCCTAACCTGGTTTTAAAAAAAGCATATCAGATTTTCCATTATGATGCGACTCTCTACCCAGATCCAATGATGCTGGTGATCAATCAGTTATCTAGACATCAGGGTTACATTAATATAACTAGGTTAAATCGACACTTTGCCCAGTTAATGTGTCGTTTTACGTCTTAAGGATGACGTACCCATTTGTAATTTCTTTCGTGTGAATGACATTTATTATTCATGTTTGATTTTTTAAAAATCCATTCTGTCTGACGTGCAATGTTTTCACATTGCTCACCAGACCAACCTTCGATTCCACCTTTTTTGTGAATATTCTATGAATCAATTTTCTTATCGATTGTCCAATTCATTATGCCTCTACCATTACAGGAAGGGGGAGCCAATGAATCCCCAGTTTGCTAATGCTTTATCTTTTTTTATATAGTCCCTGATTATATTTTTGATCTTTGTGTCAGGAAATTTAATGTCTCAATTTGAGATAGACTTTTGTACTTTTGCTAGTACACTAATTTTTAGAGACTGCATGCCAATAGAATGTAGCACAATTAATGCTTTTTATTGTAACTTCATGTACACAGCAAACCCCTAACTACGTTCAGTACATTACTTTATACAGCTATAGATAGCTCAAGAGTTTATGTTGCTTTTTATAGACGGCTAGGACGTGATATTTAACGAGCCGAAGGCGAGTTGTCCATACAAAGAAATATAATACCGTTAGACCTACTTGCGACGATATTATCAACCGACTAAATCGAAAGCAGTTTTTAGCAAGTAGTGTAGCCTGTTTCTGATAGTCATACATTTTGAATGACGTTTTTGAGATTTAATTTACATTATGTGATACTCCTTTCAACAGCTATCCATTATTTTCTGCTTTATATTTCGTTTTAGATAATTTGAGATTTACATAAGTGCATTTTGAGAGGTTGATTATATCTATAAGATATTTTCGAATTTCTGTCGTGCGGATTAGATTAAGAATCCATAAATTAGTTCGTTAAATCAAGTTTCGACTTTTTCTTGAGTGTTTTTTGACATAGTCCAAAAAGTCCTTATGCTTATTGCACTTTTTGTCATAATCAAGTCGCAAATCGCATTATCTTGATTTCAAATGAAATGTACCTATCATTCCTGATTTAAGTAAGTTTTGGAAAGAGACAAAACGATTGGTGATATTGATCAAACAATAAGTCAAACTTCATGAAACACACTTAAAAATTAACTGTTAATGCACTCTGCTATTTTTCATGCGGCACAAGTTTGCGTTTTGGATGGGTTATGATAGATATTAAAAAATAGAGCAGATGTAGGAATATGGTTATATATTAGGATAGAAGAATCGATGGCAAAGTAAGATTTTCTGAAATTACTAAAACTTCTTTGACACTTATCGTTTTGGCTCTTTCCGAAACTTTTTTGAGAGACTTTATCTATAAATGAAGCCCGACAAATATTGTAATATTACTGAATGTTGACCCGATAAAAGTACCATTTTTCGTGAACTACCCTTAATTAAATAATCATTTGTGAAGCCTACTGAATTATGCATTGAAGCTTAAGTACTTGTATACATTATGTATTGACATGTCCTTTTTTTCAACATCACACATATTGTCGGAAACTCGGAATATATTTTGAGAAAGAACGGACTAACACTGACAATGACATTTAGCAAGAATCTAAAAGTAAACTGTATTATTATCAATTTTTGACCTGAGATATTGTCTTTCACTTAGTACTACAATACATACGAAATTTTATAAAACGTTCTCTGTTTTATTTCTTTGTTGTTAATTTCATATCAAACTGTGAAACAAATTTTGGTTGCAATAATATCAATATGGTGGCAATTTCTTAGGATTTCACTTGGTCAAAAACATATCCTCTATAAAGTGCATGCCAATTTCATTAAACATCTCATGCTGAATTGAATGTCTGCATTGTTTATTTTCAGATAATTTTTTGTTCCTACGGTTCATTGTATAAGCTAAGCAATTTTTTTACGAGTGGGTACGTCTGATGTGTTATGACAAAAAGTAATTACACGTATCTCATTTCTTATCTCAGCAGACTATATTCTCACTTTTGTAGAGACTTTTTCCTTCAAGTTAGGATATTTCATGTTATCAAAGTATTGGTGTAGATCGTTACATTTTCATACCTTTTCATGCGAACATGGTGTGAATGATAATCCGGTATACTATGATTCATACCATGCTTTATACTATGAGAGCCTGAGCCGTGTACATGAGCAGAACCTACATGCCGGTACCCATTCATACAATGTCTCATAGTCTATTTGCACGTACACTGCTTCATGGTATGCATGGCTATGGTATGATTCATACATATGAAGGGGTATGTATGTACATACAGCGTTACATTTTCATACCCTTTCATACTATGAATCATGCATATGATTCATACACGGTTTCATAGTATGCTTCATAGACTGTTTATACATACCCTGTTAATTCATGCCCTGTTTCATAGTATGTTTCATAGTCTGTTAATACATACCCTGATGGTTCATACCCTGTTTCATAGTATGGATAGCTAGGGTATGATTCATACGTATGAAGGGGTATGTATGTACATACAGCGTTACATTTTCATACCCTTTCATACTATGCTTCATACTATGACTCATACATATGATTCATACACTGTTTCATACGTATGTTTCATACTATGATTCATACCAGTTTTTTCTGTACGGGAGGATTCCGAAGTGATGACTTCTGCATCAAAAAATCAAGACATATATTTCTCAAACAGAGAACACGGTGGTGATAGATAGCATAAGAACTGTGATAATCATGAGTATATACAAACTAATGAACACGTGATGACAATACTACATCAAATCAGTACTTGAAGCAATTTTGATTAAAATGGTTTCTTATTCCATGAAATCATTTCTCCACAAATACTTAGCACGCTCAAACATGCAGTTCAGTAGCTCTGGTCAAAAGTGGGAATTTATTGGCTTGAGACATATACATTGATTTTTGTTTCTCTCAAAGATTATTTTTCTATTTCCATAGTAAGCGTAAGGCTACGTATAACATTCAAATTTGGAAATGAATAACACGTCAAATATATAACTCAGTCACATATCGTAATTCATCATTGTGAGTGTGCATGTCAATGTGAATGGTGTTCCATGCTTGGTCAGCGCACTGTCTAACGGCATGCGTTGGTCACAATACAGAAGTTGGGTCAACGACTCGGTTGCTTTCTCTCTGGTTACAAGTACAAGCTATCGCGGCACAGAATGGAAAGGTCAAGCGAATCCATCAAGTCGTATGATGGGTCATCGGACATAGCAACTTGAATCAGAAAGGCAAAGCTTGTGGCAAAACTGAAGAAGATCAGTGATTTGGCAACGTTCCTCCCCCTCTATCTCGACGGTCCAGCGTTCGAAGTGTTCGACCAGTTAGATGACAAAACCAAAGAAGATGGTGAATTAATCGAAAAGGCATTACTAGAAGCATTTGGACAAAACAAGTTCGCAGCGTACGACAACTTCCGTTAGAGGATTGGCGGCCCGGAGAGACAGTAGATGTGTTTCTATCAGATTTGAGAAGGTTGGCTAAATTGGCAAGGGTTGAGACAGATGATCTTGTATGCTCTGCCTTCATATGTGGATTGCCTGCAGATGTCTCATCGCAATTACGTGCAGGATCGCGGATCATGGGATCTGATCTGCCAACTGTGGTACAACAGGCAAGAGTTCTCATGGATGAGCGTATACACAACGCCATGGTAGCAGTAGGGCGGTCAAGTATTGCAAAGAATGGATCCACAGCAATCTATAGAAGAAGAATTGAATGTCGAATCTGTCAAGGTGATCATCCAGTTCGGTACTGCAAGCAGAAGAAAGAAATAAAATGCTGGGTATGCGAGCAAGTTGGACACATAGCCCGAAATTGTCCTGAATCGGGAAACGACAAAGGGAGGTTGTCGTCTGCGCCAACAGCTTCCCACGAGTAGTAGGGGCGCTCCCATGTGTTGCACTGTCCGTTGGTGGAACCAATGCAAGAGCTCTACTTGATTCCGGCTGCTCTCAAACAATAATCTCAAAGCATTTGGTGAATGCGGAGATATCGTCTGGACAACGCATAGTTATGGTCGATGGGTCTGTGGTTATTGCCAATCTAGCTACGGTGACGTTGAACATACATAGCTATACGCTCGAGTTACAGTGTTTGGTGATAGAAAGGCTGATCTCACGATTCGATCTGATAATTGGGATGGATGTGATACGAAGGCTGGGAGGCATGCGAATCGACAGAAACTCACATGTACAATTCGGCTGTGCGGCAATGGAAGAGGTAGTAAAGGTTGTCAAGGAGGAAGCATCCTGTATGTTGGATGACCAAGACTTCAAAGCCTATCTCCAGCTCCATGTTGATCAAAAGTTATGGAAGCACCAAACAGTTCAATTTGAAGGCCAGTATTATTACCTAACTCGTCTGGGATTTGGTATTAATTGTGCTCCAAAGATCATGAGTAGCATATTGGGACTAGTGTTATCAAGGCAGGGGAATACACGTCTTGGGACCGATTGCTATTTGGATGATATATTGGTCAATACTGACATTGTCTCTCCGGAAGAGGTGAAAGATCATTTGTTGAAGTTTGAGCTGGAGGTGAAACCAGGTGAGAATCCGGATGGTGGTACGAGAGTTCTTGGACTGTGGGTCGAGAAGTCAGCAGATGGACAACTAAAGTGGAGGCGAGCTTCACCGATTCCAACGATTGAGGATACTCAGTGCCTTACAAGAAGAGAGCTGTTCTCAATATGCGGCCAGCTAACAGGACGCTATCCCTTGACAAGTTGGGTAAGAGTCGCTTGTGGCTATGTGAAGCGCTTGAGTCAAGGAAAGCTATGGGAAGATTATATCGGTATTCAAGCTACTGAAATGTTACGAGAAATTCTAGCGAAGCTGCAGGAGTTTGATCCGGTTCAAGGAAAGTGGGCAGTGAAGTCTGATTTTGGCAGGATATGGTGCGATGCAAGTTCTTTAGCTATAGGATGCTGTCTACAGATTGTTGGTGAGATGATCGAGGATGGTGCATGGCTGAGGAAGTCGGCGGATACTAAGCACATCAACTTAGCTGAATTGGAGTCTGTCTTGACAGGATTGAATTTGGCGGCAAAATGGAACTTACGACGATTAGAAATTATGACAGATTCTGCAACCGTAGCAGGGTGGCTTCGATCGGCTTTGTTCGATTCTCACATGGTAAGGACGCATGGCCTTAGTGAGATGTTGGTAAAAAGAAGGTTAGCAGTCGTGCGGGAGCTGTGCGAAGAGTATCAGATACAACCAACTGTGACATGGATTGAATCGAAGAAGAACAAAGCGGACATATTAACCAGAGTGAGTAGAAGATGGCTTCATCAAGAACCCGAGTCGGTCTCATGTGTTGGCACTAGTGATGTGGCCTCAATCTATTCGGCATATCCATGAGAGAAATCATTTTGGAATTGATCGTACGTGGTATCTAGCGAGGTTGGTGCATCCTGATCTTCCAAAAGAAGAAGTAGCTAAGGTTATACAGTCATGTGGTAGGTGCTGCTCCATCGATCCTGCTCCAGTCAGATGGGATAAAGGCAGTTTGGATGTGATGGATGATTGGCAAAGGATAGCTGTCGACGTAACGCATTACAACAGAGCATGCTACCTGACATTGGTAGATTGTGGCCCCAGCAAATTTGCAATATGGAGAAGAATTCCAGATGAGAGCGTGAACTCAATTATTACGGAAATGCGGCAGATATTTCAAGAACAGAGTGCGCCAGAAGAAATGTTGATGGATAACGGTTCGTCATTCCGGTCAATGGTGTTCGCAGAGTTCTTAAAGTTATGGGCGGTCAAACCAATCTACCGATGTGCCTATCGTCCGGAAGGAAATGGTGTGGTGGAGCGTCATCATCGGACTATCAAAGGAAGAGCAGCAAGAGCAAACTGTGACCTAACTGTGATAGTGTTTTGGTACAATGTTACTCCTCGCGATGGCATACGTGGATAGTCCGTTCCATCAACTATGCTGCATCGATACAAATGGAGGATACCTGGCATATCAGATAAAGATCTGCTGAAAGAGCTGTCCCGAATCAGTCAGAGGTATCAAGAGTGGAGATAGTGTATACGTGAAGCCAGCGAATGTCAGATGCACATCAGTGTGGCCGATGAGAACAGTATCCAGTGTCGTATATAATCAACAGGTGTAGATTGACGGCATACCTCGGCATGTGGCAGATGTTCGTCGAGTTCCTGCTGATGAAGTGTCCGACGATGGTAGTGACGCTGAAGATGCCGTGGAACAGCGACTTTCAAGATCATCCAGACGTCCGGACTTCTATGGTAACAACATATATGACACTTGATTTATGTTATATCGTTTATTGACTTTTCCTTGTATCAGTGTTTCATTATCTTGATAATTTATGAATTTTAAATTCTGGTGGGAATGTTATGACGTAATTCATCATTGTGCGTGTGCATGTCAATGTGAATGGTGTTCCATGCTTGGTCAGCGCACTGTCTAACGGCATGCGTTGGTCACAATACAGACGTTGGTTCAACGACTCGTTTGCTTTCTCTTTGGTTACAAGAACACATATTAGTCAGTAAACATATTTAGAATCAAATATTTTTGTGACATGATACTAATAACTTTTAACTATTTGTGCAAACAAGCAATTTGATTTTCTGGTCATCTAGGAAAACATCAATTCTGAATTTTTTTCTCCATTTCAGTATTTTCTGCCGAAATTGGTGAAACATCTTCCAGAAAGTCTTGAATTTCTTATGGACACCTCTGGTAAAGGTAAATGTCATGATCATTATCCATGAAATGTTTGTTTGTATCTGGTTGTACTATGTATTTTCGACATTTTTTTGGTGGATCTTATAGCACAGCTTCCTCGCATCTTCAGATTTCGTTGAGAAAAATGTTGCTGTAGTAACAAGCTGTTTCCGAAGGGCAAAAGTCGAAGGAACCCTGAATCCGGAACGTCAACGACTGCTGGGACAGTCATTTTTACGTCGAGCCATAGTGCACCATGATCAGCAGGTAATTTCTTTAGAACTTTCATTTTTATTGTTGGGCAGATAATTCTGATGATTTCCATCTGCTATCGCTGCAAGTGTAGAAGCATTGTACTATGCATTAACAATGCTTACCCCAGTTACTGTAAAACCTCTAACAGATGGCCGTCCTGCAATAGACCAGCACCCTGGCATGAGATTATAAAAATATACGACTGCAGCTGAATTTCATGGTATAATGCCATTTTTTACTGATTGAACTTTATTTCTCTTCAAAAATATGTGCAAAGCAAAGTTAATTTGCGTGCAAAATGTTAACTCTACTTGTCAATAGGTTCGCGCTATTATTATCCTTTCGGTATATCAGTTCTATAAACTATTCGACACTGTTCTCTCGGATAGGGATGGGAAAAAAACATTGGATGCTTGTTTAAAATATTCGAGTTTAAAACAACACGTCCATTATTAAAAACATTTTAACACTAGAAAGGCTGAAAAGTCAATCAGTCGAGCTGCACACCAATCATATAATATTGTATTAATATTGTCAAATGCTTCCCGGAAATTGTATGATTTATAGAAGCAGCGAAGACTCTGTGGCTTACTATGAGTGATAAAAGTTAAGTCATTTCGCTAAGCTCTCTAGTGACATAATACTACGCGCTCTCTAATGCTCCTTATCAGGGGTGTGCGTTCTTGACACGACACGAACACGATCGTGTTGAACCATTCATACTCGTGTTGGCAATTTGAACCAGTTTGGTGAGTATACTTGATCCACACCTCAAAGCCTCAACCAAACCCAGATGCTTGACGGTTGTCAAATTATCAATTAAATCGCAAGCGGCCAAGACTCGGTAATCAGTGAGTCGCTTTCCGAAGCATGGATGGTGTCTTCTTAAAGTCTTCCTTGTGATCAGAAATAGCTCACCAAAAGTCTTCCATCGACGTCTTGACGGAGCGGGTAAGGCTACCGCCGAGAACGGGGTGATTTGCGTTTTTGTTGGTAAACCCCTTGCGGAAGTAGCCAATCGGATTCTCAATATCGTCACTTCATCAGCAGCAGTTGAGGGAATCAACTCAATCCAATGGCGATTGCACATCAAGGAGACAAGCATGCTGAAGCATGAGAGGGTTGAGAAATTAATGAAGTTGGCAGTGATAGAAGAGGTCGAAGACAGCGACAGCGAGGGGGAATTCTGTCTGAACTCTGTTTTTAGATTGTTTAGATAATAAATCTTTGTTTTTATGTCTCAACCATGACTTTAAGTATAGTCTCAATCAGATCTTCCTATGCGATGGTGCATACCAAGGTGGTTGACAATGAACCAAAATATTAAAAACAATTTAATACAACAAAAAAACAGTTTGAAACACAGACTTTAAAACATCTCGAAAAAATGTTTTTCCTGACTCTACTCTCGGAACTCTGGTTTATGAGTATGTGAGATGTTTGTTCTGCATGAATTAATGTGTTTTCAATATACATTTTGACTATTTTCAGTTACTATACTAATTTATTACTGTGAAGATATACACCATGGTACATTGTATATCTTGATTACAGTAAATTGGTGCGGTGAAAGTAAATTGGTTCCCGGCCCGCAATCATCAACTTTAGGGATCAGCTTGTTCAGTCTTCATCCACCGAACTGCATAATTTTCCTAATCTCATTACGTTTTATTTGTAGGTGCGTCTTGATGCATTTGCTTTGTTATGTGAACACAAGAAGACGTCAGAACCCATAGCCGAGGAAGAACTCGATACAATTACAATGTTCTTGGAGTACAATATGGACGGACAAACACCAGCCTATCGTCAGCAACTTGTCTCTTTTCTGAAGAAGGTGAGCATGACTTTTACAAATTAACAGCACAAGATTACATGATGCATCCCTGAAACTGCTATGATCTAGAAAATAAACAATCTACGGTTACGAATAAAGGACAGGTCGTTACAATGTGCGGTACCCGAATGCGAATATGAATTCTGAATGTGTTCATGGTAGCACTGACAGTCATCAAGTTGTGGTTTAGCTGTCTCACAAACAGATTCATTAAACTATCATCCGAGAGCTGTGGTTGACCATTGAGATCGAACATTGTAATTTGCATTCTCATGTTGATATTACAATCTGGACTTTTGGTATGTCCCAGCTTTATCGGAATGTTTTAATCATTTATTTTCATATTTCAGCTTTTCCTCCGCTTGCATGATGGATATTCGGCAGCCAAACGTCGAATCACAAAGAAGAGGAATTTAGATGACGAGCAGATTCTGATTCGCTACTCGGTAAATTTCGAGGGTAACTTTTACGTGAAGTTAGTATACACATTGTTGCATGAGTTATCAAAAATTACAAATCATTGGTTTGTGCCATCAAATAATTGCAATTAATTGATTGATTAATTTGCAACGGAGAAGCAAATTCATAGACTGATTTACTTGCATTACCATCAACGATCACCATCAGACTTTCAGTGATTTATTTATATACTAAGCTTGCCAAACATGTCTCATTCACAAATCGATAGCTTAACTTTCCGCACCTGGTACAGCTACGATCCATGAACGAAGCTAGGGGCTACTCAATGAAAAACCAATACTCAACTCAATGAAAAAGTAGTAAATTATACTATTTTAAATCAATAAAAGCGAAATAACAATCTTCTAATCTGATCAAATTTTCCCAATCAGAGACCTATTCGCACGGCCTTTGAAAGTATCAAGATTGTATTGGTGAGGGAAAGTTGTCTGGTCAGAACCTGATTCCAAAACTGGTCGACCCACTAGTTTCGAGGTTTAGACCCAACCGTAAAAGTATCCGTGGGTCGTTGACCCGTGTCCAGTTCAGATGTTTTTCATGTAATACTGTAGGTCTACCCAAGTCAATATCCTAACTGATAATGAGCTGTTATGCGACTTGTAAAGCATTTAGACCACTGGAGCCTTATTCGTTAAAGTGAGACATCAATGCAATAATTTCAAGATCAAGAAGTAGTTTGTTCGAATGGTAATGATAAATAAATGCAATTAATGGATTGGCATAATAACTATCAGTTACGTTGCTTCCTGTTGCATTTAGAACTAATTGATTGGTATGATAAAATTAATTACAATCAATATTCGATATCCATTGAATTTCAGTCTTATTATTATGTTTCGTGTAATATCCAACATACACCAGGCCTGTGATCGTTCCTAAAATTCCTAAAATTTGCAGAGGATGTTCTTATAATTACAAAAGAAGTTATGTAATTACTAGACAGCGACAATTTAGGTGAATGACCTAAAATGAATTTTTTACCTAAATTCCGAATATTTTGAAAAAAACACCTAAATCACCTAAATATTGTCATTACGACTAAAACTTTCTATTTGATTAACTCATCTACTCACATTGGAAAACACTGATAAAACGTGGTAACGAATTACTTTCATAATCGGAATGATGAAGACATTGATGAGTGATTCTGGGCAGTGCCACATGTTTATGGTCATAGTTTCTAATTCTTTTGTATACAAATATAGAGTTTTTATAGAACTTTATATAAATATTGCTTTTTAATTGTATACAAGCTGTAAATAGAGCTTTTTATATTGCATTTGAAATACGAGCAATTTTGATCTGTTTGACACACAGAATTGTACAATTGAATGGTCAATACACAATTTGAAACATTTATACTTAGTTGTTCATGTTTGATCTGTGCAGTTGTTATAGCTTGAAATAAAATCGTTCCGAATCGCGATTAAATCTAGGACTTCCTTGTCATTTTCTTTTCTCTATTTCTTTTTTTTAACTTATGCCGGTACGTAGATTATTGTCGCGGTATTTGTTTACAAATTATCACCAAAAAAGCACAATTCACAAAAATAAGCAAAAAAATGCCATTGCTCTCAATGAATCTAGATATTTTAGTGGATTTTTGATTCACCTAAATAAACAACCTAAATTTGTAAAATTATTCACCTATAAAAAACCTAAAATGACAAAAATATTCACCTAAGATGTCGGTGTCTAGTAATTACGCATTAAGCACCATGATGAACATGGAATTTCAATGCCTTCAGCTAGATTAATAAACAGTCCATGTAAATCACAGATAGCTATTAAACATGATTACCTGTGAAACAGTTGCTCCTGCAATAATTACAGAAGTGTGGGTTATCTCTTAGCCTCTTGATTGATTTGAATAGTGATGGTCCAAATGTGAACAAGCCGATGAAACGAATGATCAATGATGAAGTCAGGTTTTTTACCAACATCGTTCTGCTCTTTGCACATCGTTAATAACAGTTTTAGAAAAGGCCTTGTTACTATTTTGCATTAGGAAGTTGAAGAGTTTACTCAAGATGTTTTTTCTTGGCTCAAATATTCGGCAAGCAGAAGAGAAAGCTTTCGTGGTGTTCAAGATTTGGAAGTTGACCACACTTCTTTCGCCCGATATGTCTAGTATTATATTTCTGTTGATAATATGTTAGTATGATACCATGTAAACCCTTTCTTGTCTCATGAATGTATATTTATTTTTCTAGTATGTCTGGATTGGGGTTACTCAAATAAGAATAGGTCTTTCACGGTTACTAGCTTTGCAGATTATGTCATATGTACGTGTCTGTAACTTTGCAATAAAGTGTTATCTTTCAAGTGGAAGATTAATGTGGAAACTTTCAATATCATTATTTTTTGGCTGCAAAATATAAAAGGTTAAGTTAATGCACTTGATTGTAATCATGGAACAATTGTAGGCATAAGTTTTATTATCGGATCACACCGAAACTCGGATCATTTACTGGATCATTACCCATCGGCTCTCGGATCCCTGCTCATGCCCATGAGTCGATCTGGTGTGAGCCGGTAGGAGCCCTAACTGAATAATCGATTGTAAGACTGGGAACAGTGAAAGATTTTCTTATTGATGCAGGAGGAATTGAAAATGTTAACATTTCGAACTCAATGATATTTCATTGCCAACAAGCTACTAAGAAATATCTCGAGGAAAAAGAGGCAGAAAGAAGTTAGAAGAAGATGAAAAGTTGCGCCAGACACATATTCAGCGTAAAAGAAATTGTGAAGAGGAGTGTGTGCAGGGAGATCGAGTCCATCAACAAACAATTTAGAGAGACAGAAAAGATGCTGGAAGAGGGAAACAGTCAACTGAAGAATGAGAGTGGCAAGGCTGATATGGCGGAAATAAGAGTCGCCTCCGCCATAATTGACATTTCTTCACGACGGCGAAATGAACTGCAGGAAAAATTGAAAGATGTTAATCATAAGAGACAACGGAATTGACCGTTTGGTTTTTTCTAATTGTATTTTTACAGACTTTTTATCTAGAACCATTATAGGTTCGTAAATGTTTTTACAAATAACGGAATTAGTCGTATTATTGCAGAGTTTATATCCACAAATATAATATTGTATTATATGTTTGTTTCTTACAAATCGCATTGACCTCATTTTGGTAAACTGATTGATGTACATGCGATCACAGCATTCACTCTGATTATTCTGAAATGTCGACCTAGACCTTTCAATTTAATAGTTTTCTCATTGTATGTAGGTGGGAGCGCCAGTTCGTAGGAAGCCGGCTGCCCCCGTGTGCAGAAATTATGCTCGCGAAATGTCTTGATGGCCATTCCGCTCACGCTTATGCATGAGTGCCAGGGCAGCACGAGCCCTTTTAACATAAGACAGATCAGCTATGTTCTTGTGGAAATGTTATAACGTATTTCTTTTAGCTAAAATCATAATATGGATTCACAAGTATCAGCATGAAAATATTATTTGAAAGATGGAAGTGTCAGTTGGACTTATATTGTAAATAACATTACCAATAAACATCTCTCAGACGTAATCATGACTTATTTATAGCAATATAGCAGCTTTAATATTTTACAAATGTTATATTCGTACTACTGCCGTCTCAATTTTTATAAGTAGTTTACTTTTAGATTATAAAACCCTGACGTTTTGGCTGCTCCTTATCATCAGAATGTAAAACAAACAACCTCATAATCTGATGTCGTAAGTAATATATCCCTTCCCAAGAAGTTCTTCATCAATAGGACAGTCAAGAAATTCAGTTAAGTCACTGTGTTTTGATATTTTCTTTGTCTGAAATTTTATTTCTAAAGCCATCAATCTGAAATTGCTGTCAGTGCTTCAAACCGTAGAACTTGATCCTTTTGCTTTTGATATTCAGTCGTCATTGTTGATTACTCGTTCGCATAAATGTCATACATGTCGCATATATATGGTATATCCAGTTCGGACTTGTCTCTCATCGCAATAGCACTCTCACACGTACTATCTAGCTGATACACAGTTAAGTATTTAGGCAACTCCATAGTTTCTATTTATTTCTGACAGAATTTCTACTACGTGTGTGCGCATGACGATGTTGTGTTTCGAATACTCTGCCTAACTTTTTCCGAAATATTATCAAGAATCGCGAAATTTAAATGGCTACCAAATTTGTCAATTCCAAGGGATATTTGAGGAGCCAACGTGGCAATAACGCTCTTCGTCTACGTATTTGCAGACTACTTCTATGCTACAAAAGGACCTAGGTGCAAAGGATGACATGAGAATCACCTGTTGAGAAACACGGCATTTGAATAATAAAACTCCAAGTCTCAATTGTATATAGGGCCTATACATTAGCGGGGATGTTATCGACAAAATGAAAATATTCTTCTTTTAGCAACAATGCTAGCAGCGATTTTCAGTAATTCGCTGAATCATGCAGATCGTTGATTGGTTTCATTTCATCCAAGATATGATTAATGTGAAAAATTGTTGGAGCTTGCCTTATTTACATGGCATTTATCATTCCGTCTTTGTCATTGTTTTATCCTTTGCATTGATGTGTTACTTCATTTCAATCAAATGACGTCAATTTGCAGGTATTTGTTGATAATACAATCAATTTTCTACTGGATATTTTGCAACCAGGGGTCTCATTTCCCCGTAGAATTACGTCGTTGTCATGTCTAGCTGTTTGTCGGTCCTTGAAAGAAGACAGTGAGTAATTCTTATTCATGTCTTTGTTGTTAGGTTAATTTTCAATACTATTTCAGAGATAAATATAACGGAGAGACAACTAGGATCACTGCTTCTTGCCATGACTGATTCGTTCGAGGAAAATCGCACTGAAGCGTTGAACTTGATTCTTCGAGGCCACTTCAGCGTTCATTTGGTAAGGAGCATAAGGAACTATTGGCATAAGATGTGGTTGGGTGATGCTGTTATTGTTCGATTTGAGGACACCCAATTCGTTGGATGGATTGAAAAATATTATGTGGTTCGAAAAAAAGCGAATAATATGGTTTTCGATCCATCGAACGAATTGGGTATCCTCAACTCGAACAATAAGGAACTATGTGATGAGTAATATTTTCTACAGAAATTTCGACGTTTTCTGTCGAGCTGTCATCATACGTCAGTGACTTCACATCTTATATACAATTTTGAAAACTGCTTCCACGCATGTGTTGATGTCATAAAGATAATGCATCCTACAAAATGTTTACTTCCTGAATGCTTATCCTCCCACTTTACTTGAATTTTTACTTTACTTGAATCAATTTTCTAGAAAATCCATTTTTTTAATGAAGCGTGAATCCTCTTAGAAATGAATGTTAACATATGAGCTTCATACTTATATGCAATTTGCAATGATGATTTCGTATTGGATGAGATACAATGCATCAGTCGGGTTCAGAAAAATTTTGGGTTAGATATTTCGAAAAAATTTAAATTTAAATATTTAATATATATTTATTTCAAAACATCAAAATGTTTTAAGGGTTTATAGGCCGAAACCTTGCTTAATCCTGCCACATGGTTCCTCCCTGATGACTCATTGCATAGCTATGTAATTTTAAGTTTCTTCAGTTTTTTGGATATCTTAATTTGTAATTTTGGTTAGCATTTCGTCATACTTTATGCCGTGCTATCGTCTTTAGTTCGCAGGGATGTAAATTAATTATTAATTAAAGAATTATTAAGTATAGATTTATCTTTCCCTTGTCCTTAAATTTTGGTTCGAGTAGCCTTAATATGCATGTGTGCATTGTACATCTTGCTCTATATCATGATATGGATCTCTGTTTTAGGTGTTGCATTTATGCTCACTGGACTTATAATAATGTATTTTGTTCTAGGAATTTCTATTGGGATATTTGTTTGAGTTTGCATTCTTCCGTTTCCAGGATTATTCGAATTTTTTAAACAAATGAATGTTATGTCGTTTAGTTTAGTTAAAAATTCGTAAAAATATTTAAAATATTCTGTAGTCAAAGTATAATATGAATTACAGTAATGATTCAAGACCTGAAAACCAGTATTTTTGTAGTAAACTTTGTAATGCTTTATTCTTCCTCTCCACCTATTGCACTGAAAAATGTTGTTGAAATAACTTTCATCATATCATCTGAGTTAAATATTGCTACTTGTAAACTAGACAAGTGGTAAATTATCTCGGCGATAATACCCGGGAAATATAAAAGGCAACCTAGTCTTCTATTTCTTAATAGGACTGACACTTTCACGAAATCAGAAATATGTTTAATTACTTCAGAAAGCAAACTCATATTCGTGGCAAAAAGATCAGCATTTATTTTCTATCCGAAATCATTAATAACCTCCATGATAATTTGCTCTTGCGAACAGTAGCTGAATATAGCATGGGTATTCTTCCTGCGGCATGCGAAAGGTCGCTGTGTTTATTATTAAAAGGTTTTAACAAACACAAACTGCACAACACTTCGTCCGACAAAGAAGTTCGAATTTCGGTGCAAATTTCGCCTGCAGATGAGGATGCCCGGTCACTCATAATTGATGTAGCTTGAACGGTGCAAAGATGTCGAAACAAATGGGCGAGTGTTCTCGGTCTAACTCATGTTACTCGGAAAGGAGCGGTTTCATGTTTCAGAATATTCGCTGCACTTCTCTCCGCACTATCATCAGCGAAGGACGCTTTTGCCATACGCTGATCGAATTTGAGACATTGACTTGATTCTATGCTATTGATTTCTTTAGTTTGATCACTTTCGCCCAGGATTTGCTGAATTTTTATTCATGACTTTATGGCTTCTTGTAGTGTGGTATTCCAATTTTAGATTCCAAACCATCGGATTTCATATCGGTGGTTTAAAATTTGCAAAATATACCTTCGTGAAGTGTCGTGAAATAGGTCTCCTTTCACAAATTCACGAAGAAAGTCACGTGCTCGTGATTTTGCTAAATTATCCCTATTTCTTAGAGCCCTCCGTGATCAGTCTAAGAGAGAGAGAGAGAGAGAGAGAGAGAGAGAGAGAGAGAGCATATCTTTATACTTGCATTAGAATGCTTGAGAAAATACTCGTATACATAAGTTAGGAAAACATCCTTTGGTATGAAGGGATAACTAAGTCCAAGAACCTATAAACGACCAGGTACATTAGAAAATTTGTGATCGAGCCGTCGTTCTTGTTGGCAGCTTCTCAAGACTAGCCACTAAGGTATGAAGTATTTAGTCTGACTTAGACATGTTCTTTAATGCATTGATATTATGGGACCGTGATTGGTTGATGTTTTCACATCGAGGAGTTCTACCAAAGGTGGGGTTTCAGCCGGTCAACTTATGTGAAGAGACATCAAAAATCCCTTCAACATTTCCAGGATCAAACTCCCCTATCGTCATCGATTCTCAAATCAGCGCTGGAATTGGCTGAAAGCGTCCGCCCTCAAGATGCTGGCATCGCTTGTGTCATTTTCAAACTTATTCAGCAGCTGCAAACGCATAGCCAATCGTCTGACGGACTTTCTCTGCTTCAAGAACTGGTGTCCCGTCTAGCTGATCAAATCAACGTCGCAAGAGAGAGCCTACTGCGCGCTGCATCGTCTCGTCCGCTCTACCCGACTCTTCAATGCATCCGACATCTGATAGATATTTGTCCAGAAGACCAGCACCTGAGGTATGTATGAAAAGAGTCTCATAGCTTGAGATGGCCAGACAGGAGAGACAATTTCTATCCATTGATTCAAATTTTTATCTATTGAATAGTTTATTCAATTTTCAATCATTTTCGTTGTGTTCTTCAGGGGTTATCAAAGTTGGATTGTTGAAAGTAGATTGTAATTAATTCACTTGTTATTGGTAAAGTGAAATAATTGTAATTAAATAATTGATTGTTGAAAGCAAATCAATATAATAAATTGATTGTGCATTTGAAATATCAACTTGTAAGGGTGATGAGTGGATCCGTATAGAGCCGTGCTGAGGTTAAATTTTTAAATAGAATGCTATTATGAATATTATGGTCAATCGCACTCTAGGCTTGTAGTCATAATTTGACATGTATTTTGCATAATTAGATAGGAACAGCATTATGCGAGCGCACAGTAGCTGTGCTCACTGGTCACATTTGGCATCTATTCTACATTATCACAAACTGATCACTTCAAGAATGCTATAACGGTAGTATTTGATACTGTGTTCAATATCCTACGAGGTAAATGAGATTTTTTATGCATGAGCTGTGTCTGTAATCATGTTTTAACATTTAAGTCCAATATTTATAACATGTATTTAAGGTTCTCAATAAACTGTACATGTAGTTTCAATAATGGAACATTAAAACTAAAAAAAGTACGACATCAACAGTACCTATAGTCATGTAGTAGGCATACAAGTAATGCTTATGATTAATTTTCATATTATACACATTGCAAATGATTGCTTCCAGCTACAGTTAAGATAATTTTATTTTGACCCCGAACAATGAACTGATCGCTGAACTCGTAAAATTGCACTTTATTGATTGCCAATTGCCCCAATTATAATTTATTCATTTCATTGCAATTAATTTTACAAATTTAATTGCAGAAACCCTCAGTGCTACCCTGTGTTGTGCACAACACATGTATAATTGAATTGATTGATATCCAAGTTTATGTTTCCATCAAGGTTCTCTATTTGATTACTCAGTTTACATATTCTCTTTTGTTCTTGAGCGTCCTATGGCGCAAATTGAATTGAATTTTTATATTTTTTGTAAAGTACCAAATTCATCTTGCATTTTCCGCAACCAAAATTATCACATTAGTATCAGCTTTTTTACTTTTTTTAGACTATTCAATTAAAACAACACCAACTGAAAAATGAGATGGCTTGATAAAAAGGGTACCTACTTAAATCCTTGTTTTGCAAATTTTTTGCTGGCCAATGCGGAGCTACAGTTCAAAAGTCAATGTTTGGCTTAGGAGCCTTCTGCAATACGATAAAGTAGCCTTGACCTTCCAAATTTTCTTTCCTGACTCTCCATTTTTCTATTTATAATATTTTTTACTTATCAATGTTTTTACGATGTTCTATGTCGCAGCATAGCTTTGCGATTTTTTAGTGAGTCTCACTTTGTCCTGTATCCTACCTTGTTATTTCAAATTTCAATTATACCCTTGTGATGCAGTCATCATAACATCTTTGACTAAGCAAGAAGCGAAAATTTTGGGTAAAATATTTGTATCGTATTGCGGAAGAATGAGCTCATAGGTCAAACATTATAACTTTTGAATTTAAATCCTTCTTTTGGAATTACATCAACGAAATAGAGGTCATCTCTACATCAACAGGTAGAGCTAAGATGTCATCTTCTAATAATTTCGTGACCATGATCATGAAATGACAACCATATCCCGACACTTGATGTCTTTGAACTATATGACTGCTGAAACTTAGGAATTTGGAAAACTTGCATTCAAATTTCTCATTACAACTATTCAATGTGATTCGTCCTCACCCCGCTAAAATAAAGCGCGACTGATTTGGTTCAAATTACATATTTTCGTAAATAGTTCATTTTAATATTGAGTTGCATCCTCAGTTGACGAGAACAAAGCGGAATGGCCACCATTTCATCAGAAAATCAGGAATCATCAGCAAACCTTGCTCACATTTCTGAACATCGACACAACTGCCTATTTAAACATGCACCCATACTCGGAGGAAACCATGCTCGCAATTAGCATATAAAGTTAATTTCTGCGAGTGTTCGGCGTATGATGTGTCTAGCATCAGATTTGTTTAAAGCAGTAATTGTTTAATACCCGCAGTTACTAATGTACTTTTGTGTTCAATAATACATTTGAGAATGTTCACACCTTCTCATGAAGCAATTTGCCGAATAACAAAGAACTCGAATCAGACTTATTAATTTTGGTGACCACTTTTGTTTGAAGTCAATTTTTTTTGTCAAATACAGTCGACATGAAATTTAAATATAAACTTAAGTCTTAATGTTCGTTTGTCTGTGTTTTGCGTGGTTTTAAGGGGGCGGTGAAGCGAGGGAGGGAGAGCTTGAGGGAGATGAGAGAGCTCCCATTGATAAGTCTCGAATGAGGCAAAGTTTGTCACACAACGATTACATATTATTGGGAATCGAGGATGAACAGGATCTGTTTACTTGTGGGAATCGAAAAAGGTACAGATTGATGTATAGGATCTGCTTGCATGTGCGGATCGCAGAAAGCACACTGTATTTATTGATGTGATGAATTTAATGACAGGATGAGTTTACATGTGGGAAACGTAACATTTGAATGATGTCTGACTTACCGTTTTTACATATATTTCAAGACATATCATTACCTATTCAGTATTTTGTCAGCTACTATGTGTGGGACCCCGCTCGTCAGGGTTTGAGTGTTCAGGTTAGGGATAGAAACTCAACTGGACGAGTACCTGCTGATGACTGACGGACTGCAGTATTATGTTTTATATCCCTTAATCGGTAGCTGAAGTAGTGGTCGATGTATTGTATTTCAAATGAAGAACAAATGAAGAAATGTGGGATTACATGAAGTTTTATAGACGGATTAAGAAACTGGCGATAACAAATTCAAGTTAAGAAATAGTATTTTCTGTGTGACTGTGTAGTCTTAGGTAGTGTGTATAGTTTCATTGCTTTCGGTGTAGTAGAGTGCCATTGTAGTTATATTGTTTACCTCCATTATCCACTTTCCACTTGTCCACTATTACCATTATCCACCATGTGTAGTCTCAGATATAGTGTAGCATTAGTTCACTTGTAATCGGTGTAGTAGTATCATTGTAGTTCTATGTTTTATCTCCACTTTTCCCAATTTTTATCCATCGGTTTCCTGTTGTTTTATAATATCCATTTTTTAATTTCCTTAACTTATGGTGACCATTTTCCATTTTTGATTTCCTTAACCTATGGTCACCATTGTCCTATTCTATTTCCACTACCAGCATCTGTAGTCGTTTTGAACTGTTTGTAGTCTGTAGCGTCTGTAGTCGTTTGAACGTCTGTTTTTAACGTGTGTGCGGCAGTGTTTGGAATCTATTGTATTAGTATATCAACAGTAAGAATGAGTAGTGTTACAAGTCTTAAGATTTCCATTTTTACCAGATATTGGGACAAAGCTGATCAATTTTAATTCATTGCCACGAGAAAGCTCCATTGAGTTCTTTCAAGAACTGACTAATCCAATGGTTACAGCAGCATTGCATTTGTACACTTGCGGATTGGAGAACGCCATCAGTCCTCATTAGGACTACTTCAATAAATAATTTAAATTAGTAGGCACTTTATTCTATTATAAATGGCTGCTGGGATGATTTTCATCATCGTATGAGAATTTGCTAGATTATTTTTCCTGAGAACTTTGAATGATGTTTTGGTGGTCAGTAAAATGTGACAACGTTGATATGCACATTTCTGTGGGTAAGTATTGATGAACGAAGATAGATTCAAGTTGAATTCTAAGGGCATAACCAAAGCATAAAACAAATTAGCTGTCTAATTTCAAATCAGCTTTATCTTTTTCTTTCAGTTTTATCAGTCCTGTCCTAGACCTTCTGCTGGAACATTGTTATTCAATTGCCTTGATGGTATCACCAATTGTTGCAAATGCATCTCCGGAGGGTAACTGCCCTCTTGGGCCTGGATTTGACCTTGATGCTGTGACGTCATCAGAAGACGAACGAAGCCGTTTATGGACTGCTGCACATATGCCTGAGTATTTAGTCGTTTGTTGTTGGCGTAGTGTTAAAGAAGTTTCACTTATGTTGGGTCTATTGGCAACAAAGCTCATTGGAGGGAAAACGCTGACATTATCGACTTCACAGGTATGAGAATGTTATTTTTGAAATATAAATTTGCTTTGTGATACCTGTAGTGTACCAAAATCAATTACTGATTGCCTGACCTCAAGTTGCGTTTTCTGATTGCACATTCATATCTATGACAGTGTGCATCACTGCCTAATGAATGTACTATTCTTTCCACTTTTAGACAGATTTCTATCGTTGTTGAAACATCAAGTACTAAAAGTATATTCTGAATATGAAAATAGATTGCATGGTTGCTAAAATCATTGCGTGAAGATTTTTATCATTTTTTTCCAGATTCTGCGAATGGGGCAATTTTTTCGAAGTCAATTGTTAGAATCTCGACATCGTGGTGCGTTTGAGCTGGCTGCCACGGGATTCTGTCAACTTTGCGAGAGCTTGTGGAAGTAAGACGATATTCAGGAATGTCATTATCCATGTAGCCCTGATTTACGCTACATTCTGGTTAGGTTTTATAGGAGTGTTTTCTAATGTTACTCTGTGCATCGTCTCAAAACCTTGCTTTCGAGGACAGTTTCAAAGGATGCTTTTAAACACTTTTTAAAGTTGTGTTTTAGGCATGCTATTTTTAAACCCCAGTTCAGATCCCAATAATTGGCGAGCATGGCATGGACCTTGCTGATAGTCGCCTTAATACTGTGCTCACAGTGAGAATAGAATAATTGAACCAACAAGACTACTGTCTATCAATGACTTGCTAGAGAGAAAAATGCGAATGCTTGCAATACTACCTAGAAGTATAGTTGATGCCGTCAAATATCAGTGGTATGATATAAACGTACGGCATAGTAAAGTTATGAACAGTATGTAATCGACATTAAAGCTGCTTTATGTTATGCATCTAAGCAGCTATCTGAGTTGCCGAATCATTTCCTAGTTTATTAAATTGAAAGGAAATGATGCAAAATTGTGGAATAGAAAAGCAGCAAGAACACGAAAGACGTAGTGCGCTTGCTTCAACCCTTCAGGGGCCCGGGTGTCCCACCATAGAATGACTTCTAGCTTTTTCCTTTCCACATGATTTTTGTTTACTCTAATACCTGCTGCATCAAAGTATTAACCATATGTGTAATTTACTTAATTATTCCGGGCATATTTATTATATAGAATATAAACTCTAAAGTCGATGCTCCTCCAAGTTAAATTCATCAAGGCACTTCATGACGTGAGTAAGTAGTCAAAACTATCTAAGCTTTCATAGCACATTTGAATTCATTTTTCTCTAATATGTGATTGTGAAAATGTTGATTTTCGATATCATACATTATTTTACATCAATAAATTTGAAATTACTCCTTCGACCCGCAAAAATGAAAAATTATTCAAATCATGTGCACAGCTGAGCATATTCGCCAATTCGGCCTACTCAAATGATGCAGTGCAAAATTGTGCATTAATATCTTACTAATACATCATTACTTCTAAATTTAGAATTATTAAAGACGTCTCCAATATGGTCCTACATTCTTTTACCTATCCAATAGGCATTAACCAATAAACTGAAGTACGTGGCACAACACCTATGTCAATAACTGAAGTTGAGGTATTATAATATCCACTCTCGCTTCTTACTGACTGTCTTTTATGGATCTAATCTTGATATCTGCACTTATTCTGAGAATTGTCCCTCCATAGCGCTTTATCTTCCTGTCACACTCATTCTAAAGCTGGACTGTATGATACATGTACATGTAATTGTATACATATTTTTATGTATGATTTATTTTTTTCATTTTGCGCATCGAAGGAGTAATTTCAACTTTATTTATGGAAAAAATGCACGATGAGGTATCAAACTCCTTCCTTCGGCACATAAATAATATATAATGAAAAAGTGACTTTTATTTATTTGCATTGAAGATGCTTCGACTCTGAACTTGCTGGTCTGCCTGAAAAGTGGTTGCGTGAAGTATTAGAAGATATAAGTCAAGAAGAATCCGAATTAGACCTCTGTGCTACTAGACGATCAGGAGGGTTACCACATTTTGTCAAAGTAAGTTAAGCAATATTCAGCATTGGATCTCGAGCTAATCTGAATCTTATTTCAGTGTGTCGTTGTTTCGGAGCAAGTCAAATCACGGAGAACAACAGTAAAACTGGTTATGAATAGTTTATTGAAGATTGCAACGGAAACAGTGGTCGAAAGCTCAACCACAGAGAACTTTCCATTGGTAAGGTTATTACTGGATACATCGTAAATTCAAAACAAGGGTGATTAATTAGCTACATCTATGTAGCAATATTTTTAGACACTTTTGCAATGCTTCGCCAATAGCAGACACATGACAACCCAACAAAGCGATCGTACAACAAAACCTCCCTAGGTCCTATATATAGTTGAGGAAAACACAAAGCAGAACATCAATTTTAGTGTCCTAGAAGTTTTGCTCAAGAACTGACACGTATTTGAAATTGATGTGACGGTTTTTTGTCATCCGTTGAAAATGATTTACTTGCCTTTTGTGTTTTCATTAATTCACCTACTAATTTCATTTGTGCCTTATCACCAGCATTCTAATCATTTCGGTATTATTTGATTTGTTCCACCCCGCATCGCAGATCGATTGCAATCCCTAATTATATTATAGAGCAACATATTTAAGCCTGCTACTTAAATATTGTAAGTAACATGTATGTATTCGTATTTAAATTTTGCAGGATCAATTTTACTTCTATTTGACGGTAGGACTAAGGAGTAGGCATAGGGGAGGAGTAGGGCAAATGCTCTACGGGCAAATGACGGCGTTTCACACGATTTTAGACGGACCCCATTCGAATAGGGAACTGGGAATAGAGGTGTCTGAAACATTGAGTGCCTCCAAAATTTCCAGCTTGTCCGTTGTTTCAAATTTCGCTGATCATTTTCTCTCAAGATGCCTTTGCTGTCATCAATCAATCATTAGGGGCCCGCCACCTCCGACCATCCTACCATCCATCATCGAAGTGGCAGAGCCCCTTCCTGCATGATGGATCCAATTTCCGCGAAGTTGCGCTTGTCATTGAAGAGTGCATTTCCGGGAGTAGGTGGTTTGTTTGCCATTGACGGATCCATTTCGTAGCGATGGAGACCATTTTTTGAGGATGCAAGGACCCATTTTTAAGTTGCACATTATTTTTTGAAATTCCATGATGAGCATCGGTGCTTCTAACAGAACCGAATTATTATTGAATTTGGTTGATTTCGATTTGTTTGGTTTCGATTCATGATGCCCCAAACCTAGCCGTGCCGAAAAAGTCAAGCTGACTCGTAACGAAATTTTCGGTACATCACCTCTCTCTCTCCTCTACTTTTTCGAAATTATGTAGGCAGAACTATACCATGTGGAATACAGCGTTCATTTTATCAATCGGGTTACATAGCTTGCATTCCTAGTGCGATGAGATTACTTATCATCAGCAGAAATAATGTGTCCACGGATATATGTTTCAAATGTTCAGCAGGTTTATTCTTGTTATCCCACGAGACAGGCTGAAATTAAATTCATGCATGCAGTATAATTTAATTTACTTGATTCTTTCCTGCCATCAGAGACGTCAAATTCAAGTTGCTTGCTTATACGGGCATTTAACGGCATATAGTTCGGTATGTTCTAAAATACGCGTCTCATATTTTATGGTATTATATGGAAATAATCTTCAACTTATCGTGGCAAGTCATAGTTTTGCATTTCACAGCTCTTTTTTGGGTAGCCTTAGTCATCTGCAAAGGAACTTGGGCATCCTTTTCTACGAATAGTCAATTTAGTCGAATATACTGCTAGACAGTGCACACACTGTCCGAATATCTTTCAAAGTATTTGAGTCAATGAAGTTGTGGTTTGCAAAACTAATTGCTGAAAATCAATCGACACTTACTTGAGCAACCTTAAAGATGGAATTAAAATTTTCTTATTTTCAATAGTAGAATAATATTTCGCCGATCAGGTTGCTTTAGCTAAAACACAGCATCTAACATTTATAATGATTACAGTTTTATGTTGTGTAATGTATGTTTTATGTACAGTTATTTTGAGACTGATATTGTCTGATCTGTTATTGTCATGCCCAGCTGCATGTTTACTGCTCTCCGGTACAGAGTGTATCACAGAATGATAGTAATCCTTGATCCATAGGATATCATTACTACAGGCAGATAGCTGCTATTGAATTCCATCTTACTGTAAATAAATTTCCACTGCTTGTTCTTCTCATCTCTGCCGCTTCATTTCCTACGTACACTCTATTGATTGTCATCTCGAAATTTTGTTTTGCTTCATTGTGCTTCTCTATATAATGTTTCTGACCCTTTGTTTTTGTTGTCCATCTCTTCAGAATGTTCTTTCCCTCTTACTTTACCACTCCTTGCTTGATGCTTCTTCTACATATCCAGGCTCACATCCTTTACATGTTATCTCATAAGTCACACCTTGAGCATAACATGGACCCTTGCCTCATCTACTGCACACTTCTGGCCGTTACATTTTTCTTTCAAATAATTTAAACTTTTAAGTATGTATTTAAAGCGAACTTCCAGCTATCTCTACAAATTTCACTTTCAAGACACTTTTCGTTATCTCTGCTTCCATTTTCTTCTTTAATTCTGACTTGGGAGTTGCTGGTATGAATATCACTGACTCAAAGCCACCTGTCGTATATCACTCATTTGTGCTGCCAAGTTAAACGTGCTGATTATCAAGAAAAACCAAGCCAAATCTAGACTCATAAGGTGCAAAATTCAACTATTGTGCGTTTAGTAATTGCCACTTTTTAATCAATGTGGCATTACCCTTTTCTGCAGATGATCTGGAGCTGCATCTAAAGTAATTCGCTTATTACAAACAAAAATGTACGCGCGAGTAATAGCGGAATGCATTTGACTACAAATACTGTACATCTACAGTCATATTTCCTATGTTTTTAAAATAGCAGTAATTGTCTTTATTTATGAAAGTTTATATTTCGTTTTTTTACTTCCCTGCCTCGTATAACCAACTTGCCGACTGTATTATTGTCATGAAACTATTACAGATTCATGCCCTCAACATTCTTCGAACGCTGTATCGTGACTCCATATTAGGAGAGGAGATTCAGCCGTACGTGTGCGAGGGAATGAAGATGGCAATTGTCGGATTCAGCTCACCTGTTTGGAGTGTAAGTTATTGTTTATGTTGTAGACCTGTTTTACAAAACACAAGTAGGTCCTGTTCTTCCCACCAGGTAAACTATGAAGTCTGCTTCATTTACGTTATTCATGAAATACCTCGAAGCAGATTGTCTTATGTGGAACTTTATATTTTATATATTAGGTTACTGCTTTTGCTTTTCAAAGGAACCAACCGCTTTCGGGAAAAATATCGAAAAGTCTGTTTTTGAAGCGACTGTGTGTTTCCCAAAAATTGCTTCACATTACATACAATGCACATGTATTTGAGAAAGCGAGGAAAGTTACAATCAAGACTTCCCTTATCAAGTTAAAGGCCGATATAAGGAAGAAAAGTTACAAGTTTTGAGTCTCTCAAACTTGTAACTTTTCTTTATTATATCGGCCTGTAACTTGAAGAGGGTAGTCTTGATTTTAATTTTTCTCGCTTTCTCGGAAAGATGATCTCCCGTCACTTGGTCAAGTACATGTATTTACTAGGTGTAAAAAGTTATTGCTTCTATTACCTGTGCCACGATAATAAGTAAATTTTATTGTGACACGATTCTTAAGTTCACTCAAACCCATATAAAGCATTTTCTCGAGTACAAACCGCTGATGCAACAACGCATACCCTGCCATCAAAATAAAAAATATTAGCCAGTAGAGACAATAGACCGGTTCGTATACCTGAGTATCGCTGCTGATGACCAACAATGATCTCAGCAATGATTGTCACTCCATCACCTCCGCAGCTAGTGAACGTGCGCTTTCAGCAACGGAGTTTGTCATAATCAGGAGTCGGTGTTCCCTGAGTTCAGAGGTCCTGGATAGACAGCTTTTTGTGATAGGTCACAAGTCTACAGCCTTTTTTACAACTGATCTTTCTAACCAAATCGAATTATTTTGCTGTATTTAGTCTCCTCCATTGAATTTTTGTTTTGTATTTAATTACGCGTGTTGGATGAATTACTCTCAAGATGGATGTTATAAGGACTTTCGTGATTCTCTTCGTGGTAGATGAATCCGGATTGAACTTCGTGTCATGTTGTGTCAAAGGAGTGCTATCGTATTCGTGTTTCTGCTGAAAAGTTTCGAGTCGTGTTGAAGGTAAATTTTCGACGACTGCAGTCCTCTAATATGAATAGCGTAATTGAATAGGCCTATTTATCGTTAAAAACATTCCAATTCGCTTCAAAATCTTCACACATTCGTGCGAGCAAATTGAATAGACAAAAGTACAGAATTATAGATATTTCATGAGATAAGATCAGTCCATGTACAAGTAGATGTATATGACTAAGATAGCAAGTAAGCGGTGACATAATTCTTTTTGGCAACTATCCGCAGCCAAAAATCCTAGCCGTATGTAAAAGTTGACGATCAATCTTCTAAATATAGTATCGGTAGATCCGTGTCTCAAAAATAATTAATTCAAATTGGTTTCATTAGAGGGAAATGAAGCCGTTGACGAGCAGGAGGGCACTGTAGAGTTATGTGTCACAGGCACAAATGGTCCCAGCCGTCAAGAAATAAAATTTTACAGCTTCCAGTCAATGGTTTTCTGTAGAAAGTAGGATTCCAATAAATTAAAGCAAGACATTTCGACTCTTGTGGTCCTTTTTGCTTTCTGCTGTATTCTGATCATTTTGTGTGACGTATTTTTGGTGAGGTTATCGTTTTCATGCACTTCGTGATGTTGTGCGAAATCGATTAAAATCAGGAAATGTTTCTCTTGAAAGAGTATTTGTTAAAGACTGGATTAGTTTGTGGGTCCCAAACAAGCAATACAAAAATGCACAAAAGCAAAGCTTAGCAACACGATTTTAAAATATGTGTGGTTTTACGCTCTATTCATGGTTAAGTGAGTTTTTTTCAATAATTGTTCACAAATATTGAATTTATTATTTATATTCTAAAAACAATTCGACACACTATTGTCATGGAGTAAGAGAATAACTGATTGTATAAACAACTTCACCGACTCAACCTATTCAGCTGTAAACATTTTCCACAGAAAGGTTTTCTATATTTCAATATCCTATTTTAAAATAAAAATTGTGATAGTCACAGGGAGTTATAGTCGAACGCATGACGAGCTGTACTAGTTGGTAAATTTGCCAGTGCTTGCTATGACAAATGGCGAGGGATTAGTAAAAATTAATTGGTCGTCATTAATTTATTGCTACTATAAAAATTACAACTAATTGATTGATGTGATAGAATAATTGCAATTGATTGATTTGTGTTGTTCTAGGGAAAGTCTGACTGACTTACGTCACCACTCTCCACCATAGGAAAAGCGTTGCACCTTTAGCAGGCTGTCAAGCGCATCATTTTTTTAATTTTTATTCATTTTTGAAAAAAATCATATTTTTTCAGTTATGCGAACAATTCTTCATTTATTTTCATTTTTATTCATTTCTGAGATCATTTGTAAATTTTGTATTGCAGGCCTATTTGATGAACATTGCTTTTGATTATCATCAATTTTAAATCGTTAATAACCTATAGCCTTGATATCTGCTTCAGGATTTCGAATTTAACATCGTGGTTTTTAGATCGCGCCTAGGTGGCGCATATTCGGCATTTCCTATTCAATTTAATATTGTCGACCAAGTTCCGGAATTGTTTGATGGTCTGACAATTGGTTTGTTTTCTGCAGATGAAAACGCACGAAAATTCGCATTTGTCCTACAATTCAATTTCCTAAATGGATAGACATATTTGAATTTTTCGATTGTGTTTTTATTAGAAGCATTAATTCTGACAGTTTGACAATAAGTAAGAATTTATTTTTGGGATTTAGTCGTTCAAGATCTACAAGGAGGCCTTATGTGCTGCGTAAACTTCGAAATTAGTTGAAACCTCCGAGTCAGTTCTCATAATAGAGTGAGAAAGTCAGAGTATTTTCACAAATCAAAAGTTGTGTGATCAACTTACTGGCAAGAATTCTGCATATTGCTATCCAAGCAGAAGCTATCGATAGTCGATGGGTTGCGAAAATTGAAATTCTGCTAAACATTTAGCATGAAATTGCCTACAGAAACTAGGGTGAATGTCATTAATTCATTGTTGATTCTTTTTTGCTTCTCTTGTAATTTCAGAATTAATTAGCTACTATATATAACTTAATTAAAGTTTTAATATCAATTAATATCTTAGACCTTTATAACATAGTGATTTGAGTAGTGTATGTTGAGTATTAATGCTGACAATACAGATAAACACGTGCATGATTGAGAAACGGTGGTTTGGTTTGGACATAGAAGCAAAATTCTTCGTACTGCTCAGCATGATGAGCATATCCGCTGAAGCCGCTGCTGTGCACTGTGGTTATGACAAGTTTAATTTTTTTCTGTTTTCCTAAATGTTGAGCTTCAGTGTTTTATGCAGCAAAACCATGGTCATTTCAAGAAATTTTCCAAGAAATTCCTCATAAAGCTGATTTCACATTCCGAGATTTCAAACTATTCATAACGTTAGCAATATATTTGAGTTTATTTTGACGCCAAATTACTCATTTGAGATACATGTCTATTCACTTTGATCAAAAATCTCTCTCAGCGAATAGGCGATTACTGGACTGCCGTATTCGAAATTAAGACGGAAAGTGAGGGCGTGAAGTGTGACTGTCTTATCAAGACTGTAAAGAGCCTGATGACATTCTAAAACGAAAATGAAGATAAGGAAAGAAGCCTTTCTGACGACAAGAATACCTTGATATCAGTGGAAACAAACTTATCTGACGAGACTCTGATTTGGTCCCAGAAGGATCAGAGAACAAGCTAGCTTTCATGCGTTGGTGCGAACAACGTGGACGTAAGTAACAAAGAAATTGTAGAAGTAACAAAGAAGGGTCTGTCCAGGGAACACATTTAAGATATTAAGATCGAGAAAGAAGAGAATAGGAGACTAAACGAAAGATAATCACTTTCTAGAGGCAAAAAACGAGAAGAAATTATCGAAAAGGCGGAGAAGAAGAGTAAGTCGCTAGATTAAGCTAAAGTGATCCTAGACGAACCTCGAACAAAAGATTGGATGTCGTCACAAAAAGTTAATGATGCGATTGAGAGGAACGAGATGGTTATATAGATCATGTAGCTAATGAAATGCTGCAAATGGCAAAAGAAAGCGTGGAGCCTACGAGCCTTGAGCGCTTCAACAGTTGAAATTGCGCACAAAGATTGGACAAAAACGGAAAATTGCATTGGATAAATTATTTGCGAAGACAAAGAGAGCGTAGAGAGAATGAACCAGAAAATTTGTTCTTAAAGCAAAATACATGTAGTTTTGTCGATTTGGATGGGGCACTTGGTGAGATTTCCTACCACCATCGCATAAAGTAGTACGTAGCAAGATTGCATGAAATCGATAGTAAAGTCAAATTGCGTATTCAGATTAAAGGATTGATATAACTCCTTTATAATTTGCAAGGTAGGAAGGACTGAAATACACGCAGCCGTAGAAGACGTTTATACGTAATAGACGTAGGACACAAGAAGACGTAGGAATTTGACTCGGTTGTGCCAAAATGTTTCGTGAAATATAATCAACAGGACGTAAACCAGAAAATTTCTTTGTTAAATCGCTTTATGATTAAGTAGCTCTGAAATTCTGTACTGAGTATATACGGTATATATTGATTCTACAATATTCTACATATTGATTCTGTATATACTGCGATTGAAGGGCTTGTTCTATGCGTACAGCAAACGCACTTTAGTAATAGTCCTAATGCATAATTATGAGTTATTGAATGCATCATTTTTTTCATTTATGTGAAAGAAAATTCGTCATTTTTACTTTTTTGTATAGATGATGCGCTCGACAGCCTGCTTTAGTGATTTATTTCGATACTAAGCTTACTGCAGTAAACACATCTTTTCACAAATAATCTTTCAGGATGCTAATCAAGACTAATTTGGTGGTCAAATTATTTAGTATGTATCTACATAGTACGATGCTTTTGTGATAACTTTTAAGACTCTAATTTATGTTCTGTTATAGGCACGCGTGATTATACATTCGCTCGTTTAAATGATAGTCATTGAAATGATAATCACTGCATTTATTATACATTTGAGGAATCATAAGAAGATGCTCACGTAAACAAGAACGTGCGTTGTGACAGGTCTCACCCACATGCGAGCTGCTCCTATAGTACATCGAATGAAATACGTGCAAAATTTGGTGAGTCAGTCATTGGAATTAAGAGTAAATTTACGATATTTGCAAGTCTCATTTGCACAAATACGTTCCCGCCATTTTCTCACTTCTCTCGTTTGCTGCTCAGAAATAAAGGGGAGCGTGAGAACACCCTGTTGGAAGTATCTGAGCTTCGTCTGCTGGTATGCTGTAGTCAAACTTGATGAAGATCTGAAGGATGAATGAGAGAAATTCTTTCTATTGCAAAAAAATAGTTTAGAATATAGTTATGTGTATTTCATGTAATGAATGGGTCTACTCAAGTCAATCTCCAAATGGATAATAAGTTATGATTCGACCAATAAAGTTTGTAGGCCCAATCCCCATGTAGATATTAAGGAATAACATGGTAGACACCAACTAACTTCACCTAATTGATTGCTTCCTGTTGCAATTAAAATCGATTGATTGATTGCCCAGAATTAATTGCAACTGATTTTTGAGAACCGCTGCACGCATCCACCTTCCGGTAAAAACTCCTCAACTGCAGGTCTTTCAATGTAACAAATATCACAGTTTTTGGACGATCATCTATTGCGATTCATTGATGCCACCGAAACAATACTAGCACGTATTAGAATCCCGGGGCTTTAATTGAGACACAACCACATTGCGGATGACCCAAATATCAAATCTGATAACTAACTCATTGAAGTGGTGAGAACCATGAACGATGTATCATGTTATATTGAATGCGTAGCACTTGACAAGGAGGGGAACAAATGATTGACGTCATACTTTTCTGTCCTCAATTTTAAGCAGGATCATGCAGTAAGTTTCAGATAATTCATGAAAATTGACCCGGAAGTGTAATCGCTTAAGTGATCGCTTAAGATCATTAAGCTTACTTCGCTGTTAATATTAAGGTGACTGCCAGAAAAAATACTGGTCCCAGAGGGGCTCGAACCCTCGACATTCGCGTTATTAGCACGACGCTCTAACCAACTGAGCTATGGGACCGTTGCTGCGAGAGCAGCGTTTCAAGAAGGTATTTCTCTGCGTGTCGATCTGTTGATCGCTGATTGGTAGAATAGCTAGCTGCGTCGATTCAGTTGGAGTGTTGATGCATTGTGTCGAAACGCAATTCATACGATAATGGCTTGGCTGCACAGATTTAGAGAGGAACAGAAATGTATTGGTTTCCTTAATTCACGCTGAAGCCCGCCGATCGGTACACTTATAGATGACGATTTGCGATAGCCAGGCAAGAAATGTGTTGGTCAGAATGGATACCTATCTCGTTGAGGCGACAAATATCTCACATTTTTGACAATTGAATGATAATGCTCATGTGTGTGACATCTGTGTGCTAAGTCCATTTTGAGATAGATTGATGTCGATTGTCCACATCATTATACAGCAATTCTGTAGGGCTGCTTGACAAGAATTTAGATTTAGTGAAATGATAGGTCGTTAAAGATGTTTAGTTTAGACATCTTAATAATTACGTGGACTGCGCTAAAACTGACCTGTTACTTTTTCGTGATAATTCAAAAGTGATGAATGTGTGTACTGACTCAGTGTAAAATGACTCAGTGTACGAACAGAGTATCGAAATACTCGAATGTTTCTTTTCACGAGTTGAGAACGAAGAAAAAGGAGCTGATAACGAAAGGTAAGAAAAAGTCAAAAAATGAAGCAGTTCCAAAAATTCAGTTAGGAACCCGTCTTGAGCATCAGAATAGTATCCAGTACAGTGAAGCAACGCAATTGCAAGATAATGGCGACTAATGTTTTGTGTCAAATCAGCAACGAAAAATTGAAGAAAACATTTAATGATAAAGATGATGTGGATGGTCAATCAATGCTGGAAACGGCTCACGAAAAGTTGACGGTCTTTCAATCCAAAATTGAAATAAACAGAATAAACAGAGAAAATTGGACAAAAAGAAAGAAACTCTATATGTTTTTAAAGTCCAAGTCATCCTAAAATCTATCTTTTCTTGAAGGAGGTTCAAAATTTGAACTTTCCTGATTGTATACATCTCAATACCGATTTTTCTCAGTTAAATGAATAAAAACTAAGAACTTAGTCATTATTGTGTGTATAAATGAATTTGAATGACAAAGTACATCTACGTCAACTTCAATAAAACCCAGGCGTTGGCCATCCTGAATGATACCTCCAGAGATCGAAAAGGCTTCTTAGTTTTTATTGATTTAACCTATTGCTTTCAGGGATGCAAGACTTCCGGATTTATCCGGATTTCCGGATTTTTGACCAAGATTTCATTGGGTCTCGGGATTCGTTGAAAAATGCCATAAAAATTATGGGGGTAACCCCTAGACCTATACTTTCTCAGACGCAGGTATGAACATGATTTCAGTTAAAATGTGCAGCGTACATGTACGTATGCCGGTATAGTCACCTCTGAAGATATTATCTTGTCACTTCAAATGCTGAGGTGTGAAGGTATGAGACATCTACCGGTACTCGTGTCGGTCATAATAAATTTCAATATGTTTTTATGTTTTTAAACAACATATATTTCGGCGTCTACATGTGTCATTCATAAACAGCTGTATAAGAAGTACTGTCATGGAAAGATGGATCTTTTACGTGCTTGCTGTGATCAATCTAATCACGGTACTTGTTTTTTGTAATTTCGCCGTCGCATGACTTCAACAATTGTCATGTCAAAATACAACAATCGTCAGATAAGCAAAGTAATGTGGGCCTAACCAATACAGCCTACACCCATTCCCTATTAAATTCAAAACGTTTTCCTATGATTGTTGGAGCCAAATGCGACGTTTCAGTAATCAACTGAAGGCGTCACTGTTCTTCTGTTAAGATTAAATCAAGACCAAGAGGGTATTATTTTTTCTAAAGTGAATTGCAATTTATTGTTGCTTGTAATTTTCATTTGAGGTGACAACGAAAAGAAGGACAAAAGTTACTTCATTCAATAAAAGTTACTGAAATTATTGCGACCTTTTGTTTTACAAGTTTACGTGTCATTGGAGCAGGGTGTTCGTTTGGTCAGAATGCATAGTTTTTTTATACATGTATGTGCGGAATGACAGGGACCATGGCTGGGCCACCTTTATCTAAATCATTGAAATTTTTAAGTTAGTAGTAAGTAAAAGGCGCATCCTAGCTTATTTTCCGGATTTTTCATCAATTTGCACTTGCATCCCTGTGCTTTTCATAATTTGTCTATCTGTTGACACGGCATTTTAGAAATTCGCGAAAGTCTTGATCATTCATCAATTTATATATTATACCCATGATAGCTGCCTACATACACGGGGAATCTGGGATTAAATTGAAACAATAGCCTCTAAACTTGATTTATGTTCCCACCAAGGTGTATCAGTAGACGACCTCCTTTTCTGGCGTTCCATAATATATTCTCATATTTGATCAACTGTTATACCAATAATTATTCTGCAGATATTTTCTGTAGTTTATCTGTTACCAATATTTTGTAATCGTTGTTACCAAATCGATTGTTGTTCATATTATGAAACCAAATTATTGCTAAAGCAGACCGAAATTTGTGGTTGGCTGTCGCCTTCAGTCATATTTTGGGTTTCTAAAACCCTTTGGAATCGTGTCAACTGGGCGCGTAACATTCTTGTCAGTGATTACACTTTATAACCTAGTGAATTCAATCTCTAGTTCAAATTTTCCAAACACCGAGATCTCAAATTCGAGATTACAAGTAGCCCTGTAGATATATGTGCCAATTAGTCAGAAAGTGTGATTAAATTACACAATTGCCAAATGCCAATTACTGCACAGTGACTTGCAACACATTGCAATTGCAATTACGCAGTCCTGTTTACAATTGAAATTCCATTGAAATAATTACATCAATTGTTGGGCTCAATTTCATTAGATCAAACCTCAAAGCAGGGAGCTGACATTATTTTATGCTTTGAACTTAAGATGAATTGATAAGCATGTACGTATTTTATGCTTATTAAGTGCTCAAAAACAAGCATTTCAAATTGTATGACATCAGATCGCTATTCTGAAATTCGATGTCTTGTTAATCCGTTCCTTTGATCGCTCGCTGTTATGAGATTAACCATTTACGAGAGTCCCCGATTATGGAATCCTGTTTACGAGCACTAGGATTGCGTTAAATGGAGAAGTATTCTTCCAAGCAAAATTTAATTGCGAGTACATAAACATGTACATAGTAAGTTGCTTTGAACTTAAGATGAATTGATAAGCATGTACGTATTTTATGCTTATTAAGTGCTCAAAAACAAGCATTTCAAATTGTATGACATCAGATCGCTATTCTGAAATTCGATGTCTTGTTAATCCGTTCCTTTGATCGCTCGCTGTTATGAGATTAACCATTTACGAGAGTCCCCGATTATGGAATCCTGTTTACGAGCACTAGGATTGCGTTAAATGGAGAAGTATTCTTCCAAGCAAAATTTAATTGCGAGTACATAAACATGTACATAGTACATATTCACATGTTCATAGTGCATATATGTACATATGTTCATGTGTGAATCCAACAAAAGTCATGCAAGTAATGAGAACATGATTGCAAACATCATCTACTACCTAGTTATTGTGTCAAAAGCTGATGTAGATTTCATGTGGGTCGTACCTAACGACAGTTTTGAAAAGAAACAGCGGGTTGGATTCAGATGTGTTTGTGGACTGCATGTGGCGCTGAGGTTGCCGACACCCTGATTTAGAGGAAGGAATTTCGAGCCATTCTAGGGGCCGCAGACAAGTCTGGACCAGTTCGAGCCGCACTGATGAGGCGAAATATAGCGTCTACGGCTGCTAAGGAATTTAGTGCTCAAAATGCTTCATCTGAGGATACTTTTTACCACGGTGAAAAGACACTCCATAATATTTTATCCGTATGACTATTCTGCTAACTATGTATATGCCACACGACAATTATAGCAATTTTAGGTACTTATGGGTTATCTCCCTACGCTCACGTTTTCAAATTTGTCCTAAATTCATAGAAATGAATCAATAGTCACAAGGCTTTACGCACATGTAAGTGAGGATATTTTCTACCACATGCAAAAACTTGTACAAAACGGTCAAGCACGTTTTTAATTAGGGGAGATAAGAAAAGTCCATCATGTCTGCAGCTTGATCTGACTTTATCGTCTAAGCAGAGAGCATTTGAGGTCAACAAAGTAATTTTCCGACAACTCGTGAAGTGATGATGAAGCCACATCCATTACACTAACATTTTTAGCTTAAAAAGGTTATGGTAAGGTAGTGGTCGTGGGAAGAATTCAAATAGCAGTGGATGAGACGAAGAGGGAGAGAGAACAATGCACACACGAGTGACAATAATACGTCGAGCAAACGAAGTCAGATCAAACTGGTGACATCGCTACAAAAGTACTTGTCCGATCTATATAGATTTTTACATGTGGGTAGAAAATATGCTTAAGTACGTTAACCTGAAGTTTGGTGACGATTGATTCATTTTTGAAGATATTAGACAAATTTGAAAACGAGGGGGGGACAGCCCATAAGTATCCAATTTTATTATGTACATATGTTGCTATTTTATTGTGGAGGCATTGGTTGTCCATGTTCTTCCTAAAATTCAAAATGGAAGTCGTGTAATCGAAGCATTTGAAAAAAATCAAGAGCGATTGGATTACGTTTGCTGTCGCTGGCCTTAGCGCAATCCATGAGGTGGTTAGCAGGCCACCAAGTGGTCAACGCAGTCAGGTTGGTTCCCCTTTACTGGTTTGCATTAAAAGAACTTCTGCTCGTCTACTGATACGCGATAGTGCGTGAAATAATTCAAAATTGCTGAATTTGCACACAAGTGACAATGATAGCGGCTTAGAAGTTTATGGTGATGTATTCGTGTAACGTGAATGCAAAGTCCTATGAAAAGATTTGTCATTGCGTTTCTTAAACATTAAATGAATTTTGTCCGAATAAGTTGCCTAAATTATGGTACTATAGTTTTCTTGTACAAATAATTGATCGTGGGAAATCATTTTGTTGACCTCTTGCATTCATGATTTCGTGCTAGGTGGATAAAGTGCCATTTTGCGACAATACTTAGTAATGACTTAGTGCTGTGTAGTAAGTAATTGTTACGTTGTCGATTTTCAGACTACATGTAACTCGAAAACGGAAAGAAATGTCTTAGATGTTTCAACAGTTTCCTTGAGAGAAGGATTCGTTGCCTTGACATTGCCTTCACTTCCTCATCGGAGATTTTTGACAAGCAAAAATATAGTTTAATAGTACTTTCACGTCATAGTATCAACCAGGGTTGGAACCGGCCACCGGCCGGCCGGTTAATTTAATTAGACCCATGTCGACCGGTGACGGCATTCAGCATAGAATAAATTGTTTAGTCAATTATTACAGCATTAAGAACATGTAAATGTAACATAATTTGCGAGTATCTACACGTTTGTTTTGTGACAAAAATATTGCGAACTGTTCTTTAAACAGTTAAAAAATGATAACTGGCAACTTGTACTGCATGTACATGTAGTTCAGACATTTAGTTGACATTGGATCGTGGATGATAGGATACGTTACCGGCTCGCGATTAATTTTGATTGACGTTGTACAGCAAGGACATTCATTGAAATGAAAAGTTTATGAGAAGTTTGGCGAACTTATTGTTCCTGACTCTTATACGTCAGCTCGCAGTCATCAATGTAGACTCAAAATATCTGAATTTAAATTGTATTGGAGAGCTCTCAATTGACGTTGCAAATCACTAGAATTCCGTCACGAGTGAAGAAGTAAATCTCACTTCAGTGAATCACTTTAAATCAAGTTTGCACATCTCAGACAAACATTTCGCAACATCAGCACAGTAGGTGATCAAATTGTTCATCACAGACTTTTGTCGTTAGAAAAACGTTTATAATATTGGAACTTAGAATTTTTTTACCGCTTAAAGCTTACTTGTGGGGGCGAGATATAGATACAAGCATAAATTATTATTTTATCAATATTACTATTATATCAATACCCATTTGGATCATTATTTTCATTATCTGCCTTCAATTTGATTGTGTTTGATTGACTTTGAAAACGTAGTTAAAATTTTCATAAATCATAAAGTAGGCCTGCAACTCAGTAGACTAGTTAGTAAGTCATTAAGCGCATTTCTGCTCATCGCACAAAACATGTTGTCAAAGTGCGAATAAATTGCATCGTATAATATTGTATTGCAATGGGTAACTCTTGCTTACACAGAGTACCAGTAGGCCTATCATTCATGTATGATATGTGGAAATTCAATAATGTCATAAGTTAACCAAATAATGTCTGACGTTCAAAGCCTTAACAAACCCATACACAGACGCCAGCCACCATCCCATCACCGACCGGCATGTTTCGAATACGCCGGCCCGGTTCCGGTCGGTTCCAACCCTGGTATTAACAATAAATGACATCAGCTTCAAAGTTGCATCGATCTTAGCATAAGCATTAAAAATCCTGTTTTCTTGTCGCTCAAAGTTGTGGAATTCGTAAGAATGACCAAAGAAGTCACGAAAAAACATTTTGAGCGCATTATGTGTTATGCACAGATACGAAGTTTCGTTAAAATTCACAGTTCAAAAGCGTTAATAATTCTGTAATAAGGCATTCACTGACGATTTTCTATTTCAGATTCGAAATTCTGCAACTATGTTATTTAGTTCTCTCATGCAACGGATATTCGGAGTAACCAGGACTCGTGATGACTCTAGCAAGAAGAACAGGTGAGTTTTTATTAATGATGTTGCCCAATCCAGCATTTCTATTCCGCAGCAAGTGTCAAATATCGTTTCCGTCATACACAGCCAAAATAAATAGCAACGTCAAAAATTCAATCCAAAATATTATCTTGATCATTTGTTCTTAAAAATTGAACATTGATGATTTTTTTATTCTGATTGAGATCGTAAGAACAAAATGACATCGTAGACCCCGTCGTCGACGGTTGGTTAACGTCATCGTTTTCACGGAGAAGTTTTGTTATTTTTCAGGAATTTGCTCCTTTTATTATCGCTATTTTATTGACAATCAAACCATGAAAGTAGTCGATGCGTCGTGAGAAGACAGCTCCTCATGCAAAATTCTATCTGGATTTTTTATTCTCAATATGCATCGATGCCGCTATGTCTAGGTGGAACTATTAATTGCTATTTCGTATAACTTCAATTCGCATGTTCTAGTTGATTAATATCCATCGAAAATAGAGCGAATATTGGTATATTGAACTCATCGCATGATGACTTAAACTTCGCATCTCTTGCAGTTTACTTCTTTTTAAGACACTCCTTAACTTTTTCTCAATGTTTATACTCTACAATTTGTCGGTAAACTAGTTACTAAGTAGCATCTGTATTTATAGTGTGATTGCAAATCGTTTTCTTTGCCCAAAGTCTGATACACACGGTTTCAAAATCATGTAACTGATGATGCGGAATATTTGAATGGCTAGCAAGTAGATGGTTATCAATTCAACTAGTCAACATTTTCATATCGATTCAGTTTATGAAAAATGGCAGGAGACAAAGATTGAAGTCGTCGTCAAATATCAGATCAGCTTGCAAATATGTCATTCACGAGATTTTTAAGGTGTACATTTACGTATTTACGTTATTTACGCACGGAAATGAAGAGGGTGTTGTTGACATTTTGATTTGTTTAGAAGCTGTTTTGCGTGTAGTGTGAGGTGTTCAGCAATGTGGACGACGTGTGCTCTCCATCTCCTCACTCAACAATCACCACCTCTTAGACAACAAAAATTCAACATCTTCACCTGAGGGAAGTACTCTTCACCCCTCACACAGTCACCCAATGCGACAACAAAGCAACTCCTCAAACAAGCACATACCCATCACGTCGGCACATACCTAGCACACAGACAAAACAACAAAGTCATTAACGCAACCCCTCAGTTCACAAATCAAAACAAACACTCGACAGACGCACACGCAGAACACTGGCATAGCTCCGAACAAACTAATCACCCTCTTAAAATACATATAGGTGAGACATGAGAGAATGTTGAGAGTGTGTTTTGCTTTTTCGCAAATGTTGTTGACGTGTGTTGCATATGTATGTTGAATATCTAGGTTAACGACCAGGATTCGGTTGCTGTTGACAGTTGTGAGTGGAGTGTTGTCAAAAGTGAGTGATGAATTTGTACTGTGATGGTGGAGATCCGGTGTGGAGAGTGAGGGTTGAGTTTTGTTGAGCTTGATGTGGAGATTGTTTTGTTGTGTCCACAGAATTAGATTCATCAGCGCTCGCGGCTTCGGTTTTCTTGAATGGAATTATCGTATCTAGCCTCAACATCGATATGGCACATCACAGAATTAGGCAACTTATTCCTTCTCGACTGGATAACTCGTGCATCGCTTACTATTGGAAATGGTTTTGGATACCACAGTGCACCAGAGCCAGTGAGTGAGTGGTGTGCGTGCTGTGGCATCACTTCGCACACATCAAAACACACATAGCTGTCTGGCTAACATTCAATTCAGTGTATGCACTATGCAGTGAAGAATGCTGAGAAGAGGATGGTGAAATCATCAGGTGAACTAATTTTCGTGCGCCTGCTATTTTCTTTAATAATGATCGGAAAGACCAACATTATGGAGAAAACTTGTGCGCAATGATTTGAATTCTTCGAATCTGAAGGAATCGTGGCAATCGAAGCACTTTGATAGAATTCACAGCAATCCGCAAGCGACGCACGACTTTTTTCCAATCTCTGTAAGGTATTAGGAATTCCTTTTTGTCCACTTACTAAGTTCCAGCCTATGCCGTCGTTTTGAATTAGTCTTCACTTCTAGTAAACTGAAAGAGTAAAACAATCTTATTTTGTGGTTGTGTCCATGAGACTATAGAGTGTCGAGGTAAGGTTGGAGTTTGTTTTGGGTTGTCTTGATGTTTGAGTGAGTACCCGTAATGGTGATATCGGCGGCGTAGACTGCTGTTTTGAGTGCAGTGTCTGTTGGAAGTGGAATGTCTTGCATGTAGAAGTTGAAGAAGAAAGGGGAAAGAACTCATCATTGTGCTGAAGTTTTTGTTGGTTGAGCGTGTTTGGTTGCATGTGGTGTTCTGATGCAGTTTGCTATGTAACGAATGAAGAGAGAAAGAACACAGGTGTACTGGAGTTTGTAGATGAGTATATGAATGTGCGCTGTGTCGAATGCTTTTGACATGTTCAGCGATGTGGAGATTGTGCGTAAAGGTGGCTTTTTGCTGTTGAAACTAGCAACGATGATGTTGACTTGATGTATTGTGGTGGTTGTGGAGTGTTCTCTTTTCAAAACGTGTTGAAAAGGCAGTGTAGGGATACATTTTGTAATGACTGTGAGAGTGATCTTTTCCAGTGTTTTTGCAAGAGGTGAGAGAAGAGAAATAGGTCTGTCAAAGGTGTGAAGGTCTTTGTTATATTTTGGTATTGGTGTGATGTTGGCTGTTTTCCAGATGCTGAGTATCTGGTTGGTGTTAAGAGTGTGTGCATACGTCATTTAGGTATTGATGGCGTTGTGGCCGATGTGCTTGAGGTGTTTTATTGTTGATTTTATCTGGCCCAAGAGAATTATTGTAAAATATTCTTCTTCTATGTGGTCGGGTTTTATTCACTCAACTCAAAATGTATTGGGCTGATTGCTTAGAAAGAATGCAGAAAGCACATCTTCTAAAAGTCTTGGGTTCGAGCCAAGGTCTTCTGGGCGATCACTGCCACGAAGCCTGCGTTGTAGTCAGCTGAATTTATAGATACTAGCCGTTGTGGTCGCATGAAATCCATTAGAGATGCTAAGATTTTAACAACCATGATCTTCGAAAGAATTGCATTACCCCCACTATTTTTCAGACTTTCATCGCGTGTGTTTTTTCATCGCTACCCGCCTCTCTACGAGTTCCTCCTTCAGCAGCTTCAACTTTGTTGTCAGCATTTCACAGATCCGCATCAGTCATCCGTTTCAAGCCTTCATTCACGACTTTATCCTCTCCTCCTGCTTCTGTCCCGTCTTCTACCTCCAGCCATGGAAGCATCAGATTCAAACATGAGGCTGGAGCCCTTTATTCCCCTTGTACATCGATGTGGAATCATATCCTGTGATTTCCGGATACGAACTTTGGCGGCCAGAGCTATTGTGCCATTGGTACACAGAAGCAACGTTGGTACCTTCGTTTTGCATTTAATCGAAAGTGGACTGGACGAGAAATCAGGGGCGAAATCGGCAAACGCTCTTCACGGCCTCCTATTACAAGTGAGTTAGAAAATGAGTTAATTTTTCATTTTCCCACTGAATATTCAAAAGTCATTGCATCGTAAGTTATTTATAAGAAATTTTAATATTTTCTGAATTTTCATCATCCCAACTATGTTTAAATGTCAGTGCTATTATAAATCGCTCGTGTATCGCATTGTTACTGAGACGAGTTAGCGATACGTCCGAATGTATGTTTCGTTGTTCCTTAAATAGCGCAGTGACATTCGGACTCGCTCCATTTGAATCTCCGCCCGCTCCGCTACGGCTAATACTTTATGATCCGGTTCCGTTGCAGTTATATTTTTAAGTTCCCGCTCCGCACCAAAATTCGATCCAATCCGCTCCACATCAATACAATCAATCAGCAATTGTCCTTGCTCTCCCACTGAGGACTTTGACGGCTCTAAAAATGCTACTTTCTGTAAAGCAAAGTAGGTAATCGCAATGTAATTCTGGTCGATGGTTGTGGTTTTTTCAGTTCGGAGTAGGATGTCCTCTATAGTGACTTCCAATGACATTATCAGGGTAGATTGATCACACCACCAGGAGAATGCTAGCTGCTACTGAACAAAATTTCAAGCTTCATTATTTTTGGAATTACTTAAAATAAACGGTATATACCTTCGAACCAAAGAAAGAGGTTTTGGTAGATGTCATGTTTTGCAATTGTCATAATATATCATTTTGATAGGATTCACCCTATTGATCATTTAAGATTTAACATTACCTGACATATTTGATATCTAGTTAACGATGCCCATTGATTACTTCTGGCTTATTAATTGTCGCTTGTCAAAAGGCTCGAATCATTCCTAAAACAATTCTTCCGCAGATCTGTCCAGATCTGAAGAGTGATGGATGATCTACATGTTTTAAAAAATATTTCGTCAGAGCTGAGCACCATTTTCCGGGAATCAGAAATTTCGATCTTTTAGTGGTGCTATTCTAACACAATGCAAATGCGTGTATTTAAAATTTATGCATTCAATTTTCAATTATTGATGATTGTCCGGAACTGTAAAATCTTCCAATTCATCCCTTAACTGCATCGCGGGAACCATCTTTAGTCTCAGCAGCAACGCCGAATATTGCCTTTGTCAGTCTTGAATAAAAAAACGAATGAAGAATATAATTTTAAAAAATTTACTTTTTTTAAGTGGCATTTTTTCTATCGTATTTCGTAAGAAAATTCAACTCACTTATATATTTCAATGAAATTTTATGTTTGCAATTAACAAGTTAATGAAATTTTGACGGGCATTCATTAAATACCCTTTAAATACATTACTGGCGAATCGCCTAAGTTCGTGCGCCTGCAATAATTGATAAATCAATGCTGCTTTTTGCAAACACAGTGTAAAAAGAATTATTAAATATCGAGTTGCATTCTCATTTGAAAAATGAGAACAGACCTGAATGGCTGCCATTTCATCCAATATCAGGAATCATCAACAAGCTCAGTTCACATCTCTCAACATCGACACTGCTCCCTATTTAAAGTTGCAGCCATTCTTCATTTGAGGAGCTCCCACTTTTCAACTGAGGATGCAACTCAATATTTGATAATTCTATTTACTTGAAATTTAATGATAAAATCACAGTAAAAATATTGTGGTTTTAATAAATCCCCGTGTATAATGTGCGAGTATAGCAAAAATAGTTCGTAGATCTCTCCAACTAATATAAAATGAATATGTAGCATCTCTCCTGTGACAATGACATTCCCCTCCATTTCAGATCGAAGCTTTGCTTCAAGAATTAACGACCAGCTCAACTCCTCCTGCCCTTTTTTCTCTCCTCTCTTCCTTCCTTTCCCATTCTTCTCAAATTCTTAATCATCCATGTCCTCTCGTCAAAGATGTCTTCTTGCGCTGTGCTGCCCTTCTCTTCACCAAACTTCCTTATCAGAGGGCAGTTGAACTTTTCTTCTATTTCCTCGGTCCTCATCTGCTAACATTCATCGCGACCACTTCAGCAATAGCTAGAGACAGTGTGGATCCCAAACCCGGACACACAGATTTTCTCCTTTCTTTCTCTTCACTAATATACGTCCTCTTGGAGAGTTTGGACCAGGCTAGTCGTCACTCAAACGTTCCTCTTGATCTTATTGACAACGGCTTGGATTATCTCACCCATTTGTTACTATGCCCGGCCAGTAATAAGGTCAGAGGTTCTGCTCTCGCATTTCTCCATTCTCTGCTCCTGCGATGCCCATCGACGCGAGGCGACGTTTTGCGACGTGTGCAAAAAAGGACTGGAACCTTCCTACATGAATTAACGAATCACATGTTCGTGGAGGAAAACACGGAGGTGAAGATGCAGTTGTGGGCAGTGTTGTGCGAACTGGCTAGAATTGCGTCCCCTAAGGCGAAGGAGAATAGCCTTGGACAGTTCAAATTCTGTCTGAAGTGGATTGATGAGGTGGAGAAAGATAGAAGGCTAGATACTGTTGCTCAAGCTCTTCCGTTAGCTGGTCATTTGTGGCCGTCACTGATTGGCGATGAGGGATTGCAGCTGAAGAAACGAATTGTGAGACATCTACATCCTCGATGTGGTTGGGAACAGGCATCTGAATTGAGACTGTGCGCTGCACGAACTTTAGCACTGGTGATTCCTCACACGAAAGGTGAGTGCGGAACTGAATAATGACCACTAATGATCCTTTTATCCTACTGCCACTAGCATTCTCATTGTTTTGAACTCTGACCCTGGTTGTATTAAATACAGGGTTCTATTTAAATTTTTTAAAGAAAGAAATCATCCCTGCTAGTAAACTCAATCTAAAATACTATAATCTACAGCGACTCATCATTCGCAAACCTACAAGCATACTCAAAATTTACATGTTACCAATCTCCCTCATAGCATTACATATAGTCGATGTAGTAATAACAATGGCTTTTGCGAACATGTAAAATTTGCGCATACGAGAAAATCAATTCAAGCCCATTGATTCTCCTCGGGATTCTGATCTTGGTTCGCATCATCGTCATTTTGCTTTGCCCTTTTTAACTGAAAGTTAAGAGATTGAATGGCAATCCAGGGAGAAAGTCTTTGATGAAGCGACCGTCGTTCAATTTCCGATAAGCATTCGCGTGATGCAATGAAACACTGCAGATTCATGAAGTTCTGTGAGATCAGCTGCAGTATACAATCAGTAAGTCCAGGAATCCAATGTTTTATTGGAGACCCGGTTTCAACTTCAGTGAGTCACCTAGACTCGGGCCTATCAAAGACTAGGACTATATTGGAGTTAATGTGGCAGAATGCTTTATGTGCCAGGCATGTGTTGCATGCAGACACTGAGTTTCCATGACGGGTTGACGTGATTTGCTCACATTGTTGGTGCGATTTCACTTTTTCGCATTACAATAATACAGGGTGGTGCAAAGAAGCCGCATGTTTTTCACAACTGAATAGCTGAGCAATTTTGATTGTGAACTGATTATGTCAGATGAATAGTTTTTTCCTTTCATGCACTACCATTACTATGAAAGGAAAATGAATACGGATTTCAAAGGAGTAAAGTACTTATGTAGATTACATTTATTTTGTATATCAGCAATGCTTGATATCAAACACTGTTGAGATGCAATATGCAGTGCAATGACAAGTTCAAGATGCTTGTGAAATTACCTCTGATGATAGGCAACGACCATGAAAGTGCTTATAGTCAGAACAGAAGCAGTCAGAAGCAGCCAGAACGAGTTTCTAAAGGGAACGATGCCGAAAATGAGAGTTTCACAGAATGATGTACATGTACGACCCCATGCCTACTACGAATATGGGTGTCTGCCGTGTTCTACCTGGTTCCTTTTTTGTCAGACAGGATCAAAGAATCCATTGGGAAGCAGACTGACGTTTTCCGCAAAAATGAGGTCTTTATGTTTTATTTGATCCTGTCTGACAAATATTAATTATTATTGATTAATTGTCTGACAATTTGATTATTGACATGTGTACGCTGCGCGGCGCATAAAGCATTTATTAACACCATTTGATAATTGTGCTGCTTACATTGGAGATGTACAGATTCGCCATCCATGTGCAGTATATGCCAGACAACGCAGCAGTAGCATAGGCATAAAAACATACTGGTTTCAAATTTCGCAGTAATTTATGAAGGAATGAAACCCTAGAAACTTGCGCCATGTTGCATTTCTGCTAAACAGTTTCTATTAGTCGTTTAGTTCCTGTTTATTTCGTACTAATTTCTACGCAATAAGTTTTGTAGCATTTTTGCATTGATTTTTGTCAATGTACATACCCAACCTAACAATTGTCTTTCCATCGTTTGTCGCTTTAGCTGAGATTGCTGAAATCGCCTTACCTCTATGGGACATGCTTTTTACTCTTCTCAATGATTTTGAGGCTGAAATTCGACACCACTCGAGTACCATCATCGCTGGATTGAAAAGTAAATAAAATCGTTCTGATTGCTATTGTCAATATATCTCTTGTTCAATTTCAATAATTTCAGACACAGACATTTTGTCTCCTCGTATGGCAATGATAGAGGGTATCAACTTCTTTGTTGAACACATGCAATGTCATGGCATTCTATTCTGGGAACGTATTCGCTCTTGGATTATCAACGGATTGGATACTAGCTCAGAGGTTGTGGAGGTAAGTGCAATACGAATGGCTTTCTCAAGCAATTCGTGTTTCATAAGAGGTGTCCATGTGTCTATAATGACAATCATAGGCGTTGCAAATCATAATGTTGCAAAACGACTACGATTTCTGGTCTAAATCTACTCTGTAATTATTTTGCATCAACTGATCGATCGTTTTCAAACTGTTTCGAGAGGGGCCGAGAACTTTCTTTATTTGATGACATCATAAATAGGTGTGATGATTAACTGGGGTGGGGCCCGCTCCCGCACCCTAGCGGGCATGTCAAGTTTCTAGTTAATATTTGTTTTCTTGCCAAATATTTTTTTTATAAATATAATGTGGCCGTCTGATGCATATATTGGTATTTTTTATTTGGAATCACCTGCGCCTTAAAAGTTCAACCAATTTCGCGACACTTTTCAAATTTTTTCGTCAATAATATTAATTTTATGGTGTGCAAGCTCCTTAGCCACAGAACTTTGGGTAGATTTTTCCCTGAATTTTTCCTTTAAATTTGACGCGTGCAGTTGAGTCAAATTTCCTTGTAGAAAGTCTGGAAATTTTCGTTCAAATTTGACCCCTGATTTTTGGTAAATTTCCCTGGAAAACCTGGAAAATGAATTTTACCCTGGAAATCCTGGAAAGCACCTGGAAATTTTCATTCAAATTTGCGCGGACACCCTGGCAAGCGACGCACGACTTTTTTCCTATCTCCATAAGGTATTAGGAGTTCCTTTTGCCCATTTACTAAGTTGCTCGATGTGCCGGCGATTTCGAATTAATCACACTTCCGGCAAACCGAAGCAGATGAACAAAATATTAAATTCTGTGGTTGCAACACATTTTCCTAAAATATTCTTTATCACTCGAACATGTACATGCATTATGCAAGATATATTTCATAAATGATTTATCTGACCGCATGCAATATAGCCTTTACTCGAGGTTTATATTCATATGCTCCTTTTCAATGAAACGGACTTGCAGACTAAATGATGTAAGAAATGAACTCATTACATAGGCTCTACATGAAATCTTTAACTGTATCATATAGTGCCGTTCGTGGTTTTATGACTTTTGCGTCATATAAGCGATCATAATTTTCCCCGGTTTGGGTTCCGCTAATTTTGGCAAGTCTGCAATGCAGAATGCTTTCACATCTGACATCGCGAAATAAGACAAGCTGCATCATCCGGAGATTCGTTATCGGAATTATCCCGCAATGACAGTCAATGCGAAACATACTCGTAAGTTGAGCCTTTTCACGTCACATGCGCCTTTTGTATCAGGCGTGATCCGACCGAATTATTTTTATTTGATGGAATCTGTTTATGTTATTTAGCCTAAAAAATGTTCCATTATGTGAATGTGCCTACGAGGAAGAGTATATAGGTCTATTCATTGTGGAGCAAAATTCCAAAAAACACCGTTCACTACAGGATAATAAAGCCTATATGTAGGATACTAACATATGCCTAGGTCTAGTCTTTATAAATAGTGACAAAAAATACGATGTGACTAGATTCAATAATAAAATAAGCTTGGCCTACATTAGTCCTACGTCATGAATACCGCCATGAATCTCTACCTGCATATCCATTGACCGGGTGTGAATTCGCAGATTAAGCCATTATTGTACATGGCAGTATCCGTGTCCGCAGACGAATGCCCGCTGCCCGCAGTCAGATGATTAACATTAAATACCTATACAATAGCATTAAAAACATCAACATTCTAAACCTATTACATGGTATGTAAACATGTACGTGCATATTTTGCATTGTAGATTTGTTAGAGATTGTAATAGTGTGAAGGAATAATGATACTGTAACTCTACAGTTATCAACGGGACTATCAAAAGCAAATTTTTTCGTGAGCAAGTTATCGAGGACATCGAAATGATCATTTGTTAAAGGATGATTTATCAATAAATTTGCCTTTCCTTTTATTTTTGAAACAGGTGCTCTATACATATGCAGATGAGTGACTTTAGAAATGAAATTAGGAATGTGATAGATTGACATGGTTTCCACATCATGTTAGTTATCGAGTCAATTTGTGTCCGATAGACAGGGATTTGCACAATTAGTTTCTGAAAGTTGCATACATTGCACAATTAGTGGAACTTCAACAATTGAACTATTACTAATATCATTTGCATATTGTTAGTACATAATTACATGTATAATTTATGGACCTTCTAAGATTTGATTCGCGAATCGACTGCTGATCGCTTCGGCAAGCCAAAAGTCACTTCAGTTGTTTTCCGCGTTCGATTCATAGCCTTTTCTCGCTCGACACGAATTGAAGTTGACTTTATTATAAGCTTGTGATGTTGTATTCTGACCAAAAGCAGTTGAAGAAGTCTATCAGTAAACGATCACTGGATCTGTGGTTACAAGCCGCAGCTCCTGAACATTTTTAACTGAAGCCCCGGATCATGAATCCGAGCATCTACGTTTTCCCATTTCCAAGCACTGGATAATCTTAGCGTATACAAGAATTAGTCTAAATTATATTACTCAAAATGTTCCGTAATACTTTGCTAGAATGTACTTTCATGACATTGAATGACGAATTCTGCATATTTTAGCCTACTAAAGATTGTTGTCATTTTTGTGCTGGCAGTACTATTTCAATGGAAATTCGCAGATCAAATCAACATCCATTATCTATAGTCATCTAGTTATAAAGCGTGATGGACTATCGTTATCTCTGAAAAATGAAGGCGCTTTTGTTAAACTGACAATTTCGTTGCGAGTGCCTATGGCCATCTAACTAAGTATGCATGAATAGACCTGTTAACGGCATAGGTTGGCTTAACAAATCTTAAATCAAAAATGTGTAAGCTGGTCTATGCACGTTTTCTATTATTCAATGCGAATCACGATCAGATTCCAGTCGACTCTAAATTTGTCGATTCTTAAGTTCCCAGTATGATTAACAATATGAAAAATAATAATTATGAATGAAAATGTTTCGTGGGAAAAAGTATTGTTAAATCTACATTATCTACTTTGCAGTAACGAACGCACTCACTCACTGCCGTTTTACATCCGTTGAGCCTGTCCGACACGGGATATATAAATCATTCAAATGTAAATATTCTGCCTGAATTGATTTTAAGTTTAGTATTATTGAAATAGCAACTGAAAAAGAAAAATGCTCTTCCTAAGAATTCTTTTTTAAGTTTAGCACTTTTAACTTTACTGTCTGTTTACTGAAAAATATAAACTCCTTCGATTGTGTAACTATGGTTGTCTGTGTATTCTAAAATACTGAAAGAGAATATTTGAGGTTACAGCAGATCTTCTTGATTGGTTTAAAGGCTTCCGTAAACAAAAACGATCTTTGCACTCGTACGCTCTTAGTTCACATAATTGCAGGCTCAGTTCAAGCATTGATACATACATGACAAAACAGCGCCCATCGAATTCGATGAACATTTTTTAATCACAGATTGAGGGATTGAGTCTGTGCACCAAAGGTGTTCCTAGTGAGAAGATCAGAGGCAATAAATAACAGCAGCGAAGAGCGACAAATTAGGATGAGTATAAGTTATAACTAAGTAATTAACAGCACAAGAAAAGGAAATCTCTCATAACTGTATAGCTAACAACAGAAATACTGATAGGATGATAAGCAAATAAATAGAAAAGTGAAGCAAAATGCATGCGAGTAATAAGTACTAAGTTTAAAATATCTACTTATCTCGTAATGGTGAAAGTGGAAATGCTCATTATTAGATAAAGATATGTGAATATGCCTTGGCTCAACATAATTTTAAATTAAAGTTTTTGGGTAAGCCAAGTACGGTGATCATAAGTAAAATGTGCTATATTACGACCTTATATTCAAGGCCATCATCAGGTTCTGAATCGTGTACATTATACAGAAAGTCAATTTCAAATTTTGATCGAAGAAACATTGTAGGCTGATTACACATGTAGCTACTGAAGGGGAATGGGATATGCAAATGTGCATAGAAGTGGGAGTGTGTGGAAGACATATAGTTAAAAACATGTTAGGCAATGACTTTATAAGACGAATTCATAAAAATCAAAGATATAAAAGTCTTTGAATTCTTCAACTTCTTTATTAAAATTCAATTTAAAATATATAAAGATTACATAAACTATGACATGATTGAAATATATATTAGACGGCGTTCATATTATCAACCCTCCGTGGAGGTAAGTGGAAGCTTATTGACGACCCTCTCGAGTGCTTCAACATCAACAGGTAGTGGAAATACCACCAAAGGAAGCTTCCTTCACAAATGGAAGAAAGATCCCTAGAAATAGTCAGTCCGACTGCGAGCATTAGCAACAAGGTATGGATTTGCGTAGTCACGTCCTCCTATGCATCAGGTAAAAGTACATCTATCCAGTTGTAGATATCCAGTAATAGATATATTCTACTGCGATATGATCGATCAAGTCCTCTGCGATTAATCGATCCAGGAAATCCGCATTGCATCTTTTTATCTGCTAAATGAATCAATGGTCGAAATGATTGAGTTTTTCTGAATTGGGAGCTGTAGACACATTTCTCTTTGTGAAGCGATTGTTATATGAAGTTCTCAGAGCCAATGCTGAAGGTAGGAAACTTGACAGAATCATATGAAAATCAGAAATCCAATAGTTTTCTCTATGAAGACTGTTCTATCTAGTGCTCTAGTGCATGAATGAAAACTAGTGAAAATATCAGCATTACGAGTTTATGACCACCATGAGTTACAGCCCGAAAAGTTCTTAAAAATGTCCTTGAAAATGACAGATGGACTGTCGAGCGCTAGCATGCATCATTGACAGGTTGATATATGGTCATTGTGTGTTCTAACAAATTTCCCCTGAGATCTGAGTCCCATTCATACCTCACTTTAAACAGAGAAGAATCAAATTATTCAGAGTTTCATCATAATAAGTCATAAATTTTACAGCTTTGGGTTTGACTCCTAGCAACGTGATAGGTGTACTACACAGTTTTCAATTTGTCCTGCGAGAATGCGATATAGAATAATAACTGAACAGCATGTCATATGAAGGCTGTTATAGAATAAGCTAAGAGAATGGAAGAAAGGTTATAGCGTAATTCAGAGATGCATTGCCTCAATGCGAATGTCATTCATATATATATTGAAGCAGACTAACACACTGTTGATAATCTGAAATATGAGTCCATCTTTTGATTGCATTCCGACCACCTGCACACCATCAAAGCACGAGAGATTCTCATTGGCTATTCTTAGTTCAATAAATTAGCATAGCACGGAATTAGGCAGGGAGAAAATATCGTACTTACACTCGATTTTGTGATTATGTTTTCTTTTGAATATCTTTCATTACTTGCTCATTCCGTGTAGGGATTTGGTGTTTTAGTTTTGCATCATTAATGCTATTGATGATAAATGTGGTCTCCATGGCGCAGTGGTCTAGCGATCTTTCGGTCCAGAGGTCGAGCCCCAAAAGTTTCATCGGAAGTCGGCAGGAAGGGCATCCAGACTGAAAGTACCACAACGCTGCAGAAAAAGTCTGACTATGTCAACACCGTCTAAGCCTCCAAAAAGGGAGAGTAGTGATGTTAAAGCTTCACATTAATGTTGCATTTTATGCAATGCCTTCATGCGCGTACCTACCTAAAGGATATGATCAAAAATAAATTAGCGGGTAGATTGACATGTACAGTATAAGCCTTCTGGTATTGAAAATAAAGTGATCATTAGTTTAATCCCAACTGAAAGGAATCACATATTATTATCAGTTCAAATTAATAATATTAATATCATCATTGTTAATGTCAATCATATCAAAAATCTCTTCAATGTTTGCTATCAGAACCACCTTTTTTTGCCGCTACTTTCATATGAATTTGACTCCATGATTTTATAAACATCTACATGACGTTAATGAGTTTGCATTAGCCTAGATTCTATATCGTTAACATCATCATATCGAAAACACCGCATGCGGAAGCATGTAAAATTGCGACTTTCATAGAAATTGGCATGTGTCGGATGTGGGACTTTTACATCTAGCCGCCATCAAACATGAGTTGCAGCCAAGAGTGACAGTTTTTCATGGTATCCACGGCTACTATTCGAAGGGAATGCGGTAAATTACTACAAAAGCATCAGCGAATGCACAATGAATGCCGTTTTCATCAATCCTGATTATTTCAATTCATGAGATGCATAGCAAAATTATTCACCCCAATACTGGAAATTTTTTAAGCAGGCAGAAATGCATTCTTGAAGTTGTCATGAGTGTTGATCGGGTGAATAGCCTGGGAAACAGCGCCAAGTTGCCAACTGTGCATGCGTAAGATGGAAAATGGAATTCTCAGCGTCTTGTAGGTCTTCCCAGACTTCACAATTGACGAACTGAATTGAAGAGCAAACCTCACGTAGCGGAAGAAGCTTGGTTCAATGTAGGGTCACACATGAAGCATTCTAAATAAGTAATAATGACTACAATGATTGTGAAAGTCAGTAAAATGTCAATTGTGAATTCGTTTGAATGATGTAGTCACAGAATTAGATTGTTTAATCGCATCCATAGAAATAGATTGTTTATCTGAAGTAGACTAGAATGGAAATTGACTCAAGGTCGCGGCACATTCGGGGGAACTAAGTTGGGGCATGAGGAGCCAATTAAAAGCTTAAATTTACACATGTGACTGATTCTAATCCAATGATGCAGCCGTTGACAAGTGTATCTAAGTGAAAATGCGTGCGATTTATGTCCCACTATTGTGTATTGCATGAAGCTTAACTTCAGTTCTAGAGGTTTTATTGTTGTCAATTTCTATGATCGCATCACTTTGCTAGAAGCGCAAACTGAATCAAAATAGTGGCACAAACAGGAACTTATTAAGTGGGCAAAAAGAAATTTTTAATACCTTGCAGAGATAGGAAAAATAGTCGAGCGTCGCTTGCGGATTGTTGTGGATTCCTTCAAAATGCTCCGACCGCGGCGATTCCTTCAGATTCGAAGAATTCAGATCATTGCGCAAAAGTTTTCTCGATCATATTGGCCCTTCCGATCATTATCAAAAAAGTTAGCAGGCAGACGAAAAAACGTTCACAAACTTCTCTGTAGAACTTGACATCAACTGTGTCTCTTTGCTGTAAAAGCCGGTTGATAGCAGTGACTGAAACTTAACACGATTTGGCGTGCTTAATGTTGAATTGGCTGTTCATTGTTCGATTGCTATGGTATTATGTCAGTAGATTGTGCCATTTCATTAACGTTACATTTTCCAAAGTTTCCTTTCCAGTCAAACAGAAAAAGAAACAACCTGTCTAATTCTGTGGATGTAGTAGATGGAAATTTTACTAATAAATCTCAATATTTATTTTGTATTTGATATGTCATGCTTTCGTGCATGAAATCAGAATTGTGGGGCATGAGATATTATTATGAGTATCATTGCGTCGATTTTAGCAACTGTGTGGCAATTGTGTAATCATTCATGTCACGCTTGGATGGTTTTCTCAAAATCGTGTACTGTTTTGTCTCTGGTCAATAATTTTCATTTTTCTTCATCTGATTAACTGATTACGGCATATAATATCAATATCATATAGAGTCAGTATATAGTAGGCAGAGTGGCTACTCGAAAACATTGTTGACATGCAGTGAAAAAGGTTATGCCGAAAGATTCCATTTTTACGAAGATAATGCGCAGAAATATTTGATAAAAGTAAATTTTTGTGATAAGATTGACAAAATTTGATAAAGGTAAAAATTATTCCTGTTCTTTGTATGCGATGCTGAAGATTCTAGCAATCAGTAGTATGAACCGATTTTAGCATCAACCAGAATGAAACTTTTATGACAAGAATCTTCAAGCATTTACTTTAAAAGGAAATGAAGTTGATTATCAAGAAATGTTCATGAACGGCATCATGATTTAAGTCTCCATGCAAAAAAACTGAAAACTTATTTTGCCTCTTCTTGGCTTGATTTTTGATGTTGAATTTTTTATTGCCTTCAATCAATCAAGTTGTGTTTTTCATCTGAATTTTAGACCCATTTCTATCTAAAGTTATTATCATTGTATTTGAGCACTATATTTGTTACTCTTTCTGTATCATACAGGAATTGTGACATACGATAAGCGTAAAAAGTAGCAATTGCTCTTGCTGACAAGGCTTATCCCTAAACTAATAATCACCTCCATCGAAGCTAATTAAAAATGTCACCTCTCCAAACTAGCTTTATCAGCACTGACTCAAAGGATTTGTAAAATATTATTCTTCTGTATTGCCATCATGGCAGTCGGCGATTTGGTAGCATTCTTTGTTAATGTCTCCAAAAGCAGCAAAAACTGTGCATCTCACATGCGGTACTAAACATCAAAAGTCGTTTATTTATTGAATTCGAAACGGCTATCACATTGAAGATATACAAGTTGTGAACACTGAATTGTTACTCTACTCTACTTAAATTTGCCTACTCGATTGTCAATATAATGACTGAATTGCAGAAGTATTCTCTCTGCTTCAATTGTGAATGAATGTTTTGATATTTAAATGGAAAGACGTAAATATCTGAATTCTCATGTGCCTGTAAGTACTGATCTGCAATGTCTATTTGTTTTCAGGATCAAGAGGTTCGGTTATTTGAGCGAGGTGAAATGAATGTTTACATGGATCAAGTGGCCTTCTCTCAAGCTATTTGTACAGCAGTGCTCACTCCCACATCTCTTCAAATTCCTTCCCAACTGAAGACTGAAGCTGTGAAGGAAGCAGAGAAGGAGGAATGGTCGATCACTGACATCCTCACTGACAGTGCTGCTTTCGAAGGGCAGTGCATTGACCATCTTAGGAGAAAACTTTGGCAACGAGTTCTGAATTTTGACCGAACGACGGAAAAGATTGATGTAATTGTGCGTCTGATATGATCAATGATTATTTTGGTGATTCACGATAATATACCATATCAATGATACCCGCTACGGCTTTCTGAGCTAATTAAGCTAGATTTTTTGGGGGTTTTACAAGGTTGGTACAGAGTTGCTGTTTGTTTGATGAGAACAAGCCGCTCAGATGCAAGCCTCACGAGTCAACAATTTCACGCACGTATGCGCATGTACAATGTCATTGAATTTGTCCGGCTTATTGAGGTCTTCACTGTCTGTGATGCCGTGACTTCTTCCATACCTGATCTTCCTGGCAGTATGCTCTTTGAGTTTGCGATCCACTGTCTCAGTCATCAAGTGCTGCCATTTTCCTGTATATCTTCGCTTAGTCCCCTGGGTAATTTTCCTACCCACTTAGACCTGTTCCACCTCCTTCTGTTCTGCTTTTTATATGGAGAGAAATTATCGAAGCCTGCATTTTCGAAATGGATTGTTGGCTTATTCCTATCTTCAAACCAGTTGTTGCACTGAGAAGCCTACTTACCGGTTCTTGAAGCATGACGTTCCCTTGTAGGGCGAAATAAATGATCTACGGCTACCAAGGAATTTTGTGTTAAATTAACTGGTTGAAGTCTGAGGACATCTTTCTAAATGATTGTAAAATGTATAGTAGCTGATTCAATCGAAGCCAATCATTTGACACTTTGAAAATCTCCTCTACTTTGTTATACTATACTAAACTTCTCCTTTTATTGAGTGCAATTGCTTCTATGTTCAGCTAATATCTAAACTGCCGACGTGGCATCAGTTCTTTAAAATCGGACTTAAAAATTTGTGTTGCACCTTTTTTGATTTGAAGTTTCGCATCATCCTGGGCCTTATTAAGATATGTGTTCCTAATAAGATCGACATTCAGAGAATTCCATATTTCATGATTATTTGAAACCCCCCCTCTCAACGTCGACACGTGTCACTCATGACCGGATTGTCAAAAATTTGCGTTGGATATGTGATTCATCTGCATTTGAAGGTCAAAACGAATACATTTGCTAGTTGAAATAAATATTGTTCCACAGTATACTTTATTAGCACTTTCTGTAGTGCCTCAGTTTAAAGTTCAAGACATTCAATCCCACCTGATTAGTTGCTGCATACTAGGCCAACTACGGCAGTCAAAATACTCACACCATATTTATCACAAAACGCTTTCTCATATTTTATCACACAAACTGTAAGTTTTGCTCTCACACAAACAAAAGATTCGCTTTTGTTTGTTTATTAGTGATTCAGAAGGAATTGCATGTTTCCGCTTGCGCCTTGAATGAACTGGTTCACACAATTGTTTTGACAATAGTTCATGAATGAATCTTTTCCTGGTCACTAGACTGACTCAAAATGCAAAACATGAGCACTGTTGCGGATTTCAGCTTTTTTCATCAGCATTCTCTGAGAAATCTGCACTTATCCTGCTATCCTCATTATTTGCCATATCTTCAAGATTATCATATTAAACTTCAGCATCCGAATTCAAGATTTTTCCATGTAGTTGCTGAATAGCAATTCGTACCGCTTCTCCCGTCGGCAAAGTCGATAGAAATGTTTCTATCGACGCTACGTCTCATTTTGTTAAAACTTCCCCTTGGTTGATAGCAATTATTGGCTTGTTCAGAGCCGCTGAAAATCAGATTGTCTTGATCCGGTTACAAATGACCGGCATCGTTAATTTAAAATGTTGCTATTTTAAACGATAAAACTCATCACTGCCTTTCATGCAGCGTTATCATTGCTCCTGACAAACTGCTTGGAATATTTATGACAGTCACTTTTCCAATTGCCTCAACTTCGACAGGCTGCTTCTATGACCAAACACAGCGCATTCCATGATAAATCATGCACGACGTAGAATCAATATCGTCACCGTCATACCCATTTGCCTATGTCATTTTTAGCAATTTTTCAAGAGGCACAAAAACTGCCTAAAACAAAATAGGTAGAAAGTAAGCCAAGTTAAGTTTGCGTCGTCAACAGGAGACTTACTAAGGCTGACTTTATAACATGTTGCGCTGCAGTAATTTAGTCTGCTACTGCAAATATAAACAAAACAGTGATAGACAATGTACATGTAATATGAGATTGACAATTCATATGTACATGTACAATTAATATACATATTTGGATTTTATCCAGCTTTATGTCTACATGCGATACAGATATGTTAGTAAAAAATTGGGAAGTTATTTTACGTATCTTAACCTAATTTTGGCTATATTATAAACACAGGAAATGTTTAGGGCATACATGCATTCGCTCCTCAACTAGTAAGTCAAGGCATTCATGAACTATTGCTGAGTAAGCTGGTGACTTCACAAAATCTACGAAGTCTTTCTGGGATAACTAACTGCTTGTGAAAAAAATTGTCAGAAAAATTATGGACATCCTTCAAGAACTCTTTTCCTGTATTGCCTGGAAAATCTGTCCATTAATTTTCGAATGCCAAGTTGAACTTATGGCTTGACTTGGACAATCCTCTCAGATTTGGATCCTCTCAGTATAGTAGGTACATGTACTATCACCAGGTGTTCTTTCCAGAGAGAATTGAGCTTATGTATGACAATCCGACAAATTTTGTGAAATCTGACCGAAGAAATGTGAAGATATAAGGATTTGACATATATGACAGCATTTTCACGTTATATGGAGAAGGATTTCATCGCGCAGTTTTCATGAAAGCAACATGGTCTCTTGGAACATACGTCAGTGCAAATATTTCTCTCTGTTTTCAAATGAATATACTGTCGCAGTCCAAAGACATAAGGTCCATTCACTCACAAACTCTTTCCATTTCATAGCAAAGTGAGAAAATATTAAAGGAACTTTTTCGTCTCGAAGATATGTTGCTTTTGATCAAACTTTTCAATATGATCTTTAAATGAACGTAAGTCTCTCATCCCGAGAAGACAAAGATTTTGCATGACTTCTCCACTAATAGAATCACATTCTGTCTTGTCTGATCTTCTGCAATAATCTGATTCACAAGGCATTCCTACCTCCCGACTGTTTATTAATGAACAACGCATTTTATGGAAAGACTTTGGAAAATGTACGTAACAGGCAGAACATAGAAATAGTTTATAATAAAGATCGCTTCCAAAATTTAACAAGGAAACCAACATATAAAAGAACCACTAGATTCAGTGATGAACTATGTGCTGTTCATCTAAGAAGAAGCATTGTGAAACATGATAAGTTTAATTTTATAGGATTTACTATATTAGAGCTAGCTAAGTTATTTATGTACAGTTTTATATATGATCATTTAGCACCTGCTTATGGTCAGAACTATAAATTACACTTTACAGATACCGACTACTCTGTTTTCTTAGAATTAATAATACCGTATAATTCTTCACTTGATAAAGAAATAGATAAAATAAAATATATCATTCATCCTTCTGATTTATGTAAAGTGAAAGATGAGTTAGGAAATGAGGAATACATAACAGAAGCTATATTTTTAAAATCTAAATGTTATTATTATAATACAACTAATAATATTAAAACACATAAAACATTAAAAGGAATTTCAAAGGCATCAGTGGCTAACCAAATAACATTTCAAGATTATAAGAATGCATTATTTTATAATGAAATAAAAACAGCATGTAATTATAGACTTAATTCAAAGAAACAAAATGTATTTAAAAGAGGAACATAAATTAGCATTAGATCCATTTGATGATAAAAGAAAGATTTTGCCTGATGGAATAACAACTTTACCCTTTTAATTTCTTTAACATCTAGTCAGTGAACAAATCTTCTATAACTCTATCATGTACTTTTTTATCAATATTGATTGTGATAAATCCATAATCGTTTGACCAAGCATTACGGCAAGACTGTTTAAACTACTCTTTATCGCTTATACATAAGTCTCTTAACAAATCACTTAGGTTTCTTGGATTGATTTCGAAAAGCATAAAAATACTAGCATTCTTTCTAATAATGCTGCCATCTAGTGAATACATACTTTGTGTCAAATAAAAGACACTACAATTATTGTGTCGTCCTCTTGTAAAATAATTCCTCTGAACTGCCTGATCTCTGTTATTAACACAATCATCAAACACAACACAATGTTTTTTCGTTTTATTTAGTTTACTAGGATCTTGCATATTGCCACTATCATCTATTAATTGTATCGATATGTGTTTATTTGTATTAGATTCTACTAGTTGTTTATTTTTTGCTGCTTCTTCACACCAGGAACCTATTTCCTCTTCATACTCCGATTTTTCATATTCTTCAAACAGTGAAGCTATAGCTGATTTTGTACGATTATTTTCAAAACCATATTTCAAAAATTGATAAATAGGTTGTTCTACTGTTGTTGTATAAATGATAAGATTGTTATAATCCAAAAATGTGGGTTTCGTGAGAATTTTAAATAATAGATACGTTTTCCCACAACCTGATCTTCCACAGATAACTGATAAAACTTTATTTGACAAGTTATGATGATGAATGAATTTCACTTTCTTGTTTAGTGGAGAATTTACAGAAGTGTTCTCACTCATTTTTAAGTCAAAATTTTTAATTACACCTCTCGTAATAATAGATCTATCATAATCTCTTCGCCTCCAAAATTTATTGCCTTTCCTTTCTCATCTGTTATTCTAATAGTAATTGAATTAATTGTTTTTCGTGTCACGGGAAAATATATTAATGATTTTGGGATTACATTTAAACTGTAACCAATCGGAACTGTAAATGCTGGATAACTGAAGATATTATTTGTTAGCTTTCCAATAACATAACCACCTTCTATAATATCACATTGAACGTTGATTGAATTTATTTCAGTTATTTTAGGTATATTTTCACTGATATGAAAACCTTGTGCATAGAGTTTCTTTTTAAATCCTAATAGTCTTGATAAAGATTTGTCAATATCAAAATCAACTTGATGATTTTCATCTAAAGTAAGAGAAAATTTATTTACTGCTGGTTCAACTGCGAAATGTAATTGTTTCTTGTCTTTAAATTGAATGCCTAAATGTCTTTTTATTTCATTGGAAATCGATTCAACTTCATAAGATCCAGGAAGTTGCTAAAGTTCTTGCTTAATTCTTTCCAAGTTCTACCTTTGTCATTTGAATATTTAAATCGATCATTTACATCTTTGATAATATTTTGTATCGTGTTAAATGTTGAAAAACTAGTTAATGCTACTTCATAATGTTTGTCTTGTTCTAAGTGAATAATAGGGTCTAAATTACAAGTATGCGAGGACGTAGTTGCTATAAATTTTAATGACGTACTAAATTTTGATGAGGACAAAATCTCGATTAAATTTTCTGAATGTTTATTAATTTTTTCTAGTTCTGCCGATGATAATTCTCTCGAAGACATTTTTTAAACCAAAAATTAGATATTGCCATATAGAGTTATGTCCTTCTTGTGCTGAGGGCCATAACATGACTAGATACGTTTTTGTAGTCTTGTTCAGTTATAGCACCGAATAGTTTGTCTAAGATTGCATGTATTTCGTTAAAACTAGAGTTATGTCTTTGTTCTGCTGCAGCTACTAAAATATTTAATCTCGTTAGTAATTCTTGTGGGTCATCTGACAAAACTACAATGGGTGAAGCATAACCAGACGCTAGTGGATAAGTTCCCATTGGTGGGGCACCAGTCGGCGGGGGAGCCGAGGCCATTGCCAATAAGTCATTCAAATTTTTATAACGCTTAAGAGTTTTTGCAGTTCCAACCTTGTCTAACATAGTTTTGTATTTCAGTAGATCATCAGTATGATAGTTATCTAAATCCGCTCCTCTTAATAAATCCACGAAATTTCTGTCTAAACTGAAAGCTGTTTTGTCTGGTGTGAAAATTAAACTTTCTTTAGTATTTATAAATAATTCTTCGCCACCCAAGAAAAATCTAAGCGATGGCTTATCACCTAGAAAAATTGTAGAATGTTCAAATAGCATAGATTTTGGTAATTTCTTGTCTATATTTGCTTCTAACAAACCATAATCATCCATGATGGTTTTCTGCACTGGATCAGTTATATCAATTCGTTTATCATGAACTGAGAGTGCTTTCTCAAGAGTTTTGAGTGGTGCAATAGTTTTTTCAAAATCAGTTTTCACTTGTTCAGTTAGGTGCATTTTTCTAACATATCAGATTGTACGCCAGCTTGTAGCATTCGATATTGTCTATGTTTTTTCTTCATAATATTTTTCTGTTTTATTAATTCTTCTAGTTGTTTTATTTTTGCCTCATTTGTCTCATTTGTATTCATTATTTTATAAGATAATATTTGAATTTTGTGGTATCATTGGCACACAGCAAAAACACTTTACTGAACAACTTATTTTTGTTCTATGGAACTTTGTTTTGTCGTTTTTAATAAAGTTCTTATGTCTTCTAAAAAAGCTTCATTGTCTACTTTGTCTTGAGATTTAACAGGAATTTTAGTTGCTTCTCTAGCTATTTGATCAAATTTTTCAATCTCATCTAACGTAATAACATTGTCATCACACACTCTCTGGAAGTAGTAATGTAGTTTATCATATACTTCTTTTACATGAGCATGTTTCTTACTTAAGGATTTTCGTTTCTTAGACATTACAGATTTATCTTATCACTGTTGCAAGTGACGTTGTGAAAACACCGGTACCTGTTAAAGCTGTAGCAACAACAGGAATTGTAAGAACGCCAGATGAAATGACAATAGTGAGACCGCCTAAAGAAATTGTTAAACATGCACCAACGCCTTGTGTCACATTCTTAACTATCGTCCATCTCTTTCTTAATTTATTATAATGTTCTATTTTAAGTAATAATTGCGCTTCCTTATCTTTCATGTACCTGACTCTATCTTTATGTTTTGCTATATCCATTTCATATGATAATGAAGGATATAAAGGGGCTGATGGTTCTTTTGTTTTTACATCTTCCATTTTTAAATGAATATTTTTGTTCATATTCATTTTTGTTTTTTGCTAAATTTCAGAAGGCCCCTATTTGCATTTTTGATTTGCTAATTTCAAGAGGACCCTAATAGTCAGTAGATGACGCAAGTCAGACAAAATGACGCCAAGTTGGACATTTTGACGCAGTCAGACTTTTTGACGCAAATGGACTTTGTTCCGCACGCTCGCATCTCACCAAATTTGGTGTACAGGTGAATTTTGCTGAGATGTACTCAATACATGCTTTCAATATTTTCCGCCAGTTTCGGTTTCGGAGACTCCAGATTTTCGTTCTTAATGACGCAAGTCATACTTTTTGACTCACGACGGTATTCTGACACGTTGGACTATTAGACGCAAGTCAGACGTTTTGACGCATATTGAATATTTGACTCACGATTGCATAATAAGTTGGAGGGGAGAATCATGCATTCATAATCGCGATCAACCATCACAGAGTAAGTTACAGAACGTCTATACCTCTTCATATAGTTTAGGCTTGCATGCAAATATGGCCTGGTAGAATCAGAGGGACTGGTTGACGAGGTCCCCTTAGAATTTATTATTCAAGATAGTCAATAAATAGGCTACCATAATCTAATTGAAGTGGGTAAATTTCAAGGTGCCGAATTCCATGACTATATAGTAGGGTGACCGCCTGTCTTGCATAAATGCATCATATTAAATCGAGAAATTAATTTTTTCCAATATATGTTAGACACTGATGATAGAGCACTAGACAGATTTGGCAAATAACTCTTAGCAATTTCTAGTCGTCACTTAGCGACATGCAGAAATTTTGCACAAATGCAGCAAAAACAGAAAATGAAAACTGCGTCAACATGCTCAGGGCAAGTTGCCATACAAATCCTAGAATTATTCATCTTGATCAAATGGTCACCTTACACAATAATGTAACCATAATTTGGCAGAAGTTCTCAAAGTATCAATATTCAATGGTCTGCAAAATATAAAAATATTTTTATAGTTTCTGGGTGCAGAAAATAAACAAACGGGTAGTAAAACTGCCCTGTAAGTCTCATACGATTTCTTAAATGTTCTGTAGTCACAAGTGTGACATTTTAAGCTAAGCCTAATTCTCAGTGTCGACTCGTGCGCGAATCCAATCTCCACATATTTGTCACCTTGAAAAAACGCTTCTTCAGGGAAAGAATTTTGCCACGTCACACTTGTGAATTTTGCACAATAGCATTCCCATAGCAAAATTCTATACAGCTGAAATCAATAAAAATCATGAAAAATTGACAAAACTGCAATCTTAAGAGCACACATGAGCCTCAAGCAGAAAACTGTGAAAATGACCCTTTAGTTTGAGATGATGAATTGATACGCATACAGTAATACTGTGGGCAAAAAAGTAAAAAAGTGCCGAACTACTCATTTACTAATATACTACTAAATACTAATTTACAAATAGTGCTATGAATTGAATATTAAGGCCTATACTTTAACAAAGCTAGGGGACATCTTTGTCAATTAAGGTGCTTTTATTCGACATTCTTCTCTACAAGGTCACTTTGTTAACAGCTTGCCCCGGTCCACCTTATCATTCTAATGCTTATGAAACAAAATTTCAACAATATCTTAATTGAATGTCCATTTCCAGCCCCAAAGCAAAGTAGCTGCATGCTATAAAATAGTGTCATTTCTATAATGGCGTTTACCACAATTCACGTTTTTGCAGTTGCTTCAATTACATATAACTTTTGAAAAGCGTGTATGGGCATGTTTCGCCTGTCTGTTCATTGGAATTTAAGTGCAACATAAAATTGTCAACATCCTACTGCTACGAATATAAGCCTTATATGCATAGTGTCAAATAGGTACATATATATTCGCATTTGCAGGAACGAACAAGAAAATAATTTCATCCTGTAATACATTTCTACTATAAATTTATATTTTGCTTCAAATGAAAAACGGCTATATAGCAGTGAGCTTATAAAACACAGTAAAGTCATCGTTAACACCAGCAAATAATCTATAAATTAATTCATCGATTTATGTAATACAATTAGCCTGATGCGTATGTACACAAACTTGGTTGTAGAGAAATATGGACCGAAAGGAAGGATGCTTGTCAAGAAGCAGTCAACTAGCGGCATAGGAACGAAGCACTATTTTAGGTATGAGTTCTTGAAAAGGATCTTCTCCATTTCACATAGGCCTGCCGTGAAACAGATTTTGAAGCATGCATTTTGCTGTCGAAAGCATAGAGCAAATTAGTGTTTTGCCTACCTCTCAGAGTAGCACATAATTTGATTACAAATCAAAAAGCAGACACCAGGAGAATAATATTGAATACAAATGGTGCAATGCTTGAAATATATCTAGGACTGTGAAATTGTAGTTGCCGTAAATCACAGATGTCTTCATTTAACTTGAGACAAATGTGGATCTAGGATAACTGAACTTTATTTTCCTCACCGGTGTTATATTTTCTAAGAGAAAAAATAGCACTGCTTTCAAATGGTAAATATGCTTTAAATCAAATAGAGTGCTTTATTCTAAGACAATAAAGCACTCAGACTTTCGGTCGAAATTGAAATTCGGTCGTATTGAAAGATACATCATTTTGAGCAATGACTTGTCTCATGTCATTGTAATAATAATGGATATGGCTTGCGGTTTGAATTTTAGCCTGAATGAGGGTATAGCCTATGCATGTACTTTTTCATGTACTACGGTATCATCAGCCCGTCTCTATTTCTTCTTTCATCTCTTAAAAAGGATTCGTTATTTACACCAAAGTATAATTTGTTAGGAGAATTTTTCCCATTGCTTCATAGTTATCAAAATTCATCTAGAGGGATAAAATCGACACTGCAGCGACTGGCTCATCAATTTCTCTGAGCATCAAAGTCGAAAGTCCTGATTTATAGACTGTGCTTGAGGGCATATCGGTGAGGGCATCTGAAGAATCCTTCTTCGGGATAGTGTGGTGCATCAAGTAGATTTGTATTTACATGTGTGTTAGCTGGGAATTCTGATTTGGGACAGTACTATAGTACCTGCAGTATTCTAGTTGAACGTAGTTGGTAGACTACATGTATAGGCCTACTTGCTTTTCATCTTACTCCATTTGTTTCCAGTCTTCATGGATTGTATTAGGCTTACATCCTTCGCTATAGCTTTGCTGATGATGCTTCCCATTTTGTGCCGTCCCAAATTAATGTCTCCCATTTTTGTTTGATCTCGCTCGTGCAGATTTCGAGAGATTTTTGAAAACCTAAAATCCTAGAAAAATTTGTATTTTGGCCGGGGAGGCCTGAACTAATGGCAACATTTTGATAACGTTGGAGAACTGATAATACTATTATCATTGTTCTATGATACTGTAATACTAATATAGAACTACTATAATAAAGTACTATAAATAACTACCTATAATACTATAATTTTTGTTTTTGGAATTTACACTGTATTTGATGAATACGATTGTCGCAAACAGACGATTCTTCATGATGAACCAAAAGTACGTTGAGGTATCTTCTTAAAGAATTTATTGGCTATAAAATTGTAATAAAAACTGTGTAGGCCTACAGGACCGACGTTTCGTGTATTCACGCTTCTTAAGGGGCAAAAAAGCTAAAAACAATCAACAGAAAGTCAGTAGAGCGTCAGGAGGGACAAGCATAGTTATTTACGCAGTGGGTTAAAGAATTCTACCCTTACAATAATTGGTCAAAATCTTTTGCAGAAGTTGCCAGAAACATAACGTTATAAGGATTTTTTGTTTTGCTTCATCTTCGAATTGACAATTTTACTATAGAGGAGTAGAAGTGCATGCCACACGACAATTCTATGAAGAAGGTTTACTTAAATAAAACTCGGAATCATTTCAACTACTGGACCCTATTATGTGAGCCTAAACATTCTTTTTGCCATTCCATTACGGCCGGGTGGCATGTCATCGATTTCATTGTTAGTGAGTAAGTAGGGTTGTCCGCCGATATTTCACATGTCATTTTTCTATGAAAGTCGTTTATATAGCTCCAATTCCAAATTAGACGGCCTTAATTGCATGATTAAGGCCGTCTAATTTGCTGTGTGATACCATTGAGGTGAGCATTTCACCATCCATCTTCTCGTTCCCATTGAAAATGGCATTAAGGAGATTCCTATGTTTCACAATTATGATTAGTAGATATCTCAAGATTGACATGCTTTAATGTTCTGAGCTGCATGGGCTCTGTAGAAAATTATCATTGATTTCAGTCATTTACAGATCAAAATCTTGGATTTTTGATGACATAGATCTTTAGTTCAGTAACACTGCATATACCTTTCAAAGGATCAGCCTAAATCGTCTGGCGCTACGCGTCTTTAGTGTTACTTCCTTTCGAGTGACACAGAGCGGTCGAATACATGAATAGGCCTAATCCATTGCTATGGCCTGATCGCACGAGTTCAAAGATCACTAGTTCCACAGAAATAGTCAAACAGCCACGAGATTCTGCTAGGAACAATGCCGAAAATGAGACTTTTACAGAATGAAATAAGCCTACCACGAAGCTGCGCATCTGTCGAGTTCTATCCGGTTCCTTATCTTGTCAGATACGATCAAAGAAAAACACATTTCGATGCAATAGGACGAACATTTTTTATATGCAGTTTCATCAGATCATTTTCTATGCACGCAAATCTATCTGTGAGGCTATTCACATTCAGATTTGGAAAGTCTCCTAATGCTGAAAAATACAAGTATTTTCAGTAATTTTTCATGTATACCTCAAAGTCGGTAGTTTTGAATCCTCATGGATGCGCTGCTGTATCCACTGGATTAAAAATTACGTTGCTTGAGGCTTGTCGGCATCTCTGTTATTTTTCTGTTTTTTCTGTTACTGCATGAATTGCTTAAAGTGCAAGTAGGTAAGATGAGAATCGATTCGGCTTTCAGTCAAAAACTGTGCCAGAAGCCAGTGGATCCCCGGATTGTATCGATTACAATTATCGGTCCGATCTGAGGATTAGATGGTTTTTGGATTGTTCATCATTTGCGGATAGCTTCACGCATCGAATGTATAACCAACGAATATCGAAATCAAATACTAGATTACAGCGTAGGGATAGCAAACTGATATTCAATAATGAGATATAATTTTCTTTAAGCAGCATTTTTAAATTAAATCAGAAAAGTCATCAGTTAGCCAAACTGCTGTATTATTATCCAATCTTACAAATTTTCACCGATATGACGGCCTGTTCACGTAGAAAGGATTTTCAAATTACATCTTACATAAAAATCAATATATCAATGTCTGATAAGTTGAACATTCATCTTTGTTATTGAGGCTTGGTTTCATAGATTTTATTAATATGGCCTCTCTCAAACGTAGGTTAATGTTGTTTGTATCAAACGCTATCATTTTGACTGTAAACGGGAAAGCTATGTTAGGAGAGCAACTTAGGTGATGTTTGAGTACACTTGAGTCTTTGTTTGTGGCATGTTCTTTAATGCGTGTATGGAGTGAACGGACTGTACTCCCGATATGATTGCTTTTACACGTTTTGCATGTTATTTCATACACTACCATAGCTCTCAAACAGATGTTGTTGTCAGCAATAACGCACTGATTCAATTTACACTTATGTTTGTAATGTGATTTTCTATTTACGAATGGCTTTGAGAAAATCACATTACAAACATAAGTGTAAATTGAATCAGTGCGTTATTGCTGACAACAATATCTGTTTGAGAGCTATGGTAGCAAAACGTGTAAAAGCAATCATATCGGGAGTACAGTCCGTTCACTCCATACACGCATTAAAGAACATGCCACAAACAAAGACTCAAGTGTACTCAAACATCACCTAAGTTGCTCTCCTAACATAGCTTTCCCGTTTACAGTCAAAATGATAGCGTTTGATACAAACAACATTAACCTACGTTTGAGAGAGGCCATATTAATAAAATCTATGAAACCAAGCCTCAATAACAAAGATGAATGTTCAACTTATCAGACATTGATATATTGATTTTTATGTAAGATGTAATTTGAAAATCCTTTCTACGTGAACAGGCCGTCATATCGGTGAAAATTTGTAAGATTGGATAATAATACAGCAGTTTGGCTAACTGATAACTTTTCTGATTTAATAGCAAACTGACATCAAAGTCGCGATTGCTACATATCCATTGTTAACAAAGGGATGCCAGGCGGATAACCAGAAAGCACAGCCGATAGCACGGATATCCGTCAAAAACAACGAACCATATCGGTTGGATATCAAACATATACGCTTATAAGATACGGATCTCCTTGGGATAAAAATTTGTTATCCACGCAGATAGACTGGATATCCAAGCGGCTCCTGGCGTAGAAATAATGGTGTGCATCCGTTCAGCCGTGAAGATCCGTGGATATCCGGAGAAACTATAAGATGCTGATCGGGTATCCGTTTGCTCGGAGGGGTGCGATTTAAAGAAGGCGACATGCAGTGCTTCAGCATCATCATTGTGCCTAATTTAACTATGGTACAATGTAGACGAAAGTAGACAGTAATGTTTTCTCGTAATGATGATATCTGCACATGCATGTGACAGATATTTTAGAAGTCTAATTTTTGTATGTCTACATGTGCATTCATACCATTGCGATTTCTTGTTTTTTTAGATTCTCTCATTTTCTTATCCCAGCATATAAAAATATCTTTAAGAACCTCAGAGCCCTATCGAATGCTTAGAGTGAATTTTGGTAGCCTATTTTGGCTTCAATTCATAAATAACAATATCAAGAAAATAACAAAAATCATTGAAAACCATAGTCTGAAAGGGAAGTGACATCTGCTGATATCCTTCTATTCTTGGTGTGAGGCCTATAAATGCTCTGCTGTTATATCTCTTTACAAAGATCTTATTGACAATAGGTCCATTGCTTTCGGATATTGTAACTTCCATACTGTGCTCCCCTCCACTTCCTTGCTAAATTCACATTCCAAAAATTAGACCTAAACAATTTCTCAGTTTCAATTCCACAAGTCCTTCCTTCAGTTTCATGCATTTTCTAGGAATGCATTGCATTGCAGGATAACATTGCATTGGAAGAAAGCATGATCGCCTTATTTCTGTGATGCAAAATTTACCATGAACCGCTGTCTGAACTTAGATTGTAAATCTTGGGCATCATTTGATATAGGCCTATTTGATTCCATGTTAGCATATTCTTTTGAGATAAGCGCTTTATTCGATACATAAAATTGTTGAGAGAACTTCCGTCCGTATATTTAGATATGAATATACCGCATTGCATTATCGATCGTTTTTGAGTCAAATATACCAAATGCGTCAAATTGTTCGGACGCGTCAGGAAGTTTTCAGAATTTATTTCATGATTTTGAGTCAAATATACGAACTGCGTCAAAAAGTCTGACTTCAATTTTCATTTACTTCAGCTTGAGTCAAATATACTTCTTGCGTCTAATATACCATTTGCGTCATAAAGACCGACTTGCGTCACGTCACGTATCTGAAGTGACGAATTCAGTTGGTAAAAATGGTTTTCTGCGTCAAATTGTCCGACTTGCGTCATTGAAAATCTCCTATTTGCATTTTGTTTTTGCTAAATTTCAAGAGGTCCCTAATTTAACAATTTTTTATAAGTTATCAAGGGGGTCTAATTTTAGCTGTTTTTTTATAAATTTCAGGAGGGTCCTATTTTAACAATTTTTTATAAATTTCAGGAGAACCCTAATTTTAACAATTTTTTATAAATTTCAAGAGGTCCCTAATTTGCATTTGGTTCGAGGTTTACCTCAGGTAGGGTTCTGATTTATACCATTTTGGGGGCTATTTTGCAGGTATGATGATTTTGGATTTTTTTTAATGTGTCCTGGAACGCCCTATATAATACTACTATCAAAGATGTATATGTTTGCGTATTTATGTCACTCCCACGACCATCAAAACCCATCTATTCAGGTGTAAAATGTCACGCTGATTCCAAATCTGGTCTCAGTTTTCTCATACAATGCTTCGTTCAAAAGTTAGAGAAATTTTCATAAAATTCTAACTCTGTCGTTTTTTCGCGATTTTTCCAAAAATCAACATTTCGATCTCACACCTAAACGAAGGAAGACTTACACAAATGATGCTTTCCACTGCATTTGGCTCACTCTTAGCTTTCAAACGAGCTATCGCACGACTTTCCACAATTACTTCCACCCAAGTTGGAAGTCTGACAGGAGGGGGGGGGTGTTTTTTCATCGACACATCACCAACCCAACTTTTGACGAGAAACACGATGGGAGGGGTCTCGGAGCTCAATTCTGACATTCTGAAAATTTTTTTCTTTCACGAAAAAATCCTACGTGTCAGACCCATAGTGAAGAAAATTTCGAAAACATATTTTGTGCGAATTTCAACACCAAGCCTTGATAGAAGCTTGTTTCACATGATTCTGAACAACTTTGGTCAAAACATCACTTTTGACAAAGTTCGACTCGAGGGGGGGTGCTTTTTCATCGACACTTCACCAACCCAACTTTTGACGAGAAACACGATGGGAGGGGTCTCGGAGCTCAATTCTGACATTTTGAAAATTTTTGTTTCACGAAAAAATCCTAATTAAAGTGTCGGTTTCCTCCTCTCGGACCCTTCCCTCCCAGCACATCCTTGGCCATGTCCTTCCTCTCTCCAGAGGGGGGGTGAGTCAGCATGATGACTCATCGTTGCACATTTTGGCCTTGCGTCTGGGATGGGATCACTACTCATATCCTACATGTATAGGCTATGAAGGATTTATATGTTTGCTGTTGATATCAGCAAGTTGCAACAGGGTTGGAGCCGGTCAGGAATTTTCCGACCCAACCCAGACGGTAACCGGCAAGACGAACCGGCCAGACCCAACGGTATGTTTATGATCGTTTTTTGTTAATTTACACTTTGTCATTCGAACTGATGCAAGAGGTTCTTCGATTTGTAATTTGAAGGTCCTTGGCGTCGACCTTTTCCAAATTTGTGATGTCATCAAGTTTTTTAGTATTTTTCATGAAGGGTCATGCGCTACCTATTCTATTAAATGAATATACTCATTAGAATATTTGGTTATCTTTAAAGCTAAATTGGCTTTGAACTTATTTTATTCTAACCATTGTTTATTAAAATAATATAATGAAATATAATGAAATAAATGAGACTAGGCATCTTTTCTAAATTGTTTATTAAACGAAGAGTGCTATCTCACATGTGTTTCTTAAATGAGTAAATTAAGCCCACTGAGACGTTAGTTGTTCTAAAAGAAGCAATGAATAACGGATTGTGGTGAACAGATTGAGCACATGTCATGACCGTCTTTTTTCTCATGTAATTTTATAGAAAAGGTTGTTTTTGTATTCATTTTTACTGTGTCAGTGGGTTATCACTTGATTAGCTAGGGTGTGGATCAGTCTTAATGGGCTATGATTAGTATTACATCTTGTATTATATTAGCTTTTTTCTATGTGATGCTGATGCGCTTTCGTCTACATATCAATAATTTCAATTTAAATAAATTAGTAGGCCTTGCACCTTATAACTTTCAATTTGTCTAAGTTTACATAGTTCCATCAAACATGAATTTTGAGATGCGTAAGCATGTGCGTAGACAAGATCACGAAACATTTGGGCATTGATAATATTTTTTAAACAATCTTAGTGTCGATCTTAAAAATTTGTCACGGATCATCTATCGGGGACATTTTGAATAAGTCAATTCAACGTAGCAAAGTGTGTCAAGGTAACAAAGTTTAAAAAAACAAGCTAATGACTAGTTAATTTTCAATAGGTACAAAGTATGATTTAAAAGAAAAGTTTTATATCCTAAAATGTCTAAAAATTTTAAAAATACTTACTAGAAGGACAAACAACGCTTCTCCTCTCCTCATGTGTAATGAATTGGCGAGTAAGTCGTTCTGTTCAAAATTATGTTTATCACTTATATATTGAAAAGATCCTATTTAACAGTCTGCCCATTCAGATGATAAGAGGACAGGTCCGTTTCCAATCAAAATACCAGATCTAGCTAATAACACAGCGGGATTACGCTATCTAAAATCTACCAGGTGTGTAAGAGAATTAATATTAGTTCCTTAAGCTAAAACGTGAAATAGAATTGTACAAAATATGCATACAAACTATTTGACTATTTTTAATGAGGTCATCAACAAGAACTTGGTCAGGACGATCGCGTTTCGACCGCTTAATCCTGGACGCTCAAACCCGACCAAGCGCGGTCCTGTACATTTAAGATGCACAGCCTCAAAAATTAAATTTATAATAGAGAAAGATTAGCATCTATCAAAAAAAAATAGAGTAGTCACTATTGACTGAAATGTACCTCAGGCATTTGAAAGAAGGACAGAGTCCAGCCAGTAGAGGTCAAGAGGCGGGGACATAATCCACCTTCAACTCAAGACGTGCTGCAAAAACAAGTAAGTCACAGATAAAGTGTGTATTACAATTCTTGTCTGATCGATCAATCTCAATATTTGCTGCCATTTGATTGACAGTCCGGGGCCGGTCGACCGATCGACTTACACCGACGCAACCCAACCGGTCGACCGGGCCGGTCAGCCGGTCCCGGTTCCAACCCTGAGCTGCAACAAGCGTTGCGCCTGCAGGGAAAGACATTATGCCGTCTCAGAAGCAACATGGGCTCAAATAGGTAGGCATATTTGCATGAAATCTTTTGTTTTTAACCCAATAATGCCCGAGCTACTTTCAGAACTCATGTATTTTCCGAGTAAAAAATAAACGCGATTTGCGGCTACCTTTTTGGGGCCAAGATTGCTCAGCTTCTTTAACCTGGGCTCCAAATGGTGCATATGTATTTCAAATTCAATCTTAATTTGAGTACGCTACTGCAATTTTGCAACAGCAAAAATTAGAACGCATTTTCATGTAAACAACTAGCCTATCTGAAAATGTCTTTATTCATGCAATAATGAAAAACCATAAGTTAATAAGGTTATGCCACATACAGGCGCATGAATAGCTGAAATTGTGAGAAATGTGACCGGACACAGGGAATTTGAGAACGATCAACGACCAGCACATCTGCGAGCATGAGTATGATTATAATACACGTGAAAAACAAACATGTGTGCTTCCGCGCGGTCATCATTTCCCAAAGTTCGGAAATTGAATTAATTTCGCGTGCTCAAAAGTGACAGTTTAAATTAAGTTTCTATTTACCGACAAATTTCTGTCGCTTTTTCGGACTTCCAGGGGAAGATAATGTTGCGATTGATGCCATTCTTTTTACAAAACCCTAGTTGTCAGGTGTTGCATTAATGAATGAATCAGTTGGCTCTAATGTGATCAAAATGATGCTCTGACATGCCAGTACTGGACGAATAACACATTTCTCAACAGCTACGAGATTTCATTGATTCACTGTTCAGAAACGTTTGATTTCATTGAGCGTTGCGGTCAATGTTGAGAAGCGTGGTTGTCTCCAATTCCCCAATTCCATGCCTATTCGACAGCATTTAACACAACCGCATGCAATGTATTTATCATACGCACTTCCAAAGGCTAGTTCATTCGATTCTCTTCATGGTTGAAATTGTGATAAGTACAATTCACTTATAGTATGTGGAGTTATGAGGATTTCGATCAAGTGTTTGCCGCAGCTGAATCAAAACCTACTGAGAATGACACTAAACCTCCTCAAAGTCCACCAAGAAAACCTCTTCAGAAGCTGCCGCGTCACGTTAGTACTACCAAATGGCATTGGATTGTTATGTTTCTGGCCGCTCCATTGTCAGTCTTGATTCAATCAGGAGTACCCTTAAGTTTTGAAGGGATCTCTGACGCTCAAGTATCATCAGGACTCCAAAAAGAAAGTCAAAAGGAAAATCGGCGATTAGCGTGGCTGTCGGTTTTAACAAATGGAATACCAATGTTGCTTGCACCTTTACTTGTTCCAATTACCAAAAGTAAATCAAATTATTACCGGTATTTTTGCATAGCTAGCTTTCTGTTTATGGGACTGTCTTGTCTTGTTATGTCATCTTCACAGCATTTTGATCTCATTTACGGATTTGCTATTATTTATGGCATCTGCTCTGCCTTATTATTGTGTTCGCTCATTTCACTTCTCAGCGATTACTTTCCACCTGGTCATCCTCACCACATTGCCGGAACTACTTTTTTTACAATTGGCGTTCCTCTGTCCGGAATCACGATCGAACCACTTTTACTGGAGATGACAAAGAAAGTCAACTTTCAAGATGGATTCTTGATATGTGCTTCTTTCATTGTTGTCCTTGGCTCTGGAGTTGGTCTTCTTTTCCGTCCGATTGGATCTTCAGACATCGCGAAAAAAAGGTAGTATATTTCATATTGGTTCGCATAAAAAGCTCTGCTTTATAGTGTGGTGTGGGTAGATTAGAGTGCGCTCCACTTTCCTCGTGAACACCTCAGCATTGAAGCGACAAATATCAATGCGTTATAGAAATTTAGAATTAATTTTTACGTTTTCACTGCATAAGATGAGCTATTTTCGGAGAGAGTAGAAGATGAATCTACTTAACTTCCCTGGAAAGTTGAAGATGAGGCTAATCAATTCATTTACCAGCCTCAAATCAGTGCATGAATGAACTCAAATACTTGGAATACATGTCACATTGAAGATATTCAAGAAAATATATTCCGGCACATGTACTTAGGAAAAAGAGATTAATAAAAGTTCAGACATCGTCGATTTGGCACAGTTCACATTTATTGCAAATTTAAGATATTGCCGATAGATCGAGCAGATTTTGTGCATAAAAGTGATTATTATGGGATGATAAAAGGAAACATTGAGGCCTGGTACATGTATGCTAATCGGCGTGCGGTAAATTCATCCCTCGGAAATTTCATACCCGGTAAATTCGTCCCTCGGAAATATCATCCCCGGTATATTCATCCCTCGGACAATTCAATCTTCGGTTTACTATTACTGTAGTAATATTATGCCTACTTAAAGTACTTAAGATGATTGATGATACTAATGAAGCATTACAGCTTATGTACGTGTATACAGGGAATTGGTTATATTGTATATACGCAATGTTAGTACCGATATAAATAACGTACGAATGTAGAAAGTATCACAGTGACTATTACCGCCACACTTATATATTGATTCGCTGTTATTTTTACTGTCCTTATGTATTTCTTACAAATGTGTATAATACATATTTGTTTGCGTCATATTTATATAAATAAGCTTTAGTCATATGTATATAAATAAGCTTTAGCTATATACTATATACTAGCTTACTATAAATAAGCCCACAAAAATTATTTCGCTAAGAAAAAGCAAAGGTTAAGTGAAATCTTTCTTATCAAAACAAGACAACTCAACCGGTATAGCCGGTAAACCGGTAAACCAAGTTAAGTCAGCTCAAGTCACAACCAAGGTTGAAAGAATGTTTACATCTCAACTCATTTGTGCCATTTTCCTAACGTTTATCTCAGCATGTCTTCCGGCATCATTTCATTCTAGAAACGGAAATTTTGAGGCCTGCAGGAAGCATAAAGTGAAAGATAATTTATAACGTGTCAGATTATCCGTTAATGTATTGAACTTGCTAATAAACACAATTTTCATAATCTCGTTTTCATGATATTCAAGTCAACTTTGTAGCTTCCGCTTCACAAATAATAAATATCACAGCCTTATCAACACGTGTGTCTTTAGTAGCCATCTGCTATACATAATTTAATAAAAACATTATCTCTCTAAATTGGTATTTTGGTGTCGAAAATATTTGATGAAAAATTTAATTGATTAACTTTCCTTGATGAATTCCTTGATATACGCCCTTGTGATTGCATATTACATCATTATGATCATGACATACTTTTAGTAATGAGTAGTAGTACTTTTCAAATTTGAGGGATGAATTTACCGGGGATGAAATTTCCGAGGGATGAATTTACCGGTGACCTGCTAATCAGCACAGAAATTGCTTAAGATAAAAATTTCGCTGCCGCGAAAGTCTATATTATCGAAAATTGCGTGATTTCCATGCACCACAATCGATAGGAAGTCACATTTACTCAGATCAGCAGATGATCACGCGATTGATGTCACGCATGCATTCCCCTTCCAAAGTTTAATGCGGCTGATCCCTTCTTATAGATTTTGTTGAATGCATGATAGCATCATTTACTTTTGTTTTGCTTTTTGTCTAATGTTGTCATGCTGAAAAGTTATTGACATGTGTCATGACACTGAAAGTAGCGTGTGACTGTCATACGCTAAAAGCCGGTGTGCAAGGAATATTTCAACACTCCAGTGCTGCAAGTCGATTCGTTGGATAAAATTAGTATGTACATCTATTTAATCTAGAAGAGTGCTCAGTAAAATTGCAATGTTGAGATTCTCTCTGATTTTTTAGCTCTAGTTATAGGTTACCGATATTTGGCCTACTTGCATTTTGTAAAAGGTATCAAAAGACTGTAATTGAGAACAATCTTCGGCGATAGTTATACAATGCCTATTTTAGTCAACTTTTAGAGCTTCTGCTTGTAAATAGTAAGTACATAGTTTCACATATCGCATAAGAAAAAATTAAGACTTAAAAATGAAGCATTTTCAGCGTGCCTCCATGGGCATTGTCAGTATTGTGCATTATATCCTAGGTAATTTCTTTCCGGAAAACTCTTGTCTGCAAGGTGATCTGATGCTTATTACTCGAACTTTCAGCAGCTATCAGCTCGCTTTCCTCAGGCGAAGAATTACTTATTTATGCTTCATATGCATATATTATATCACTATGTATATGGTGTATGAAAATATAAATTTTAAAAATTATATACAAAAATTTATTTATTAGAATTGCTTAAATACCATAATAAATTATACAAATTGTACAAAATATACCACTTATGCAATATATATTACACATTATTATTGCTCGCCTTTGGGAAGGAATATTTCTCCTAAAGAAGGCGAGCTGACAGTCGCTGAAAGCTCGAGTAGCAAGCATCAGGCCATCTTACAGACAAGAGTTTTCCGGAAAGAAATATTGCACATCATACCTGCCTGAAAGAATGTTTTCATCTATGTCCTCATCAATAGAAAACTTCGGGTATCTTTGAGTTATCTCTAATCTTTATAATTTCATTTGAAGGGTCCTTGATTTGTAAAATATCGCTTTACAGGCGTGTTGGAATGGTCACCCTCAAAGAAAATCTTCCCCATTTCATAATTTACGTATTTTTGAGCTGTAGATAGCCTACATGTCAATCTTATGAATCAGTTCCTTGTCCTAATAAGTAACTTCTCATTGCATTGAGCTATTTTGATATCATAAATGGGTCTCATTGACATCTTAGACATTTTAAAAAAAAGTTTTCTGAATGGAATTCAAAATTTTGAATTGCCATTTATATCACGAAGATGAATAAGCAAGGGCAAATAAATGCCACCATTACAAAGTTCGCACACGAAAACTGCTGCGTCAGAGTGGGATTCATTCATGCAAACCTGGGCAGTGTTTAAGATATTAAGGAGTTGGCCAGCCTTTCCGAATTCTGAATGCGTTTTAGAGCCGGAATTGGATAGGGTAGATCAATCTTCATTTTCATAATTCATATTGGTATAGATGAGTAGACCCCTTACTTTTCTACAACTCTTTTTTACTGTGTAGACCTACACGTGGACACAGTGGAACATGTTTCAGTGATAAGCTGTTCGGTCAAGCTGTTCATTTCTTATTCTAAATCAGTGAAGCAGAAATTTAACTTTGCTTATCACTCGACTTTATCATTACACAGAAGAATCCAGAAAATAATAATGCTATTAGGAAGCAAAAATTAATTATTCATTTTTTGTATAGCACACCCTAATATTGATAAGCAAGCAATAAAATTGAAAAATTAAATTCATGTACATATAATGCTAGAATGCATTTCATCGACAAATTAGCTTAATTGAATTCTTGATTTTTCTGCGTGTAATGGAAAATCGCACGATTTCATGTTCATGTACGCACATAATTTATAATGTGTTCTTAAGTAGAAAGCGATCGAGCGATAGTCAAGAAAGGCAATTTCAAGGCAGAAGATTCAAATTTCACATTGTCATGCTTTCGTGCTCTATCTAGGTGAAAGCGCACTTGCTCTACGATAAATGGCATGAATGGTTAAATGAAGAAAATAGGGTACATAGTCGACAACGATCAGTCACAGATGCGCTCCATGCCAATAAAAACTAGTCAATTATCGAGAGAAATTTTCATATTGACTGGAAACTGAATTGGTAACTGAATTGGAACTTATAATGACTGGAAACTGATAGAAAAATGAGGTAATAAACTGACCTCATTTTGGATAAACGAGAATTTGTCTGACGAGGATTTGGATAAACGGTAGGTGGTAGCTGAAACGTGTGTAGTGCAAGCATTGAATGGCCTACATAGCATGAATATAGTTCCATCTATAGCGTGGACTGTTGAGTGTGGAAACTTAATAGCTTTACCTGCATATATCGTCTGGATTAAATGAGTTCAAAATTTTTGGCCCTTTGATGATAGATTCAATTAGTGGAAAGATACAAGTTAGAATTCAATATCAAGAGATTAACATAATTGATGCTAGAACTTTCAATTTTTTCTTAGGTTTTGGGCAATCAAGCTTTTGAATCGACTTTTTTTCATATAGGCCTAATTGGCATTCACTACTTTGACCTTAATGCAGTTATTTTTAACAATTACATTAATTTCATCGGTAATCGATAGATTTTCATGACAGGATGATGAGTAGCAATTTTATAACAGCATAACTGTGATTAATTATCTTAAATTCTTGTGACAAATAATGATCACTGATCATCATACTGGTCAGCATGAGCTATCAAATGCCTTGCTGCGCCACGAGTGTCGATGTCATGATGAGTATTTACTATATTAACCATATTTTTACACTTCATTAGGAAATATATTTTGCTAAATTAACATCAAAACTCGTAGATTTGCAGAGAAGAACTTTAATTTAGAAATTACATGCAAGTAGTGCCCTTTCAATTCAGGAATTGAAAAGCTTTTGCGCATTGTAATATGGATATAAGTACGTAGTTTTCACCGCAAAGATGCAGAGGTTCCTATTTCTACTTTTATTTTATTATTGCATAGTGAATGGCTTTCCTTATGTCAATAATATGCAAATCAATTCCTCACATAACTAAAAATAGTCGATTCGATAGCTACATTGAGTTGTAAAATGCACTTATTCAATACTACATCTATTTGATGGACAGAAAGCATTAAATACTGATGAAATTCGCTTTTTCCTATTTATTCTGCCAACATTTCGATGCCATTTATAATCTTCATTATTCACAACCAAGAAAATCTGTCGCTACCGATCTTTTCGAGTGAAATTATTTGAAGGAATTGTGTGGACATGATTACAATCTTCGACTGTGAAGCATAAATTAATCAATAAGTAACAATTCAGTTGACACTTCATTATTAATGACATAGCCATTTCATACTTTGACTTTCTCTCTCATAGCACAGAAATAAGACACACAGCAATTAGATTATGATAGATAATGAAATTGTGATAATCTAATTCCAATTAAGAATTATAGCAAATAATATGACCCTGATGTTTGACGTAGAATATTGTAATCAATCATATGAAAACTCATATTGAACTTTACAATCTGTCTCTACATGCATACAGTGATGGCGCCATCAAATAATGAGATAAGTTACAAATGATGTGCATGTACTGTACATACACTAATTTACATAGATTGTGAGGCATACATCAATGATCTGAAATTTCATGGCAATATTGCAATTTTTCGATATACTGGACCACATGCATATAATAACGAAGATATATCGTCGTTTCAATGCAAAGCCATGCATGTGTGTTCAAGGTCGTTGGTGAAAACCACATGTATGTGCATTTTGGACATAAATGGCATTTTTTGATTTGTGAAATCTTTGATATACATGTATGTTATCACACTGACTGAAATTTTCTGTTGAAATTCTTCTCTTTCCTAGTGATTTTGTTATCTGAAAAATAGATAAGACAAGTTATATCATATTCTGTTTATGTGAAAATTTAGTTTGACATGGAAAATAACACATGGCTTATAAGTTAAAACAAACACATGTGTAGTGATATGAAAAGCCACTCATGTGCTAAAGTTTCCTAGTTTTGATGGAAGCCACAGAATACTACATGTGTATTATATGGCCAAGTTTCAATCATAGATTTTGATAGCGCTTTCAACAAGTGAAGTAGATGGCCAACTGTAACCAAACGGTTTCTGACATAGAAAATAATGGCCCCGTGCTAGGACCTGTTCCCTCTCTGATCCCAATGCAATACTCTCCGGGCACTATGACGTCCCGATTTGTGACTTGTGCACAGATTAATTGCAACTAAATATGTACATGAACATCATAATGTCGTGTATTGTAAATGTGCATATAACACTTGTAATAGAATTAGGTACATGCTAGTTGAATCAATCCATTATATCCGTATAAGGGATCGCAATGCCTGCATTACCGTTACCGGTATTACCGGTATTTGCTATTTTACAGAAATACCGAAAACTGTTTTTGCTATTTCCAAGTACCGATATATTTTTTGCTGTGCTTTTACTGTGCAATTTTGCTGAACAAATATTGCTGTGGAAATGAAAAAGAGCTATCGAATTGAGAATAGTTCAAGATCATTACACAAATTAATCGCTAAGGCTACAATATCTTCACAACCTGTAATCCATGCTGAAAAAGAGAGCTGCTGTGAAAAAAAGAGTGCTTCGATTCGAATTGCTGAGGAGATTTAATTGCACCAAAGAAGAGAATGGTCCACAAATTTCCAAGAGCGATCGTCAATCCTGTGAAGAAATAGAGAAGGGAAATCTGGAAAGAACAATTATAGGATCGTTGCACAAAAATCCATCGGAAGGCAACAAAAGTATTGATTTCAGTCCAGTCATACCAAGTGAAATTTCATCAGCAGAACACAGTGATAAGTTCGAATTTCATTGTAAGCTTATTTGCGATTGTATTCTCAACATTCCATCGACTTCAGATTAAGCGGAGAGAGCTTCCACCATTGGCTTCTCAACCGTCTGCCAGACGGAACACTAGATATTTTGTGCTTAATTTGTGCTCGCATTGACGATTGTGACTATTTCTAACATACTCTCATGCATACAAACCTTTAACAAGATTTGCTCGATGAAAAGTATGCGATAGATAGCTTTTCGTGTTTTCATTCTGTAACCGATGATACCGGTAATACCGGCTTTATCATTGCTCAAATGCCGAAATACCGGTACTGGTTTTGTTAAAATGGTCCGGTATTGCGACCCTAATCCGTATAACAAGTAAACATGTGGTGATGTTCTTACGTAATCATGATCGCTGCCATCCAATTAATGATCCATGGTGCCATTGCCATCCAATCTTCTTTATTTCCCTTTGATGTCTAAAGAAACCTACTAATTTAACAAGTTGTCATTCGCTAGGCAGGTTATGCAGATCCCCACATAGCCGCAACTTTTGTTCTGCAATGGTCATGTGATTTAGTCAATCTGAAACCGGATATTCGTTATAAAAGTTGACATTCTGTCAATATAGAGAGGATGAGACTCTTTGACTTAATTGTGATTCAATGTGTTGCGAAAATCCAAAGAATGCACCCTAGCAAATGAGTTAGGACTGCATATTCAAAACGGGAAAGCATGATTTTGAAGAAATATGTCGATGCGATTAACCGCATTCTGTTACTTTAAGTGTTCCTAAAACAGAAGCAGCTTTCAAAATAATCTTTCCTACGATGAAAGTTAGTACCCGATGAAAAGTCACAATTCAAGATAATAATTACACATTGCATAATCTCCATTGCACGTACATGGAGAGGGCGATTTTTATTGTCCAAAACTCGTCTGAAACTTGCAGTGACGATGAGAAGTCGATATAAATCAGAATATTTGTGAGCTGTTTAAAATGCGCCTAATATGCCTTCTAAGTATACAGTACATGTACATGCGTGAACATGTGCCTGTTTATGTAGAGAATTTTGCAAGCGATAAGATGCGTTATATCTGTTGACTAAGGGTTTGGGATTAGGATAAAAGAATAAGGATTTCATGGGATTTCTGAATGATAATTGCGAGATTATGAATCTAGTCGATCAATCGAAGCAATAGATTCTTGCGAAAAAAAGATCACAAGTTTGATCGAAAGTAAAAGAATATAAAGCCACTCGTACTTGCCGTGCCCTAAAACTGCAGAGATATAGTCAATTAACTTATCATTCGTCAAAGTCTTTGTCTACCAATTTTGTGTTATGGTTGCTGACATGTAGTTACTTAGATTTCGACTGAAATGAGAAATATTGTGCCAGACTAGGATCAGGCATCATAGTCAATAACAAGCCAGTACGGGCGTAGTAAATCCTCAGCGTTGTTAGAGATCAAAATGCTTATACCTGGTGAAACGCATTCGAATTAAATGAGAACCATTAGAGTAATGTTCAGAATTATGATTTAACTAATAATTGATTCTGATTTTATTCTTATCACTAGACTAAGTATTATTAATTTATATCTTCAAACCATGAATGTCAGTACTTTCATTTAATGGTGCTTATACTGATGCAGAAATGAATGTGAATTTTATGAGTCCATATGAAGTTACTTTGGAATAACAGCAGCTACACTTCATTTCATGATTGAAACTCAATACACAGAGAACATATGCCGGAGCCATGAAAATACATTTGAGTATTTATGTTCAGACATATTGAGTTGTCGTTTCAACTGCCATAAGAATGAATAACAAATAGAGTTCAGTTGTGCAATTTGTTGACGCAGATTAATCTAAAATGCACATGTAAAACAGTCTGCTGCTACAACCACTCTATGGCTACAATAATTTATACCCGTTTGACTTTGAATGTTTGACATGTGTGTGCGTGCGTGTGTGTCAGAGAGAGAGAGAGAGAGAGAGAGAGAAGAAGGGAGGAAGAAAAAATATCAAAATTAGAAAATGATTAGTATGATTGGAATGGATCATGTTGCATATGTGTTCAACCATAGACTGATTCAATTGAATTTATCATTTTCTTTAGCCTAGAGAACATACTTTTATTGCTATTCATTTTCATTAACAATCCAGGTTTTAGCGCCTAAAACAACATAATAAATGTATATTAAGTTAGAATTCGCTTCACTGAAACACCCGCTATTAATTTAACTCAGAATGGTTGTGTTTCTTTCAAGTGCTTGGGTATCTTATCGTCACTCGGGTAAAAATTTAACCTACTTTTTATCCTCAACCTACTTTTCTTAACGGCTATAGTGCATATCACCACCTTAACCGACAGAATATTCTGTAGGTTTTGATTTTGAGTGAGGTTATATTGTAATATTGTCTGAGGTTGGATCAAATCTTTAAAACACCTGAAGCTCGTCCATGATGCGCTTATGAAGGTGGACATTCCAGCAAATATCGATAAAAGTAATTTCAAAAATGACGACACAAATTGTTTGATTTTGCTGTAATAAATAGGTAGTTTATAGCTGTTTAAACACACTTTCTTTTCGCTGCTCCTCGTAACTAAACCTCGTAATATACTGTTTCGTAATTGCTATACTGTAATGATGAAACCAAGAATTAATTAAATGTGATTCTGAATTTCTACAATTAATTAATATGATTGCAATCAATTGCAAGCAACAATTGTCCAATTAAATTTTGATGACCCTTGTCTGTAATAGACAGAACATAGCTTCACACATGCATGTCGCCTTCTTTTCAGGGACAGCGAGAGCAGTAGTGCCAGTGGATCAGAAAGTAATGTAAGCGATGATGAAAGCGAAATTGAATCCGACGAAGATGTTCAAAGATATATCTCAATATGCACGCTGTCTGATTTCAAACATAAACCTCAAATCTATACCTGGTTTCCTACTATGTTGATTCACGGATATAGAAAATACTTACTTCTCGGCTATCAGCGCAGAATCCTAACTTGGGTGATAAACAAAAATAAACAGTACAAACCCAATGTAGAACTGATTTTGAACAACACCATCTTGACTGAAACATTCGGGTCAGTAGCATGCTTGCTAGTATTCACTGGAATAGGACGATTTCTGAAGGGACGTCTAAACTACGTCCATCTAGCCACATCTTTTGCTTCAATATTCACTTGTTTACTTGTACAATTGTTGAATCCGACATATGCAACTATCTATATATTAAACTTTATGATGACCTTTGCTAATTCAGCCACTGAAATTTATTATTACCCTGCATCATATGAAATTCTAAACATGGATTTTGCCACTGGTTATGCCATGTCGTTGTTTTACAGTGGCGCTGGATCATTTTTCAGTCCCATTGCATCTCATTTTTTACCTGCCGAAGTAGTTGTTCAATATCTGTTACCTATGGCGATGGTGTGTTTCACACTTGAAGGTATGCTACACCTCGGTACAATGGTGATATTGTGGTACAAGAGAAAACATGGCGAATATGATGATATATGATATCATGTAAACACTCGGTGCTTTTGTATATCAAGAAAATAAAACACTCCTACCAGGTTTTCAAAGTTGTCTATATCCTGTAAGACTTGATCGAAACTACAGCTATTGGTCGATGAGTGTAATTTCTGCAACCAATGCTTAAATTTCATACAATTTAAGAAGGAAAGCGGCGGAGAATCGGGTAATGAATTGTATACCGCAAGCTTCTTTGTTCAGAATCAGGCAATAAACTCTAATAACATTCCGCTGCTATCAGATCTAATCTCACGATAGTCGATCATCTTACCATGTCAGGTGGACGATCACGCTCATAAACATCTACATGTATTCTTGAAGCCGATTCCATTCTGACGGCTTTTGACATTTTGACTGAGAGCTGGAGACTGGTGTCTATATCCCAAGAGATTTTTGACTGATTAGCTCACTTACACTGGTTAGCGAAACGGCGATTAATACATAATCAAGTGAATTCGAAACCGTTATTTCCACTTAATATCTCGCTATAGAAAATCCTTTAGTTTCGATATCTTATACGAATTTGGATCTATAGCAGATGCTTTCAGTTTACTACCTACATCGGCATTGGATGGAGTTTATTGCACGATTCTACACCCTTGATATCGGATAAGTAGCAGAATTAGAGAAGTTAGTAGGAAGCAGGGTTGTATAGGCAGAGGCGAGCTATTCGCTCGGGGGCGAGTTTCTGAATTAGATTTGAACCGGAGGCAGTTGGTAAAAACTTCGACATCGCACTCACAGCCCTAGTGTGAAAATTTACGATCTCAGCGGGTCAGATATATACGAGTAGCATAAGTGAGCTGAGAAGCATGACTTTTCTGAGATATTCGCGACGTTGACTACTCGTATGACATGGCCAAAATGTGAACAAGTGTACTTGGGGATGAACCAATGTAATGTCCTAGAAAATCGTAATCATCTAGAAATAGCAGCTGATGAAATAGCGTAGAAGACAAAGCAATGTACCCGTGCTTAATGCATTGGAAAGATGGTCAATGGGTAATACTTCTCCTCTTATACAGAAAAGATGGTCAAACTTACATAGCTTACGCTTCACATTGCCACCTCAAATTAATATAGAGCAAAATTGTGGATACAAATACCCCTCGCTAAGCATATCTGGAGTTATTGATGAATGGATTACTTTTGCAGGTTTTATGCAAATTTGAATATGTGGGAGCTAGCTTCTTGAGTACACCAATATTCGAATGCATACCAAATACATGTTCAATATCTATGCTAAGTCTTTGAATCGACGGCCAACTAGTGAAATAATAAAAAGCAGTATAAATACAGGTATTATATTTCCCTACTAAGCTTCTCTGCAAAAGAACGCTGTTGTGAATGTAAAATTTTGTATAACAAATATATAAATTTGACTGATTCTCATTATAGTTTTCAATTATGAAGAAAAGACTAAAATTTGCATTTCATGTTCACTATGAATGACTGTTTACGTTATGAATGATGCATGAAAAATATATGAATACATAATTGAACTTATTATTGAAACTGTTCACCATACTTCAGTAAATGCGAACATACAAGAGATAGAAATTATCATGGTCTATAATTCCATCGATAAATCAATGTTGTCTACGACTGATTGTGATTAACTTTTCTACCAAGTATTTGAATTTCGAATGTTCTATCTTAAAAAATCTTTCCAAATTAGAAATATGTTTTTGAATAGTTGTTATTATTCTATTATTCTTGTGGGCCTACTATTGACAGTTACAGCATTCATATTACGAGTTCCTTGTTGAAATAGGGCCACACATGTCTTTCCTAACCGTGATGGGCAAGGAATATTGACGTCGATTTTCATCAGAAGTTTCAGCACTAACAAAAACAAAATATCGATTCACAAGGGGTTTATTCTAGCCATGGATGATTTACTCTAGCCATCCATGATTCAGGCATAACATAATATCAAAATACTTTAAAGTATTACTGTAAATGGGACACTTTGAAATTTTGGCACTTTGATTTAGGTCAAATTCACAGTTTTCAGTCATACTCCGATCCAATGGTAATGCTTATCTCACCGGGAGCTATTTCTGTGCCATGATACCAAGCATTCGTATCCACAACGACTGAAAGTAAAATGTTCATAATAATTAACACAAACAGAATTATCATTGTAATTGACACATCTTTATTTATCATTAATTCGCAATTATTTGCTTACACTCGCTCCTGACATGATAGCTTCATGAAATTTCTCAGATAGTAGCTAACCAAAACTAAGCTGAGTTAATGACTTTACATCTAGGGTTGAAAGAACACCGTGTACATATACGTTAAGAAATACACTTTGATGAAAGATCTGTTTTTACTATTTTTGCTTTTTTAGAAATTTGTAAATAGCACCCGATATACAATATTTATTTGAGCAAACCTATAAATATTGGCTTCATAGCAGCATAGTTTTAACTTTCATAAGTGCATCCCTCACACTGAGAATGACTATTTTACTAAATGTCTAGAATCATACATTATACTCTTTGTTCAGAAACTCAATTTATATATATATATATATATATATATATATATATATATATATCTTGGTGAACAATGCCCGTAAATTTGATAAATCAAAACGAATTGATTTCTGATGCACTACATGTTTCAGCATGTGCACATGCCATCTTCAAGTGAACAAAAGACTGTTTGACATTTAATCACTTAAATACAAAATCGAGACATATCGGATGATGATCACTTTTCATACAATTCAACATTTATGGCGTCACGTTGTCTGGTCTCTTGCGTCAAGTCAAACAATAAAAGCAGTTAAATACAATACAACAATAAAACTATTTACAACTATTTACAGATTCAGGCATAGAGATATGGAGCTTCCCCGTTCATTCATCAGGTGGTCAATATTTGATTTCTTCAACAGGATTGATTCTAGAATTCTTGGATAGTACGTGCTAGAGACAATTTTGAAATTTCCTTTCTGAGGAGGATGAATGTGCATACTGATTTCAGTGGGCGTTGGATAGCCCTTCAGATGCTCATTCACTCTCGTCACCAGATGCCGAACTGAACTAGGTAGTTCATCTGGTGACGAGAATGAATGAGCATCTGAAGGGCTATCCAACGCCCACTGAAATCAGTATGCACATTCATCCTCCTCAGAAAGGAAATTTCAAAATTGTCTCTAGCACGTACTATCCAAGAATTCTAGAATCTATCCTGTTGAAGAAATCAAATATTGACCACCTGATGAATGAACGGGGAAGCTCCATATCTCTATGCCTGAATCTGTAAATAGTTGTAAATAGTTTTATTGTTGTATTGTATTTAACTGCTTTTATTGTTTGACTTGACGCAAGAGACCAGACAACGTGACGCCATAAATGTTGAATTGTATGAAAAGTGATCATCATCCGATATGTCTCGATTTTGTATTTAAGTGATTAAATGTCAAACAGTCTTTTGTTCACTTGAAGATGGCATGTGCACATGCTGAAACAAGTAGTGCATCAGAAATCAATTCGTTTTGATTTATCATATATATATATATATATATATGTATATATATGCACGATCAGCTACCATTTCTTGGAGTGATTCTGTGATATTGCCGTTACTGAATCCAATTGAATTTATAATCTGAATAATGTTGTGGACCCATTTAACTTCTCAAAGTTAATAACAATCATTGTCTTTGATTATGATAATTTACTGTTTCTGTACCAGGCAATTTGTGACAATAGCGCAAACATGCCCTTTTACAAGGTTGAGTCTTAAAAGGAATTATCACATCCATTAAAGCTAATTAATAACACTTTCTCTCCAAACTATACAGTGACTCGAAGGAGTTGTGAAATATTATTGCTTCTTTTTTCATATCATGATGGTCAAAACAGTAAAAAATCACAATTACCATCCTTTGATATAGATATCAAAATTAGTTCATTTAATGAAATCGCGATTGGACTCTACTCAAATACATGCACATTTTACTTGCTCTATGTTCAGTGCCTAATATACACATTACGCATTTGAAACGGTGCAAAATGCTGGAACAAAAGACTGCAAAGTATCTTTTCTAATTTTAAACTTTTCAAAAATGCATGCTTTAATTTTAATTCGGTTAACAAATTATTTTGAGAAGCAAGCGGAAGACAAGAGGCAAGAAGACACTTAATCTGGTTTGCATATTAGCACGTGGCCTTTCGGACTGATGATGAGCTGCGGTAAAAAGAAAAGCCTTGAGATAATATAAAGGACATAATATCAAGTGCTCTCTGAAATTATTTCTTCTTTTTAAAAACTGACACCAATTTCTCTGTTCAGTGAAGTTAATAAGTTAAGTTGAATATGACCTCAGTCAGAATTTCTACTCTGAAATCGGAATATTAAGCATTCGAATTCACAACTTAATACTTCATGAAAAAATGGAAGTAATTGCAAGGCTTTGATTTCCATGTTCTAGCTAATCATAGCAAAATGTAGCAAATTCTGAAATCTCAGACAATATTAGCAGACTTATTTAAATTTAAGCTGGTTCGAAAAAAAGATGGAAAAAAGACTTTCCATCGATGTTTGGAAATGCAGCTTTACTGTAGTTGTAGTTTAACAGCAATTTGGCCTGCAACACATTCATTTAAATGTACATTATGTCTGTTCAGGGTTGCCGTGGATACGGCTATATTCTGTAGGTATACTATGCCCATGGGTATGGGGTGAGGACTCAAATATGGGGACTCGCCAACTCTGGGTCTATTACTTGCATTTAGTGTAGAAATATGTAGAGTTCAGGTAGGATATGGTTTGCTTTACAACAAGTTTTTCCTTTTACTATTTTCTGCCATTTTTGGATTTTTTTACATGCGATATAGACTGATTGAACTTGTTCTTGATTGTGTACATGTATGTTGTATTTTTCATGATGAAACAAGATTTCCAAAATAGTTGCACTATTAAAGATACAAAACAGCAATGTTAAAACCATGACTTTATCAACCCTAGAATTGGAACTGGGATACTAGAGAACTACAGAACTAGGCTAGAAATTTATAAAAGTCGCATGCATGTATAGACCGTTGTCGATAGACCGTGCGAATAAATAGTTGAATCATCAAGTTCACTTTTGATTTACTAATTCAGGATGAATGACAAAAACGAATATATAAAAACTTTTTGTGAGGGGAAACGAGGTTTGTCCTGAAGATAAAGTCGTTGTGAGGTTCTCAGTCCTGGCTCGCAGTTGTGTATGTGATGATAATAACACATAAAATGGGCTAAAGTTCATGGCCTCCGTGTTATGACAGCCTTGGAGAGGTAATTCTTGTTAAATTAGCAATTCGATAAGTTGCTATTACTTTCATGCTCAACCTCATAGTCCGGGAGCTAGCGTGAAGTTGTGCAGGGAACGAGGTAGTACATAAAACTTTCACATAGCATAGTACACCTCTAACCTACTGCAAAACTTCGCGTCTGCCGGATCAGATCATTTACTTTTCAGAAATAGAGAGGATAGCAAAATCCTATGTATTTCCAGTGGTAAAATTGTGACATCTAAGGTGTTGACTCCATTTTTTTGAATTTTTGCTCATAAAAGTTACACAAATTGGTATTTTGTTGAACTGGTTATTATAGAAATCATCTACAGATCATAATCTTTCAAATGAGTTATCATTCAGTGACAGAGGATGAAGTAAAGTGCACAAACAGACACTTCTCGTTAAAGTATATCAACAATTTTCCTGAAATTTCTATGTTAAAATTTGCAGTTACACCAACGAAAAGTGTCTGTTTGTACACTTTACTTCATCCTCTGTCACTGAATGATAACTCATTTGAAAGATCATGATCTGTAGATGATTTCTATAATAACCACTTCAACAAAATACCGATTTCTGTAACTTTTATGAGCAAAAATTCTAAAAAATGGCGTCAACACCTCAGATGTCACAATTTTACCACTGGAAATACATAGGATTTTGTTATCCTCTCTATTTCTGAAAAGTAAATGATCTGATCCGGCAGACGCGAAGTTTTGCATTAGGTTAGAGGTGTACTATGCTATGTGAAAGTTTTATGTACTACCTCGTTCCCTGCACAACTTCACGCTAGCTCCCGGACTATCAGGAGTATCTTCTAAAGTGTGATCATATCACAAGCAACTTGCCACTGGTAGAGCAAAATAGCATAATCAAAGACAAAGATCATAATTAACCTTAACAGATGTGACTGGGTCCACCTTAGCATTCAGATTCAAGAAATGAAACATGAATTTAGGTGAATCATGAAATCTGCCGATAAAAATGGAATAAAAATCTTGAAAATTCAGCCAAGAATGCGCAATAAGATCTCGACTTTTTCATGAAGACTTGCATTATTTTGCGGTTCATGAAATTCCCTTGATAATCATATCAATTTCCGCTTAATGAAGATGCTTGTTAGCAATGTTCATTCTTTTTTATATCCATCATGTTTCATGCTACTTATATTTTGTGTTCATGTCGATGGTACATTGTATATCATGTCGATTGCAAGTTGCAACAGAACGAAAACTCTGGCCGCTTGAGGACGCTCCAATCTGGGAGGCGTCCGTTCTAAATGGACTGTGAGAGCACAGAAGAAGACGGCATATTAGTCATATGAAGCCTTTACAATGAGTGCTTGCACAAGCTTATTCATGAATGACTTTTCAATCCTCACTCTTGTGCAGTAGCGTGCTTTCAGACCATATGCCTTTGCTACACAATGGATTCCTAAATTTATACACAAGGCAACTTGAATTTTGAGACATTCAAATGAATAATTAGACGTTGATCTTAATATCAATGAATTTTTAAGCTTAAAGTATACATGTTTATTCAACGTTATGGCATGCATTACAGTTGTGATAATTTCATGAATGATATAAGGGAATGAGTGATGCTTGTGTAGTATTAAGTACAGTGCGAACATTCCAATGTTGCAAATACTTCTTCAGGTGCATGTAACTTACTGATATCACCAGGAACCATTGTAGCATTGATCTCATGGCATATATTTTCACATTCAGCGGTTGGCTGGAGGAACCAGGTTTTTGTTCCTTGAATTTGAGCTTGCCATGAAGGACGTCCAACGTAGTCCAGCTGCAAATTAATCGATTATCTAAATGCATTGTAATATGAAGTGAAAATAGCTGCTCGTGGGATTTGAATATCATGTCTGAATATTCATAAATAGTTATATTTATTCTTAATGCCATTAATACGAAATTGTTAAATAATATATGATAATAAGCCTTGCTGCTGTCAAATTTGTGTTTTATTTCACTTTGTCTTTTGCCAATTCTGGTCTTGTAAAAACACATTTCTACTACAAAGAATTGAGATATCAGTGGTAGAATATCCCATCTGGCATTCATGATGAGAAATTTTTTAAAAAAAGAAAGCCTATTACAGAATAACATAGGCCTAATCCATCAGACCATCATGCGCATATGCAATCGGCAAAATCACGGAATTAAATGCCTCCATTGCCATGAAATTTGTATCAGTAGTGCGTTAGATAAACACCTCCAGACATCACAAAGTTCCTATCTCCGCTTCATTAATAGTAAAATCAAATACTATTTGTCATTTGCGCAAGCGCAATGATCAAGTGAATCATGATGGTCGTTTTGGTAAGATTTCGTGACTTTATTGATTTGCTAATGATTAATGGTGCTCTGAGAAGGTTATTTTCCCATTGAAAAAACTGTCAACCCAACAACCAGCTTACTCAATGAAACAGCTTTATCTGCAATCACTCTTCTGCATTATATCACATTCGCAAGTATGTTCATAAAGCCGTTTCCCTGTTCGCAGAAGTCACTGACGAAGCAAAACAGGTCTGGTAGAATTCTAACATAGTGCAAATAAGAAAAATACATAGACCTACTTATTTCATACAGTTTTGTTTCTAATATCCAAGCAACACGTCTTGATGAATTTATATTTGAGATGCAGAAAATGTGCATCGAGTGGCACTATGGCTGAGGGATTTTCACTTCAGACAGATGCTTAAATCCAATGTGCAAAAATTAATTTGGAGCTAAATAATTATTGCGATTAATGGAAATCGATATTTTTTTAACAGGATTTATTCTCAGCAAACATGTTTCAGCATCAAGAGTTGGCAACATCAGTGCAGAGATAATAAACAATAATAGAGCAGTGTTCATACAAATGTTCAATCAATAGAAAATCAATAAATGAGGGGTGCCTCTGATTGATCGTGGGTGTCCGATAGTTGGTTCCTGTGTATGAATGATTTGATGCATAACGATTCGGAAATTTTCGTGCATGATTTCTTGATTACTATTTTCTAATTTTCTTTTTTTCGGCAAATCTTCGTGCAGTTAAAATTAAAGATGCTGGTCTATCTTTAAGTTGAGAGGCATTCTTTAATCCATTTGTGCAAATGTAGACGAGTCTCTCCGAAATAGTGTTTGCTGCAAAGATCATAAATATATTTGCTTACGAGGGAAGAGCAGTAGTCAAAAGGTTTTTCGTCTTTGTGTTTTTTCATAAACTTTTTGACTTTTCAAAATGATGGCAACTTTTGGCGTGATTTCGTCTTAACATTCATCCATTTTTTTCACTATAGTTTTCGTTTCGCTCAAAAAATTTTCGATGAATAGACATTTCCAGCACATGTGCACTCTCAACACTTTTACTGTCTCCCTTTTCATTTTTCATTCGATTTTTTGCAAATACTTTTTCAATATGTTTCAAGTGACAATTTTCGAAGAAGATCGTTCGTGAAACCTTTGTACAAAATATCTCTTACCCAAGGTGCATTGAAAAAATACTTGTAAATAAAATTCGAAGTGAAAATGAAAACGAAGACAATAAAGATGTTTCTGCATTTGCTGGAAATCATCCTTCATCGGAAATTCAAATAGCTCTTAAATGATTGCTGTGGCTTTGTCGATGCGCAAGTTTTAATCATAAAACAGCCTTCTTAACCCTTCTACTGCGCACCCCGTGACAAATGTCACACCCTTTCCATTATTCGATGACCACGAGAAAAGTGAGTGTCGTATCAAACACCGCTTTCGTGACTTTCATTTTGTGTTCATCAGCAATATAATAACGCGTCAAACACTTACAGAGAGACTCTCAGCAGTCTAGGAGAAACGATTGGTTGTAACTGACGTACGCTTTCAAGTATTTCAGCCAATGAAAGCGCAAGATGACATCAACTCATAGCGTCGATGTTATTGTTTATATATTGCATTTATATTATTGTTTGTCAGTTCCATTATCATGGCATCGGCTAGAAGTTATTTGCATAGGGCTGCGCGTCCAAACATTGAAGATTTGATCGACCGTTTTGACGAGACTTTACATCCCGAAGTGACTGTAGACAGCTCGGACTCGGAAGAAAATCACGTCGAAGAGGAGGAAGTTATCTCAGATGAATCATTTGATGATTCAATCGACAACGACGATTTACGTGATGATGAAGAGAGTCACTCAAATAATAGTCATTTCGTCGACAGAGAAAATAGAATATGGCTTCGCGATCCTCCGGTTCAAGTTGGGCGTCGATCTGGAAGACATATTGTCAGGGAAGTCAGTGGACCAACCCGACATGCTTCAACAGACTGTATTGAAAATTGTTTGAACTCGTTTATTACTGATGAAATAGTTAATCTTATCTGTGATATGACGAATCGATATGCAAGTCATTGGATAAGAGAACATGGAAATTGGTACGGAGAAAGATATTACGATGTTGATGTAACTGAAATGAAAGCTTTCTTTGGTTGTTTACTCCTTGCGGGCGTTTTTCACTCCAAAGGTGAAAGTTATGAACAATTATGGTCTTCCAAATACGGCAGGTGTATATTTGGTGCTATAATGAGTCTTTCAAGATTTCAAATAATTCTGAAATTTATCAGATTCGATGAAAAGGAAACACGATCGGAACGCTCGTCAACTGATAAAATGGCTGCTTGTCGTCAGCTATGGGAGTTGTTTATTCGTCAGTGCCGTAAGAATTGCACGTTGTCTGAATATATTAGGCTACTATTGATGAGCAATTGATGCCATTTCGTGGTCGCTGTAGTTTTCGAGTGTACATGAGCTCAAAGCCCGACAAGTATGGCATAAAAATTTGGTCTCTGTGTGATTCTAATACAGCCTATTTATGGAATGCCGAGGTGTATCTTGGAAAATCATTAGTCGATGGACGCAAAGTTGGACAAGGCCAACGTGTTGTTGAAACTCTCTCAGAACCATTGATTGAATCCGGTAGAAACATTACAACAGATAATTTTTTTACGTCTTACGAGTTGGCACAATCTCTTCTTCAAAAAAATCTCAGCTTGCTCGGCACTTTGCGTTCTAATAAGAGGTGTATTCCAAACGAGTTTTTGAAGAACAGAAGCAGAGCTCAGCATTCATCACTCTTTGGATTTCATGAACAAATGACTTTGTGCAGTTACGTTCCACGAAAAGGAAACGCCGTCGTCCTGCTTTCTACTCTACACAGTAATGCCGAACTCAGCGATCGTGAGGATCAAAAACCAGTGATGATTCTGAACTACAATGAAACAAAAGGCGCAGTAGATACTCTCGATCAATGCATCCATGGTTATTCGTGTGCTCGCCAGAGTCGGCGTTGGTCATTGCGTTTATTCTTTCATATTCTTGACCTTTCTGCCTGGAATGCTTATGTGGTGTGGATACAAGCAAACCCACAATGGAATACGGGAAAAAATTTCAAAAGGCGCTTGTTCCTGATTGACTTGGGAGAGAGTCTTGTTAGACCTCACATTCAACGACGTTGGATGACGCCTTCCCTGAACACTATAGTCCGAAATCGAATGATGCAGACGGGCATGGTGAATTTGTCTGACCGTCAAGTTGTACCTGATGCTGGCGAAACTCGTGGAAGGTGTTTCAAGTGCCAAGTGCGTCGCTTATCACGCACTAAGTGCAGTGAATGTAGAAATTTTGTATGTCCTGATCACCAGAAAGTTGTCTGCAGTGATTGCGAATAGTCACCTGCTTTTTTTTCGACCATTTTTTATTCAAAATAGAAAAATTATTGGATGCATATTTGGTGTTTTCGATCCTAAACAATGCTGAAAATAATATTTAGGATAATATAACGATAGTACTATATTCACAATAGAATTAACTGAATAATAGAGGTGAGTGACATTTGTCACTAGGTGCGCAAGGGACGTAAGAAAAATAGGTGCGCAGTAGAAGGGTTAAGCAAGAGATTTCACCAAACTGGATCTTCGCAAGATGACACATCAAAAGCATTTGATTCACGTCAAACTATGAAATAAAATATAGATTCGTTAATTGATATTGAAAACACTTTTCACTGTTAATACATACTATTATGCGGTTGTTATTGATTCTCAGACTATTATTGATTCTCAATACTATTATGATTTCATGAGCTAAACCACTGATATTGACATTATTTTAGAAAATGCCTCCATCAAAAGTAATTCCGCAAATATTTGTCATTTTAACCCCTTAACTACCGGGCAAAAAAACACAGAATGTCCACCTTTTCCCAAAAACAAATATATCGTCCTACTTCATTTTGACATCCAGTACCGCAGTTAAATTTGTTGATGTGTCTTTCAATGTCAATACCGAAATGTTCGTCAACTGAAGACGCGTTCTTGAATACCGCGTGAAATATGAGTGGTGTGCTTCTCATTACGATCGACGAATATATCGTTATTGGCTTCATTTTCCGCTATTTTTGTCTGAAATGCTTGACTGACTCACATTAGCCGAATGTGATCATCATCCCGTCGTTTGCAGCGAAAAGAGCTTTCGACTGATACCAAACACGTCATGTCTATTATTAGATCCTACCCAGACATCAATAATAAAGCACATGACTTCATTTGAACTGTCAGTTTGCTCATTCGTGTGAAACTGTGCTTGCGACCAAGAATTTGAAGATATATTGTAGAAATGTCTTCGGATAACTTTTCTAATACATCAGATTCTTCGTGTGAATCGGAAGAGGACTTGGATATGTACTCTGATACTTCCGACATTGTTGATCCCGCTAATTCCACTTGGTCTAATGATATTCAGTTACATACATCCTCCATTCACGTTTTCTGCTACTTCTGGTTTACAAGGACAGTTTGACTCTGAGTTAGAATGCTTTAAATATTTCCTTACGGATGATATAATTGACATCTCATTGAGAATTTCAGTCGTGCTCAAAAGTGATTGACAATCATTCGGTAAGCATTTTCAAGTATTGTGATACGACAAAAAAACAGAAAAAGGTTGTACATTTGATCTCTACAATTCATGATGACGCTTTTGTCACGAAGCTTGATGAGCGTAAGCAATTGAAAGATATTCCGCAAGTGATTTATGATTATAATTTCACAATGGGAGGGGTAGACAAATTGTCTCAAATAATTGATCCCATTTCTGTTGTTCGAAAGTCCACGAAGTGGTATAAAAAGGTCTTCTTTATGCTGATCGACTTTGTGGTAAATAATTCATTTGTTGTATTTTCACTGAATAATCAATGTACAAGAAAACAATTTTTCTGTAACCTGACTCACAAACTATTAGCTGAGGATGTCGTTTTGAAAAAAAATGCCACGATCGGTTGATGGCAACACACCACTGCGACTTTTGTGTCAAAATTCTCATTTTCTAAAAATTTCAAGTTCTGATAGCAATGTCTGTCCTTGTTATCGAAGATGCCATGTATGTTCATCAAACAAAATAAGGAAAGATACGAAATTCGTATGCGGTACTTGTGGAAATGTACCACTTTGTGCCACTCCATGTTTTGAAATCTTTCACACTAAAGCAAGATTCTGATGATACGCCTAACTGAAAGGCTACTACAGTAGGTATATTGTGTTTTTCTGATTGTATGTCCATGAGATCAATTGTCATTCGATTTTTATTAGTAAATTGTGTTTTGCAAAGAATGTTTTCTTCTGTAATCATAAATGCACCCAAAATAAAAGTCAGACACGTTCAATTCGACCACTTTCTTTCAACGCCAATGCTAGTGTGTGTCACAAACAATCCTACAAGCCCCACAAATACACGGAGGCAAAGCAGCAAGCTCATAAACATTACATTGGCAAGACTCGCAATGACAGACTGTCAGACACATGATACTCTACAAACGTTTACCGCTCACTGACAAAAACATGCAACACAACACCCGGGTGAATCTGAGAAACTTAATAGACAATAAATAACAGTACACGAAGCCACATCCCCCGCAGATCTTAAGATCTCAAAAGTAACTAAATGTCTAAAGAGTCATACCGCCAAGGAAGAGCGGAAACACGTGCAGAACGGCGAGGCTGATTGTCCGAGCTGCTGATAACAGTATCTGAGTCAGAATCACTGTCAGAGTTCACTGCAGGTATAGGGCGAATATCTCCAATGAGTCGATGAACTCCATCAACTTCAACGGCCCCTCGTGAAGTTACTGCTGTAACCCGGCCACGTGTCCATGTAGTTGTGCAGTCCGGGCGACTAGGTTTGACAAGCACCACATCTCCGACGCGGTAATCAACCAAGGGGATGCTTTCTCCATTCAAGATTCTTGATTCACGTAATGGGCAGCGGGGGATCGACCAAAGAAAATGTGATAAGGAATGCCGCCAGAATCCATGGGAAGAAAATTGTAATAAAACACCATTTTCCCTACGTCCTCATGCGATCGAGCGGCCATTACAGTCCGATGATATCGTTCAACGATCGCGTTTCCGGACGGCCTATGCGCTGAGCGATATAGCATGTCCACTTTTCACTGTTCACACACAGCTGTCAGCTTTCTCGACCTGAAACTCAGGGCGTTGTCAAGGAGAATTTCATGAGGTACTCCAAACTCACGAAACACTTCTGTTACTTTAGCAGATATCGTAGACGCCTCTTCATTGGAAATTAATTTCCATATGGCGTAGCGACTAGGTCCACAGTCGATGAATGTCAGATAGCGTTTTCCACCGTAGTGTGTGACATCAATCGCGATCCGACCCCAGACTCCTTCAACAGACAAAGTTCCACGCTCCCATCGTACCGGTGAAGGGTCAATTGAAGAACAGGGGATACATTCAGATATCACAGTTCTCACCTCGTCTCGGGTTGGCGTTAGGTCAGGATCGGCACAGTTTATAAGATGTATCGTCTTTTCAATGCCGCAGTGAGTAATGTCATGAATCTGTCGTATCTTCTCTTTTCTTGTCATGCCAGTATCCCCATCAACAAAAGCACTGGCGACGAAAACAGGTTCTTTCTTCAACCATCGCTTAGGAACTCGCGTCAGCCTGTCTGCCGGATTTTTATTTGTTGGGACAAGAATTGGATCAAGCTTGAGGTTACACTCTTCAATAATGTCGGATAAGATTGACAGTCTTCTGCGGACCAACACCTCACTTAGTCCTCGTGTCTTCACACGGTGATCATCGAAGATTATAGATCTCAGCCAGTTGAAAACAGTATTTGAGTCAGTCACCACTTCAAGTTGCTTAATATTCCACGACATAGCTAAGTTAACTCCTTTCAAAACGGCGTCAAGCTCCGCAAGATTTATATGAGCCACATCATCGGGCTTCCGCAGCCAGCAATTGTCTTCCGCAACACAGTCATTTAAATGACTGCAGACTGACACCGATGGCCAAGCTGCTGGTATCGCAGTACACTCGACCAGTGCCACAGTCAGGAATGTACCATACACCTCTCACAGGATCGGAATTGGAAACTTGCTGCCAGATCTCATAAACTTTATGACGGACATCGTCAGTTATTACCGAATCCCAATCAGCATCACTAGACAACCGTTTCACATAGCTGCATGCAGGTCGAAGCCATGAAGCGACCGGAAAATGACCGATATGCAACACAACACCCGGGCGAATCTGAGAAACTTAATAGACAATAAATAACAGTACACGAAGCCACAATAAATTATCGGAAGTGTGAAGACAATAGATCCTATAATAATACTCAATTATGTGGAAATCATTGAAAATCTTATTCAGCAAAAGAGCTAAAGTTTATAAAGTAGCAAAAATAGTCTGAAATTGAGAATGAAAGAAATTGCTCGGTACTGAAAGACAATCCAGTGAAATTAGGGCTGTGTACTCAGTGACAATTCCGTCGATGCCGAAAATATTGTCATTGGTAATAAAAATGATGAACATTAAATATCAAGCGGTTCTCATTGACAACGATAGTTTCACGATATATTCGTCATTGGTACTGAGCGAATAGCCTAGAGTTTTCTCAACTCCGAAAAATGTAGGGGAATATTTTGCGAATATTTCGTGATTGGTAGCGAAAGGGTTTTAAAGGTCACTTTACTGTCAATATTGAAAGCAAATTAAATCACGGTAATACGAATCATTGCGTTCATGCACTATAGGATTCTGAGACCTTAGATCATGTGTATTAATGGAAAAACGGGGCCTAATATGTGCGAAGCGATGAATTCACCAATCCCTGAATGAGCTGTTATCAGCACCCACGAGATGCGTGCATGCTGTCACACAAAAAAATCATTTCATAAATTGTGTATTCTCCGCAATGCGGGATCACAGGTGAGCTGATATTAGCTGCTAAGTCTACTTGCGAACATTTCTCACACGACATTTCGTATGATCACAGGCACTCAAATCCTACTCTCTGCTCATCAAACAGAATTTTCCTAGTAATAGCGTGGAAGCTGGCACGAAGTTGTGCAGGGAAAGAGGTCGTGCCTGAAACTTTCACATACATGCACTTCTTGACTGCTACAAAAATGCGAGTCTACTGGATCAGATCGTTTGTCTTTCATCACCTTGATAGAAAAACCGCATGCATTTCCAATGCAGATTGCGACGTGTAGGCTACTACATGATTTCTGTACACGACGAAGGTCTTTGACCGATAACTTGTGCGCCAAACAAAGTCTGCTTTTTGTACATAATTGTCATTTTCCAAACATGCTTCGTATTTCTTTTCAAAACTGTTGACTCGAGTTACAGTCAAACTGCTATGAATTTATGAGGTCCATATCGACCAAAGATCGAAATTCTGACATAAAAATTTCAGCCATTTCGAAATAAATGACTCCATACAAAATGCTACAGGCCAACTTTCCTAAATTCAAGCTTTTGTGAATTTATACAGCATTAAAATTTCGCAAACAGTTTGAAGGGTTTTGTTATTTCGATTTTTACCCCTCTAAGCATCTAGTGAGCCTCGCTCTTCTATATCTCATCGCCTTATTTCAAATTTCAATTATGCCCTTGCATTCCAGTTATCATAACATCCTTAACACTAGAAGTACCGTGAGTCATTTTTGACTCACTCTGAATATTGTCGTCACTTCTGCTCCTCTCAATTAAATGTGAGGTCCCTGCAGGGCGTACTTTAACATATTAAGTGGGTGGGCAACTGCCCACCCACTAAAAGATTTCGCCCACCCACTAAATATAATTTGCCCACCCAGTAATTTTGCCTCAAACTCAGTTTCGCCCATTTTGATTTCTAAAAATATTGATATTCATTCATTGGTAACGTCATTGTAAATTGAAGTTTATTTTCTCTTTCTATTCCTGATTTATCTGATAAGATACACAAAGACGAAAACGACGCCGCAAGGCAAGGAAGAAGATGATTATGTCAGACGATAACTTCCAGGCCAGATGAAACACGTCTACTTGTGGTTCTTTGTTAATATTTACTTAAATTTGCTAACTGATTCGCATGTATGCAGCTCTGTTTTTATTGCCTGTAAATGAAATGTTCAACACATATGCTGCTTATAATTACGGATGTAGCCTAAAGCAATTCAAGGGATCAATCAAGGCGAACATCGCTGTGGATCTCCTGCTGATTAATAACTCATGGAAATTTTGGGATGCAATGTCCGGCGACTGTTTAATCCATTAAGTGATGCAATGTTCCAGGTGAGTTTGACCCGTGCGTACATGTTTATTTCTACATTCTCCAATCACAAAGTCTATGAGCAAACTCTTAGATTTCATTTGGTCCTCGTAATATGTGCCACTGATAACTTAAAAGCAACTGATTTATCAATTTGTCATACTGACTTGTGACTCGCTACGTTCACAGTTGACACTCGTATCCATCTTCAAATCGGTCCGATTTAATTTTACAGTAAGTATAATATCAATGATCTGAATTTTCATTTCAGTGAAATGATGAAATTACAATCAAGGTCGGTGATGCAATTTACGGTATGGAGTAACCTCCACAGCGGCACCAGAGCCCTGTCGCTGCGTCGTTTCTGACAGTAGATTCGACTTACTTCGACGTGACAACCCTCGGCCCCAGGAATAAATCCTGGGTGGTTGTCTTTGGCGGGAATGCGTTAGAGTAACGCTAACGAAGCAGTCGGAGGAAGAAAAACTCACGGGCTTAGATGCATCACTGACTAGGCTATCAGAAGTAGGATGTCCCCTAGATAAGTTGGCCACCTTAATAAATTAGTATGACTTTTCCTCCCCTACCTTGATCGGATGACCTGTCTGGGGGTAGTGTTGAATGCAGCGACTTCGACAGTCGATGAATCTAACAGGCACCCTGACGGAATAACCACCCGAGAAGGACCGGCCTGATAGAAGAGACGGAAGTTTAATGCCGCAGTCAATTCGCCAGCAGCTCCGATCGTGAGAGGGTGGTTCCTTCTCACCTTGAGGGTAGTTAGGTTAGGGATTAAGTGTTATAAACTTTTCAACACACATTCACACACATGACAAGAATATCGTTTATATATCAGTATCTCTTCGTAACTTCTATTGATTCAATATTAAAATCTGTATTTACGAGCAATATCAACGGACATGAATTACTTTGTGGCAGTTTCTATTTAATGGCTGTATTAACAAAAGTTGTGATCCACCCAAAAGTGTATTCAGGCTGAATGGGACAAAAGCATTTCACCACATATAAGTTTTGCGACTAAGACTCCTACAGGACCAAATCACAGCAATTACATTTCTCTGGTTAGAGGTTTAAAAAAATTAAGATTTTCATAGTTTTTATTTTTACTTTTTTTCAACATCACTTAAAATTATGAGACGTTGCTGTAACTTAAATTTTTATGAAGCGATGGCATCTATTCAGTTTTATCCATATCTTTATGTACGCTAGTCGTCCGTATTTTGCTTATTTCAGGAAAATGTCTGGTCGTCCACAGAAATTGAAAGCTGAACATGCTAAGGGTTCTAGAAGCATTATCTCAATGTGGGAATCACTTTCAAATTCAAGGAATTCCACTGCGTCTGAGAAATCACCTACCGAAAAAAGGGACCTAATTAGCCATGAGAATGAGCCGTCATCTCCAGCGGTAAACATAAGCATTTTGCCGACACATACCGAATCAGAGAAAGACAAAGAAGCATTCGATAATTCTACTCCGATTCCGAAATGTAAACTTATTACAGATGTCAGCGAGAGTGAGCCGATTACAGGAAAATTTGAACTTTATAAAGGCTTGACAACAGATCTCCATCGTCTCTTGTCGATGAAAAATAAAATATTCAAGGCCACAAAAGCCAAAGATAAATTAGGAAAAATGCGCCTTATTGTTACATGCATGATTTGTAAGGAGCATGAGCATGAAGTTTGTACGTTGGCTGCAAATGGAGTCGTGTACCTCGCAAGTGGTGTAAGAGTTGAGGGAAAGACTGGAGCTCGAAGACTCATTGATCATTTGCACAGTGAACACCATAATAGAGCTCAAGAAATCAACAAAATGACAGTCCTCTTAGAAACTCAGAGCGATAATCATCCGTGGGTTAATGTTATGAAAAAGCATAAAGTGGAAACAGTGAGATCACTAATCAAGATGGCAATGGACGTATATAATGACACGAAGTGTGAGACCGTATCAGCAAGATCTTGGCCCAGTCGCTCACTCACGTCAAACTTCTCAGATTCCATGATAGCACAATTTACAGAGTCATGGGATGCTCCCTTCGTCCCTTTCGTACCAACAAGTTCCCAGATGCATTACTGTCATCCTAATATATATCTGGAAATGCTTCAATGCATCGCTGAAACTATTCAGGATGAAGTTAAGTCCGTACTTTCGAACGCATCTGCTATCGGTCTACAGGTTGACGGTTCCTCCGACCGCCAACAACTGATGATGAAATTTGTCACATGCAGAGTAGCTTTAGACGATTCTTTGAAGACGTTGTTTCTCAGTGCGACAGAAGTGAATAGGAGAGGTGCGGAAGGTTTATTGGAGGCAGTTGGTCTGAGTCTGACAAAGCCAGCAACATGTAATGATGGAGAGTCAGATCAATGTGTCCCTGTGGTGCAGCAATTTGATTTTAAAAGTAAAATATTTTCAAAAGTTCGAAGTCTATCAACTGATGGTGAATCTGCCAATACCGGGAAGCGAGGAGGATTGTGGACTAAGTTACAGGAAGCATTGGGAAGGAAATTGATTTGCCAGTGGTGTATTTGTCATCGAAGTGATCTTGTATGGAATGATTTGATAAATAATATGAGCGAAGTCAGGATATGGTGGATGAACATGAAGGACGCTGTGTCATTTTTCCGCTGTTCACCTCATCGATGTGGAGAAGTGAAAAAATACATGGAAACCAACGGCGAAACTTTCAAGAACTTTGTCAATCCTCCTGAAGTTCGTATGGCGCAACATTTGCTGCAGATGTGTTTGGCTTTGATAGGAAACATGAATGGATGCTTTCATGTCTGGAGTGAAATGAAAATTAATGGTGAAAGAGAGTAAAGATCTAAAGGGCGCGGATTCCTTTCTACGTGGAAAAAAGATGGAATTAATTGTAAGCTAAATTTTGTTATGGCTGATTTGTTGAGAATACTGTCTACAACACAAAAAAGATTCCAAGAGGAACAATTGACCATATTGGACATCCGTGCCATAACTAAGAGCACATTATCTAAGCTGGCAGCCATGGAGGAGAACCCATATCCAGGTGGATACGAAGAGAAGAATGATACCAGCAGATCTCAAGCAGAAGATTCACCTTGTGAACCACCACAAAAGAGAAGAAAACTGAATGCTTATGTGCCTACCAGAACATCATTCAGTGCCATTCGACAAGAGGTAATTTTAACAATAAAAAATATGTTTGAGGTCCGCCTGGCGGATGAACAAGAGGAAATACTGAGACAAATCAATGAGTTCGTCGCGAGTACAGAAATAGGTCAAATGTATAGAAATTCCAGGAAGCTGGCAGAGAAACTTCTTGATGAACAAAGCCTACAAGTCCTGTATGATGATATATGTGACATGTTTGCCGCTGGAGATGAAACGCTTTCCCTGAAGCCCATGGATTCAGAGCTGAACAATCGATTTTGGATTATAAGGAAATTCTCCCGACCACAGTCCTCACTCAGAAAGGTGTGCGACGCCATCCTCACCGCCACACCTCACTCAATGATGGTGGAAAGAGTTATTTCACATTACAACTCATTCAGGTGAGAATATACGCTTACAAAAAATCCGGATAAGTTGATTAAAAGTAAAGTAAAATACAGTAAATAGATCATTATAGATTTTTTCGTGTTATCCGGAATAGTCTGAGTTGCAGTAATGCATCTATATAATGCTGTTCACATGTATTAGTAATGTATTGAAAGGTTCGAAGACCATTCCCATTTGGGGATTGGAGGATAGGCCTTCGTCATTTGCCATTAAGAGAGAAAATCGAACTTTTTCTCATTCAAAAAATATCGAAGGCCTACCTACCAACCCTCTTCAAATGAATACAATCCTCTAACATTTAGATTGTTTTACTAATATCAAGTAGGCCTACTGTTGAATAATTTAAAGTCACAGTGTAAATGTCTTAGTTGTATTAGTATGAAAGGCAACAAAATTGCGCTTGCATATATTAATCAAAATAGGTTGTAGATGAAAATATGTTATCTTAGTTATTTACTATGACATTTGATTGAGATTCCGTCTTGCATTTCTTTCACAATAATGGGGAACACTAGTCGAAAATGTAGCCGGTTTGATTTGAAACTTATGTAAGGTCTCAAACCGAGAAGAACTCAGAGAATCATCAGCATTCTAGTGAAAGTAATAACGATTTTCCTACGATATTATGAATAAGTATGATAAAAGTGTGGGATAGTTTTGATATGATTTCATTTGTACGCTTGCAGGTCTGCTCATCGACTATCAATGACACCACAGGGGACAGCAAACCGTCTTTCGATTGCCTTGAATGGACCTACGACCTCCAAATTCGATCCAAGACCGGCTGTTGCCAAGTTTTTGCTAAAAAAAGAAAGACGATTCAGAGAACCCTCATTTTGGAACTTTGCGAAACGTGATTGTTTGGCTCACTTTTTTGACTTTTAAGAATGACTTCTGAGAAAGAAAACGTCTTTTTTCTTCAAATGGTAACTAATTCCAGGAAGGGATTTGTCTATGAATACTCTATATTTTGACTCATGTACCCATTAATTTATATAACATTATAGAGATCGATGAGCAAAAATCTATCAGTATATTAATTCAATTATAAAAATTAGCCCACCCACTAAAAAATGCTTAAAGTACGCCCTGGGTCCCTGCCTTTTGGTGACTTTTATTTTAGTGATATCAACTGTGTGTCCACGCGATATAATCGCATAACTCTTATCATTTCACTGAAATCAAGACTGGTCTACAGTGAAACCTGTCTACAATGGACACTGATTTCTGCAGCTGAAAGTGTCCTTTCCGTACGGGTGTCCGCTGTAGGAAGGGGTTACAATAAATGCTTTTATTTCCTTCTAGACACCTCCAGACTATATGTATGTGATTACTCTTTAATAGAATTTTCCTTATGTCCTATAATACTACTAGTGCACATGTGATATAGGCATTTACTTTCACCGGTGTCGGCTTAACATTTGAAGGGAAATCGATCTATACAAATATCTTGCACAATATGGAATGGCAGAAGTTGTGTGTTGGATATGTGAATTACTCGAAAGTTGAATCCACCACATAACTTAAGCCCCTCAATATTATCCAACATTTGACAGATAGACTTTCCTCCTTCACAGTCTGGATGATTCCGTCGTCGAGAGGTTGCAATCTGCTTGGTGGAATAAAAAGCAACTTAATGTTGGATAACGACATTCTACAGTGTGGCGAGCAGTTATCCATTAGAAAAATGATATTCCGATTCTCGAAACACATGCGGTTGTTGAGTTTCCTCAGCCAATTTTCGAAGATGTTCAAAGTCATCCAGGCCTTCTTGTTGTGGCCATAGTCGATATGAAGATGAAGTCCACTCTTCTGCTTTGCTTTTAGCTTCTGGCGATTGGAACTGATCTCTCCAGAAGAAAATATCTGCAGAATTTCTTCCTTACTCAATATGCTGCCGATCTGGATGTCTCAAAGTCACATCGTCATTTTATCAACTGAGAAAATCAACATTCCTTCTGGCGGTATCTTTTGAATGGAATAGTTTCTATCACATTCATTTCCCTCTTAATGTGTAAGTTTATCTGTCTTGTCAGTCATCATTAGGGATCGGAAAAATATTTAATCATTTATATCTGAATATTTAAATTTTTATTTACCAAAATATTCAAAAATATTTGATTTGAAAGCCAAAATATTTAAAAACATGATTTGTCGTTATATTGAACTAAATAGCTACACACACAACAATAAGTATATTCAATTTACAAACACGTGAAAACACACTGAAAATAGCTGATAACTACACAGGCCATTCTGTACATGAACCGAACAAAACTAACTTTTAAAAATTCTAGTTTTCGCATATATGGGAAGTCGGTCCGTAAATAACACACTAGATTTAAGTCAAGCATCACTGCGATAGAATGAATGACAAATCAAAGTCTTTGCCAGATTTTCTTGACTCAGTCGTTGTCGGTTCGATACAAGAATGCTTTTAAGCATAGAAAATGAGCGCTCTACGTCCACGCTAGTGAGTGGAGCGTATTTGTAGCTAGCACTTTCTTTTGCTGACACATTTTGTGGAAGTACACCCTCACCTGTACGAAGAACAGATTCGATGTCACGCAGCTTATCAAGGTCGGGATTGCGGGTGCAAACTGCTACGTACTTTTGCGAGATAATGTCGCCTTTAGATCCAGGTAAATTTCGAATGGCAGTTTCTGCTCTGGAGATCACTTTGAACGACTCAATGAGGGTCAGACCTTGAGTCTCTAGCGTTTCGATAACACCAGGAAGAAACTGAAGGTTGGCAGCAATATATGAGAGATCGGATTTCAAATCCTCATCGTTCAAAACCACCTGGCACTTTCGAATATAATCGGAATCTTCCGGTGCAAACACTCCGACTGTCGTGCGTACTGCGTCAAAGTTGTCAGCGTGGAATAGGGCCGCCTTAAGCCATGTTCCCCAGCGTGTGATTATGGGTTCCGGAGGAAGTGGGAGATTCGGATAAATATTCCGCCATGCCAAACGTCGAGAAGGAGCCTTCAGAAAGACATTCTTGGTAAGCGATATCAGCTTATTTACACGAGGAAATAGTTCACGTATACATTCACACACTCGATGAAAGGCATGCGCCATGCAGGTAATATGAACTAGTTTGGGATAAAAAATCTTCAGCTGAGCTCCACTTTTCAGCATGTATGCTGCAGCATCGGATAGCAAAAGTTTGACGTTCTCAAGGTCGATATTTAAAATTCTATGTAAAACTTCATTAACAGTCCTGGACATACAGTTTCAGCGTTGGTTTTCGTTAATTCCACCGACTGAGTAAGTTCGGGTCGACTGAAGGATTCGGTTGATAATTTTCCAAATACTACATTCAAAATGTATCTCCCCTCCACGTCCGTTGTTTCATCGATGGCCACCCATATCGGTTGATCTTGCACTGCTGATTTTATTTCAGCAAGAACGTCTGTGTAGCACTTATCTAAGTAGCCTTTTCTCAATGTGCTCTCGTCAGGTAGAGACAAGGCACAGTGCTCTTCAAGAAACTGGCGAAATAGCGGAACCTCGAGTTTAGACCAAGGGATATTTGCCGCTAACATGGCCTGACAGAGGCCTTTCTTCAGATCATATGCCTCTGTCTTTCCAGAACCACTCGCGAGACTGTCCTCAAGTTGAGCTTGAATTGCCGTTCTTTTTTGCTTCAGCCTCTTGTTTTTGTTATGCTTCACTGATTCAATATGTTGAGTCACTTGTCCTTTCTGCAAAGCCTCCACGCTTGATTCGCAAACACGACAGTATGCTGTTCTTGCGTTTAGGAACTTGATATCATTTCTCGTCAACCCAAGTTGTTGCAGCCAGCCATTTTGACTGCAGAGCCGTCTCCTTCCATTGAGATTCGTCATCCCTCTACTTGCTCGTCTGTCAAGAATTTATCCTAAGAACAGTCTCAATGTTTGTGGGTAGTATAATATGTGACGTCACATAAATCGCATCAGTTCTATTTATAGTATTTACATGAGTATTCGTATTTTGACTACTGCGTATGAGAAACTGAGTGAGAACCGAGCAAACGACAAATTTCCTTATGTTTGAAATTTCGTTTATTTGGTAAGCACATAAAATACAGTAAAAGGATTTCTTCGAAATGCAAACTCGAATAAAAATAAAACTCACAGAAATAATTTTTACAAAAGATACTTATAAAGGGTTAGAATTAAGCTCATGAAACGTTAAAGGAACCTGTGGGGATTTTCATTCAATGAAATCATTGGCCTATGCTGAGATAATATCAAAAAATATACCATTGATGCTATACCGTATCCCTGATATGTGTATAAAACATTTGTAGTCTATCCATGATATGTTGTAGGTTTATGAGACCAAATATTACAAATAGTGGAAATATTTAAAATCAAGGCCAAAACTATGAAATATTTAAAAAAATATTTTATATTTAAAAAAATATTTTTCCGATCCCTAGTCATCATATTCTGTATTAAACCGTTTTCAAGCTGAACATGCACTTAAATGTCTTCTAAAGAGAAAATCAAGGTTGCAATTGACTAAAAATAGCAAGTCACAGGCCACAGCTAATGATTTACCAGTTTGCGATAGCAAAACATCAGCAACCTGGAAAGATAAGAGTCATCAACACGTGTAAGGAAACAGACGAACCGCTAATTTCTGATAACCGCCTATTGACATCGAAAATGACAAATCCCTATCGAGAAGAAAATGTCCACTAAACTCAGGTAATTTAGACAGAAAATGTGTCCGTTGTCCACGTTAGGCAGGTGTCCATTCTAGTGAGGGACATTTCAAGGAAAATGCTAAATATGCAGACTATATTGTCCGTTCTAGCGGGGGTCCATTGTAGACAGGTTTTACTGACATCAGTACTATATTTAGAAGTCCTTGACTGTACCTATAAGCACCGCTGAGTCAATTTTGACTCATGAGGCTAATTTTGCAATTCGGAATTGTTGTTCTTCAAATTAACGTGTTTTCACATTTAGCATATCTCTATTCGCAAATTCTTAGATATCGATGAACTATGAACAAAGCATGAATGACTCACGCGCTGTCACAGTTATCTTTCTGCATTGCAAAGCGTTATTTTGATCATTCCTATCTAGACATCTTCCTGCACAGTGCAACTGCAAGCTAGTGTCACAGCTAGCAAAATGAATCATCCAAAGCGTTATTCGGCGCAGCAAGCATTGATTGTGATGCAATCCATGGTTCCTTTTGAATCTGGTGATGATGAACTAGAAGTAGCCGATAGCAATGGAATTCAAGACATCTGCGAAAGTGATTCATCTGATTCATCAGAAATTAGCGACGATTTATCAAGTCCTACTCTACCTCCTTTAGCTGAGCGCATGGTATTATGTCTAGATAATTCAAACGACGACGAGTGTGTTTCTTTCTTTCGCTTCGACTTCATCAACTGCTTACCACAGAAAATACCATAAACAGTGGACTGAGATAACTCAGTCAAGACAAGTGGGAAGAAAAGCAGAAGAGTGAATCACGCAAGCGCACACCTCATTCAGAAATGTACAAATATGTCATCAACCAAATGTTTGAAGTGCTCAAAGCATGTCTGTGGGAAGAAGTACTCCGATGGTTCGAAGATGTGTTTTACCATTTGCAGCATATGCGAAAAATATTTGAACTTTGCTCTCAGTAGAACTTTTGTGGTTATATGTTGTTATGTACATGTAAGTAAATAGGCCCACTTTAGAAAGTAGACCGCTGACTTGTTTTTGTCCTATTGAATGCATGTATAATGATGTGTTAAATCTTGCCGTTTAGCCTAGGATTAAATGGTTGAGATAAGTACATTAAATGATATTTCTTCATGTTGATTGTTCTCTCTTAATTCTACATATGAAATTATAGCTAGGCCATTATAATCCCCTCCTGCAATGTAAAAAAATCACAGCTTTTTGTAAAACTGCTTAGCAACACTCTTTATTACGAGAAATTGCAATCAATATAATATAATATATTGCAATTATATTAATATAATAAAAGCATTTCACTTGGATAAAAACCGCAAAATACCAGAAAAATAGTGAGTCATTTTTGACTCATTGGTGCTTAAAGGTGTGACAAAATTTTGGTGCTTCTAGTGTTAAAGCAAGAGGTGAAAATTTTGTTAAATTATTTGCGTCTTTCTATATAATATTGTGGAAGAATGAGCTCCTAGGCCAAACTGTTGCTCCCCAATACTGAGCAAAGATCTACAAAACATGGTTCCCTCTAAAGATGCTGTCACAATGATGAAATATATATATTCTTATTAAAGTTATGAAATATCTTCTTATCATATAATTATCATATTCTTCTTGATGTGGATCAATCACACATTGATTATCGCGGTTCATCGTTGCATTGAACAGTTTTCCGTATCAATTGTGCCTGTATCTGCAGGGCATGTGGTCATGACAATTGGATGGATTCTATCGAAGTAAATACGCACGTATAATGTCTATGAAAGTATGTCTGACCTGCGAGTTAAGTGATATTTCATCGAGCATTAAGTCAATTGAGGGTGATACTTAACACAGGACTAAAGTCTAAAATGCGTTCATATTCATTTCAGTTGGAATTTCATGCACGTACCTCAAAGAATATCTCAAGCGAGCACATGGAAGTGAGAATTTATCAAGATTACATTGAGGACTAAAAAGTATTATATATAAAAAAGTATATATAAAAAGTTTTATCTTCATACTTTTAAATCATGACGCTTCGAGAAAGTCTTCGAATGGTTCCTGGCCAATATGGACTTTTTGCAAATTGGTCTGAAACTCGCTTTAAGTAAAAATGTCTCAGAGGAGGCCTCACAGCAAAATTTAAAAAACAGAAACGTTCTCAACAAAACCCATCATTCTGTTAACATTGTATCGGGAAAATCAGAAGCTTATAACAATTTGTGAAGATATGCCTATTACCGCTTACTTTCAAACTGTCACAGGTATTCATTATTTTACTAAGATCTCAGCAGAGACATGCATTTTCAGATGTTACTGAGAACATTTCTGATTATTTAAATTTATCTTGATGCTTTCCTCAAGGACACTTTTATCAGACGCATCATGGTTCAAAATCCTTCGGAGACCTGCTGCAAATAAACGGGCGGGATGGAAATAATCAGTTCTTACCTATATTAGTTTTTATATCATTAGTTATTTGTAATTTGCCAAAAAATAGTGCAATTGGAAAGTCGACATATTGCGGTAAAATTTGCACATGCCAACTGATCTCCGGCATTAGCATACACGACTTTAATCAGAGCGGTGCTTAAATGAACTATACCAAAAAGCAGGAAGATTGAGCAATTACACTCACATCTCGCATTTGGTCATTGACAGTAACTTTGTAAACAAAATAAAAGTAGTAAGCCCATCCCAGGCGCAAGCACAAAATGCGAAACGATGAGTCATCATGCTGACTCAGCCCCCCCCCTCTGGAAGGAAGTCGCCAAGGATGTGATGGGAGGAATAGGTCCGAGAGGAGCAAACAGGTCCCTACCCCCCTCTGGAAGGAAGGAAGGAGTTTTCCGGTAAGGGATGGGAAGGAAGGTGATGTGTGAGGGATAGAGTTGGAAAGGGTGGGTGTTGATGGTGTTGGGATGAGAAAAGTTGGAAATCGTCATGAAGGAGGGTTTGGATGGGAAAGTGGAGTTTAGATTTGGAATCTGTGTGAAATGTTGGATGGGGAAGGAAGGCGGGAGGAGTTTTCCTGGGATGCAAGGGGCAGAATCTCTGTAAACGGCAGAGTTGGAAAAAGGCGGGGTTTGGTGGTTTTGGGATGAGAAAGTCCACTTTTCGGGTAGAAGGAGTGCTCGGATGGGAAAATGGAGGCCAGATTCGGAATCTACGTGAAATGTTGGGTGTGGAAGGATATTTCCAGCGACATCGGAGAGAAAAAGTTTTGAAGACGTCCCCCCCCTCTGGAAGGAAGGTGAGGGAGTTCGCCAAGGATGTGTTGGGAGGAATGGGTCCGAGAGGAGCAAACAGGTCCCTACCCCCCCCTCTGGAAGGAAGGAGTTTTCCGGTAAGGGATGGGAAGGAAGGTTATGTGTGAGGGATAGAGTGTGGAAAGGGTAGGTGTTGATGGTGTTTGGGATGAGAAAAGTTGGAAATCGGCATGAAGGAGGGTTTGGATGGGAAAGTGGAGTTTAGATTTGGAATCTGTGTGAAATGTGGGGTGGGGAAGGAAGGCGGGAGGAGCAGCAAGGGGTGGAATCTCTGAAAACGGCAGAGTTGGAAAAAGGCGGGGTTTGGTGGTTTTGGGATGAGAAAGTCCATTTTTCGGGCAGAAGGAGTGCTCGGATGGGAAATCGGAGGCCAGATTCGGAATCTACGTGAAATGTTGGGTTAGGAAGGATGTTTCCAGCAAAATCGGAGAGAAAAAATTTTGAGGACGTCCCCCCCCCCTCCTGCCAATCTTCCAACTTTGGTTCCAGAGATGGTAGAAAGTCGTGCAATAGCTCATTTGAAAGCTAAGAGTGAGACAAATGCAGTGGAAAGCTCAGTTTGGACTAGTTTTCTTGGGTTGAGGGAGGAAAATGGCAGGAAAACGTCAGAGTTAGAAAAGGTGGCTTTTGGGTGTTTTGGGATGAGAAAGTCCATATTTCGACATGAAGGAGACCTCGGATGGGAAAACGGAGTGCAAATTCGGACTTTTTGGTCAATTTTGGGTCTAGGGACTTCTTCCCAACTCAATCGGAGAGAAAAAGTTCTGACCCCCCCCCTCGGCAGCGATCTTCCAACTTTGGTTCCAGAGATCGTAGAAAGTCGTGCAATAGCTCGTTTGAGAGCTGGGAGTGAGAAAAATGCAGTGGAAAACATGGCTTGTTCCTATCTGCCTTCGTTTAGAGGTGAGACGTTATTGAAAATTTGGGACATTGGCGAAAAACGACAGAGTTAGAATTTTTATGAAAATCGCTCCAGCGGGTGAAGCAAGCCTCGGACGGGAAAACACAGACCAGATTTGGAATCAGCGTCAAATTTGTGACAAATAATGTTTTGACCCCCCCCTCCCGGCAAGGATTGCCGATTGCATATTCACAGGGTATATAAGAACGGGATCGGGAGAGGAATTTCACTAAGTTGAGAAACTGACTACAGGTAAGTCGTTTCTCTTGAGTTCCGATATCGGACTTCTGACTTTCCATTGCTGATATCAGCTAAGGTGTCAGACTTATAGGTTAGTCAGTATAGCATGACTGACCATTTGATGATAATAGGCCGAAATCTTCAAACGGCTATAACTTTGCTTCTACAAGTCCTTTAGACTTGATTCAAAAAACATTCGACAGCTCTTGCTGTGCTGTAGGTGACAGACTACTTATACACGCTTTATGAGTAGTACTAAAATACTGAAAAATTTAAATTCATATTTAATGATAATAATTAAAGTTTTTGAATAAAAAGCAGTCGTTTATGAGTCTCTGTGACTTGAGTCGTTTCCTCTTGTAAATAACTCCACCGGTTTTCATGTCAAAACTGGGGCCCGAATACCAACACAGTGATATGACGCACGCTCTGTCCGCTCAAGGTTGGATTTGTGGGTCGAGGCCTTGGGGTTGGGATAAGATCCCCTCTGAGTAATGCCTGTAACGGATTCAAGAGCCTAACACCTAGACGACTGCTATCAAATGTCTTTCAATACATATATGCAAGTAGTATGGTATGAACACTTGCCATCAAATTTTTTTTACCCTATCTTTACAGAATCATAATGACGAAACCGGGCAACGCCAAGATGTTAGTTGGTAAATGTAGTTGCGGCAACATTGCCAGAGGCAGCCAGCTCAAGAAGCATATTAAAGAGGGGACGGTGGGCGCGCATATGAAAAAGGTGTTGTTGAGAGTGTGCGTACATCATCAGGTGGTATGTGGGGAAGGGAATGAGGAGAATTTTATTAAGAGTCATAGCGAGTGTCCGAGTGGGAATATAGGTATGGCAGGGTTTAGACGTGGTTTGAGGGAGAGTTGTTGGAAAGGGAAGAGGTGAGGAAGGCGGTGCAACGATTGAGGACGTGGTTGGAGAGAAAGTGGTGACGAAGGCGAGTGATGAGATTTCGAGTGAGGAAGTTGAGTTGAGAGCGAAAATGAAGAAGGTTGATCTTGATTTGGATAAGGTGATTGAGGATTTGTTTGGGGATATCGGTGATCTGGAGGGGGAGGGGAAGGAAGTGGGCAAGCCGATGCCAACATCATCGCCACGGCGGGAAGAGGGGTGTGATACGGAGGCGTTTGTGAGGTTGAAGGATGTTATGATGGGGATGGACAGTGTGAATAGAAAAGTTTTGAAGGAGAATGAAGAGCTGATGGTGACGGTTGAGGGGTATAGGGCAACGAGGGAAGAGTTGGAGAGCATGAGAAAGAAGGAGAAGGAATGGATGGCGGAAAGGAGCGAGTTGATGAGGAAAGCAGGTTTGATGGAGAGTTTGCAGGCGAGTTTGTCGAGGAAGGATGAAGAGATAGAGTGGATGCGAAGCGTGGTGAAGGAGACGGAGGAGGTGAAGGGCATAAATAAGAGGTTGGCGGGTGAAGTTGAGCGGCTGCATGAGCGTTTGAAGTGTAGAAAAAGAAGAGTGTATGAAGTCCATCTTCCCCTCTTCCAAAATAATGTGTGCGACGTCCCAACCATCACCGATGAGCCCAACGTGACCCAACAATGTTATGAGGGCGACGGAGTCCGATGTCTCCATATGAATATGGACATCACCGGAGAGCTTGATGACTTCGTCGTCCGAAAAGTTCGAAAGAAGGTGCCCAGTAAGTTTCCTCAACATGATCATTTTTGTAGCTCATCTAATCTCCTATTATTTTCCTTTCAGAGTTTTTGCAGAAGTGAGAGTAGTGTCGGTGGACGGAGAACGACCCATGGGCTCTTTTAAGGGCCAACCTTCTAATGCAGCTAAAGCGGTCCCAAGCCCGCCACATGTCTTCGTATATGGAATGAAGAGGGAAGAAAAATGATGAAATTGAATGAAATGGGAGGACACCCTTGCACCACATGCAACACATCACAGATTTCTCTCTTCGGTAGTGAACAAGCGCTTCGTCACTCATGGATCCTACTGAAACAAGATTCGGCAAACGCTGTTTCGTACACGGTTTGCGCGATGCCTTACAACACTAGAATCTTGACTGAAAGAAATAGCACCTACAAAACTTTATTCAAATCCATGTCGCAAAAAAGGATGATGTATAGAAACAAAATTCTTGAACGAACAGAAGTGTGATACCAAAACTTAGAACATTATGTAAACTCAACAAACTGTAATGTGTAATACTAGAAACTTGAAACATAAAGTCTATCACGTTGGTCATAATGTGCACATGCATTATTAAGTTTTGCTAGTCATTGAAATGAAAGATGAAGTATATTTCGCTACTGGCAAAAACATTTGAATGAACAAGAGTTATCAACCGAAGTTAGATTCCACTGAATCATGAACACTTGCAAAGGTGTACACTATGAGTGCTGTCAACATTTTATTAGGTTGAATCCAATTTAGTTTTGGAAATATCAATGACAATATGGTTTATTTTATTCAGAAGCAAATGATCACCACCACCGTAAAATTTGTCCATCCGAGAAATAATCTTCCGCAGATGATGTGTATAAAACTCAGAAGCATCAGTAACATATTCTTGTCCGTAGGAAGGAAATTGAAAATCAACACTTTCCACTTCTTCACCATGTGGAAAATGAGTGTAATTGACATTTGCAATTTTAGTCAGCCTTGATGAAGGATTCTTTGAAATAAGATATCAACTCCGTAAATATTTTTCGTGTATAGTCTAAACATGCCTCCAATTCTGTCTCCTCCCTTTGAAACTCAAGGATGTAATCTTGTATTAAGCCTCCGAAGCTCTCTTGATGACAACGAATCGTACAATCATCATGTTTCAATGTATTGACTTCAGGTGCCATGCTTGAGTCTATTCTCTCGCCAGGTCAGAGTACTTTAGCCATTCGACAAAGGGTAGTCATTATGATATGGGGAGAGTGAAATGTAATTCATTAGATGTCACTTCAATGATTGTTCCCATGAACAAAGTTGACTAGACAAATGTAGCGACTTTTATCTTTCCTTTTCAGTGATCGAAATCTGCAAAGCTATCAATTCGTCTGCAAAGTCCGAAGTGGAATTTACGAAAATCGAAAATTACTGCATTGCCGCCGAGATGGAGAAGACCACCATTGAGCAATGTAAGTTTTTGTGTGATGGGGGAAGGATGAGGTGCAGGTTGTGCTAATAAAACTCTTAACTAACACCATTAGGTTTGCATGCGTGTTAAACGCAGGAATTAATTTTCATAAACCTCTAAATAACACCATGAGGGTAGGAATCATGTCCTTATTAATTTTCAACGAAAATCAAGACCCCTAACCTCTCCCTACTCCGTCATTTTCAAAACCGAAACCAACATTTCGAAAAATTCATTGTACAGTATTGTGTTTAGGGAAAATCTCTTACCACCCTCTCTTCTTCCGTTTCAGTGCATGAATGTATTCGAAATGGGCAATCCGTCCCTGAAGGAGCAATCGGGCAAGCTTACGAGCGGCTCGGAAAGTGTAAGTACCCTCACCTATGAGAACTGAGAGTTGGAATGTCATGCTTTAGCACTTCTGTATTCGTATAGCTTGCTCTCCATCATTGTTGTCTCCGCAACCTCTAATCTCATCTCTTTTTCCTCTCTACAGATTTAGCCAAGAAGGAAAAGTTGGAAGAAGCCGCGAGGGGGAAATACCGCAAGGAATTTCCAGCCGTACCTTCCCACCCATCTACCTCCGCCCAAGGTGCGACCCCTCTCTCGAGCTCGGGCATTGTCATCGCTCCACCTCCACCGCCTGCTCTGCTCCCTGCACCCGTCCCTGTTCCAGTCCCTGCTCCTCGTCACCACGTCCCTCCAACACCGAAGCCCAGGACCCTTCCACCCTCGGCTCGCGTCCCTCTCCTACCTCCTCCGCGTCCATCGGTGTTGCCAGAGTTGCAGTCCTTAGATGGTAAGTATCCGTGATTGTGAAAAGGGGGATAAGACTTCAAACGTGAAAGGATGATCATGCTACTAATCTCTTTTCTCTTTTTCTCAACAGATCTGGCGGCCTACCTCCTGGACGGCGACGTTCCCTCCCGTCCCATCATGAACCCAGCTTCGCCACCACCACCTGCAGCGGTCAAACTCCCTCTCCTCTCCGTCAAGGCGGTGGAGAGACTGTTGGAGCAGGAGGAGTTGGAGATAGTCGGAGAGGAGAGGGAGATGGAAGTCGAAGAGAAGGACTTTCGATTCCAGCGGTGTGACAGGGTCTTCGCCTCAGCCTACAATGTGAGACGTCACACCGCTGGCCATGCCTGCAGGGGAGGAAAGCGCCGACCGATCCCTCAACGACCCAAGTGTGAAGGTTGTGGACGCACGTTCTACAACTACACCAACTTGCGAGTCCACATCGAAGGCGGTTCCTGTGGCAGTGTGAGGCAACCACCAACAACAACAGGTAGGAAGCATCCCTCACCACCTGACGGCTATTCCTGTTCTTCGTGTCGGAAGACCTTTCCCACAGAGTTTGTTCTCTCTTTGCACACACTCTGTCAAACTCATCCCACTGAGCTTTACACTGACAACAACGTCACTCTAAGGCTGAGCAAGTTTTCCCTTGAGAGGCTCGTTCGCGATTATGAGTTAGAAAGCTCTGAAGCTGTGCAGGATATTCATCCTTTCTTGATGAATAATATAGGCTTAATTCATCAAATGTTGGCGAGTTTAGATAGATTTTTACTTAAGGGCATGTTCTATCTCACTGCTCGTTTCAATAAAATAGACAGCAGTACGGGAGAAGTAGAGTCCACTGTCACCATTAGGATAGCCTCCTGTGCTGCTGATCTCATAGGTGATGTAAACGAGTGGATAGAGAGACATGCCACCTATCTCGCCAGCAACTTAAATAAATTTAATGAAAGAGACAGCGGTCTTGTCTTTGATGGGATAGAGAAAGTAGACATCAAAATAAATCTTTTAGAAAATTTACAAGGGAGCGGTTGTTTCACCCTCCCCAAAGCACTGGCTAACAAAAAGGCTGTCATCAATGTAGAGTGTCAGTCCCAGTGTTTCAAGTATGCCGTCCTCTCCATTCTTCACTATGATGACATAGATATGCATCGTCAAAGAGTCACTCACTATCGTGAATGGGAGGATGAGCTTAAGTTTGACGGGTTAGATGTCAACACATTAGATTTTAAAGGCATAGCCCAATTTGAAAAACTCAATAAAATTAAGATCGTCGTCCATCTCTGGGAAAAAGGTCTGAAGGGCGTTAGGTATAATAATCGCCAAAGTAACTTCGACCGGGTTGTCAATCTCCTCCTAGTCTATAGCGACAACCACCCAGAATGGCATTATTGTGGCATTCCTAAAATTTCAAAGTTATACCATCATCAAGCAACCTATAGGGATAATTTTTATTACTGTGATCGCTTCACACGGCGCTTTAGGTCAAAACCATTTTTTGAAGAGCATTACGAGTGGTGCTCAGGGGGTGAACTTCAAATGGAAGTCATGCCCAAAGATAAATTGTATAGGTATGAGGAAAACGGCAATGAGCTCAGTCCCATATGTACCATCTATGCAGACATTGAATGTTATATTGAACAAGAAGACCTACGTCATGAGCCAGCAGCCATTGCCTGCTATGAAGTTTGGCATCCATATTATAGGAATCAAAATAAGATTCATGTGTGGCAAGGTGAGGAGTGCGTTGAAAACTTCCTCAACTTTTTAGATAGGAAAGCCCGTTTTCATCAACGCTATGAAACGGAGCTGACTAGGAAACCCATGTGTTTCACAGAAGTCGATAAATCAAAATTTGATAGGACCACAGAATGTCCCCGCTGCTGCTCATCCTTTGATCAGAAGCAGCATAAGAAAGTGAGGGACCATTCCCATCTCAGTGGTAAATTTAGGTCTGCCTTATGCAGTAAATGCAATATGAAACTTAGGCTCAAACGGCGAACGCTTCCCTTCATCTTTCATAACTTTAAATGTTATGATGCTCACATCATCATTCGCCATGGATTCGGTAAAATGAAATCCTGGTCATCCAAAGTGATTGCACAAAGTAAGGAAAAATTTATGTCCATCACTGCTAATGTCCAAGTCGATAAGACGAAGGAGGGGAAGCCTGTCTTCTATGACATAAAATTTCTCGACAGTTTTCAATTTATGTCTTCTTCCTTAGCCGCGTTGGCCAATAATTTAGAAACACTTCCGATCACTCAACATTTAAGGAAAGACTATCCCAACATAAGTGACAGTCTGATACGACGGAAAGGGGTGTTTCCTTATAGTTATTTTAGTTCAATGGATACATTGAAAGAAACATCCCTTTCGTCCATCGATAAATTTAAAAATGATTTGACGGGTGAGGACTGTTCGCTGGATGATTATAGGCATGCAGAGCAAGCATGGTTAGAATTTAGGTGTCGCACTTTTGGTGATTACATGCTTGCCTACTTAAAATTAGACGTCTATCGGTTGGCTGACGTATTTGAGACTTTAAGAAAGTCACATTAGAACAGGACGCCTTAGACCCAGTCCATTTTGTTAGTCTGCCGGGTCTGTCCTATCAGTCAGCCTTCAAGATGACGAAAGAGAGCATTCATTTACTGCAAGATGCAGAAATGTACACGTTATTTGAGCGTGGTATTAGGGGTGGCTTAACATTTGTCAACGAACATGTTGTCAACAGCACCCAAGACATAGGATCGACCACGCATTTAATGTACATAGACCAAAATAATTTATATGGGAGTGCATTATCCAAGCCTTTGCCACAGTCTGACTTCCAATGGGTAGAGTTCCATGACATTGAACACTTCTCCAATCCAGCACACATCATGGCATTGGGAGATGAGGTCGACATAGGTTATTTATTTCAAGTCGACTTCATCTATCCAGACTGTATTAAGAATAGACCGTTGATTTTCCTCTCGCACCAGAATCTGGCATAGTCAGTCCAGATATGTTCTCTCCCTTTATGGAAGAACACAATAAGAAATATGAGGCGGAAAATGACTTACACTATAAACCCACTAGGAAGTTGTTTCTCACCCAGTTGAACAAGCAGCATTACATCGTGCACTCTTCCATCCTCAAATTCTATCTAGGTATGGGGATGCAACTTGACAAAGTCCATCGCGCTATCCAGTTTAGGCAGAAGCCCTTTCTAAAACCGTATATAGAATTTAATAGTAAGAAACGGGCTGAATCCAAGAATCCTTTCGAAAAGGACTTCTTTAAATTTAAGAATAATGCCCTCCTTGGTAAAACCATGGAGGATGTAAGAAAGCGCATGGACTATCGTATCGTGACTGATCTGGAAACGAGTATCAAGTTATGTCGCTCGCCGTTGTTTTGCCACCATGATGTCATTTCCGAAGACATCACTGGTTTTAAAATGCTAAAATCTAAAGTAGAACTTTGCAAGCCCATTTATGTCGGTCAAGCTGTCTTGGATCACTCCAAGTTAGAAATGCACAAGTTATTTTACCACACTTTTAAAACGTGTCTATTGATCCAACATGTGGAATTAGTAGGAGGTGATACAGACAGCTTCTTCCTAGCTTTGACAACCACTAGCCAAGTCAAGCAGGAAGACATTTTAAAATAATTAGCACCCAAGTTTGATAGTTCCAACTATCCCACTGACCATCCGCTTTACTCTACCTCAAATAAAGCGAAGCTTGGCTGCTTCAAGGATGAGTGTGCCGGCAAACAGATAGAGGAGATGATCTTGCTTCGCCCCAAGATAAACTCCATGAAGCTAAAATCCTCAGAGCTTTCTATAAAACAAGCGAGAGGCATCTCGAAGTCAATCGTTAGAAAAATTACACATAGGGACTATCAAGATGCCTTAGATTCTCTTAAAATTAAAAAAGTAGAAATGACCATTTTAAAATCACAGTCGCATCAAGTCAGAACAACGACGTTTAGGAAACGAGGTCTCTCAGCTTGGGAAGACAAGCAATGCTGGATGAGTCCTAACCACTCATTACCGTACGGCCATCCAGACACTCATCTACCTCCACCCAAGAGACAGAAACTTTCTGCTCCTCCATCCGGCGATGTCTGATGATGAATGCTTCCTCTCCGTTGTGGTTGATGTTTTGCTTTTTTGCTGCATGGCGTTTTCTATGGGGGTGTTGTGAGTGAGTGCCTTGTAACATGCGTCCAACTCCTGATCACTTCATATCATGACTTACATATCAACTGGTTTTTCCTGACGTTGTTTTATCCCTGCACATGAGTGACTTTGTTTTCTCCCTGTACATGAGTGACTTTGTTTTCTCCCCGTACATGAGTGACTTTGTTTTTTCCGGTGATGTGAGCCATAAAAGCTTTGTTTTCTGCTACCATCAGTATTAACTATGTGTGACTGTGATGAAATGTCTTTCATTCAATAACATATCATGTACAGACTGTCTCGTTTTTCTTTTGACATAAAGATGGGATTCTCACTCAATAGACAGAAGTAGAAGTTTTGATCATTTTGTAAGATGGGTAGGGTTAGAAATAAAGTTGATGATTGTTAAGTTAGAAATAAAGTTATAACCATATCACTGTTTGTAAGATAGGTGAAATGTAAATGAAGTCAGAATCACTTCACTGTTTGTGAAGTTAGAAATAAAGTTGACGTTTGTAAAGTTAGAAATAAAGTTGATGATTGTAAAGTTAGAAATAAAGTTATAACCATATCACTGTTTGTAAGATAGGTGAAATGTAAATGAAGTCAGAATCACTTCACTGTTTGTAAAGTTAGAAATAAAGTTGATGATTGTAAAGTTAGAAATAAAGTTATAACCATATCACTGTTTGTAAGATAGGTGAAATGTAAATGAAGTCAGAATCACTTCACTGTTTGTAAAGTTAGAAATAAAGTTGACGTTTGTAAAGTTAGAAATAAAGTTTTTGGGCTGCTTTGAAGTCATAACCATGTTAGAGTTTGTTGGTTATCATCCTCACCAACGAATGTAACATCATGAAAATTTCTTCGGCGAAGGAAACATCAACCACTTTGCTGACTCATGTCTATAAATAGATCTGACTCATGAAGGGGTAAAGCGACAGTCATAAGAATCTAATCAGTCTTGTTCAACCTTTTCACCGACACGTGTGTGTGGGCGTGTCATTCAACATCGATGGCGCCTCACGTCAGACAGCGTGACCTTTTCACCGACACGTGTTTTTGGGCGTTATTTATCAGACAAAGCGATGGCGCCTCACGTCAGACAGCGTGACCTTTTCACCGACAAGTGTATGGATATCCTTTCATGTCTATAAATAGCACTGACTCATCATAAAGTGATGACCCCTGTTGATGACCTTTTCACCGACAAGTGTGTGGGCGATAGTTCATTGCGATGACTCATTCAAAACGCATCATGTGATTAACACGATTCTATTAACTGTGACTCATACAGATAGCGCATTAAAGATTTAAAATGTCAGCTACTTTACTGACATCACGTAAACCAGTCATGATACAATGTCCGTTATGAAACAGTGCAATATGTACAGGATGCCACTTCCGAATCAGAGCAGCAGGAAAGAGTTCAGTTTCATAAAATATACAATGATTACTGGTTTTAATGTTTGCTAGATTCACTAACATCTTCAATTGAACAGACACTACTATATTCTTCAATATCAGGGGACTGAGGCGTAGATGAGGCATGAGTGTTCGCATTTTCTTGACGACTTCGTAACACATGGACTGCATCACGAAATGAGAAAGGTTTCCTAGGACTTGGATTTTGCCGCAGCGAAAGATTTGAAGATTTCGACCGTTGCTCATGCGAATGACCAACATTTGTTGACGACCGCGATGATACACTGAATCGGGAAGATGAGTATGCAACTGTTCTAAATCGATGTCTCTTCTGAGATTCATTTCGCGCATGGCGTCGATGATGTGCATGGGGAGCATGACTCACAAATGACATGAGGGTTGAGTGAACTTCCCTTTTATACTTTTCCCATGAGGGTTTTGGAATCACAATGTAGCAGTGATCATTATGTAGAATCATCTCTTGAATGCGAATAAATGCAATGCCGTCTCCTATGTTAATGACACGGCAAGAGTTGGATAGGATAGCGCGATGCAACCTTCGTAGATGAAAACGTTCTAGAGTTATCTGAAGTTGACGTTTCGTATCATGAAATGTAACAAACTGACTTTTCCATGATACATGGAGCCATGCTGATAATTTCCACATGATTAAGACCTGAGTGAAGAATGTAATGCCTAAGAAAGAAGGAGAGAGTCATGTTCATGTGTGGCATGGTGAGTGTACATTTTCTTTCTTGATACGGTGGCCGTTAGGCCGTGGGCTCATAAAGACCGATGGTGCGTTCTCAGTGTGTGGAGAGTGTTACTGTAGTTGATCATCATCAACATGGACATCATTTTTAAAGGTAATGGAGACAAGATAGGGATTCAACGTAAACAACCTTCCGTCCCTCTGCGGACCCATGTAGATGGTTTAAATTTTAATTTCAAAGGAGTAGAATCCTTTTTCCAAAATGGGGAGTGGTTTGCAATTGAGTAAGTCGAATTCGCTGCCCTCCTTTTCATGGATGATGAGACAGTGTCTATCCATATGTACATACATGTATCTTCTTTCCATGATGGGAACTTGTGGCCGCTTCCCATTGTGTCGAACAATTTCTTTGGGAATGGTGAGATTTTCTTTCAGGAATGTTTCAAGAGTAATTTTGAATTGTAATCGTGTCAAAAATTACAATTTTGTGAATTGTAACCGTGCCCAATAGTCTAACGGCACACACACGGCCAGTCCATACTTTGTTGACATAACCTTTAGATAATCTATCCGATGACTTGGAGTTTTTATGGTCACGGCTTCTCCATGATGAGTTATCTTTTGATTGAAAGCATTTTTACCCGATGCTAAAGTAAGGGAGTTCAGTGTACCCAGTGCGAGAGCAGAGGAGTTGATGGCTTCGAGCAACTGCATGGTTAGCGCAAGGACGAAAATGATTGCCATGAGCTCAGTCGTCTGTTTTGTAACTAAACCTAGCTCCAATCACATGCGTTTCCCTTTTCACGTTTTCCCTGTCTTTGTTGCATGACAAAGAGTTATCACACGTGAACTTTTGACTGCGTGGGTGGGAACCTTCCCTCTTACAAAGTCTTTCTAGTCCTCACAAAGACTTTAGTGACACATCCATTCCAGCGAACAAAGACGCATTCATTTATCTAACAAAGAGCCTGATAGTAATGCAAAAAGCGTAATGACTCATGTTATGACACGCCCCTTTTCTCGAACAAAGACGGATTCATTTATCTAACAAAGCGCAATGACTCATGTTGCTCTATACACCATTACAAAATACTCAGTGAAAAGAAATCTTTATTGCATCTACACAATGTGTCGAGCATCAAACAAAGTCGTGGATGTAAACACACTCAGTTGAATCATGATATGTTTAACAACGTACGCATTTCCTTCCAACGTCTCTTCTATTCTCTCCATAATTTTCTCCATATGACGACCTTAAATTTATCACTAACAGTAATCCATTCTGTGCAATAAGATCCAAAACGAAGTGGTTTTTGCAAATCTTTCAACTCTATATAAGCAACGAGTGTACCCTTTACATCTTGAGGTTGTAAACTGTCCATCAATCTTTTGAAGAGAGGAAGGCTTTCAGTTAGCACTACTTTCATATCATTCATCTTCATTTTAAATGTAAGTTTCCAATCTTGTAAAAATCCATCGAATCCTTGTTGATCAAGTGTCAAATGACACATGCGGTTACTTAAGGTACGATGCGCCATCATAAACGTTGTGACTATAGATTTCACATTGCTTCAATGACTTCCACTATGAATAAAACAGAAATAACAATCATGTTCCACTGTAAGCTTACTCAACACCAGACAAAATTCACAAGTACAGAATACACTTCATAAAATGATCATCATTCATTCACAAGGAGTAAAAACATGTTTTACATAGACCCATGCTGTTGACAATAATATAGATACAGTTCATAAACGTCATAGAGACTGCAATGCCAGCGTGAAGAGAGTTTTGCAATGTAGATGGCTTTATTTCTAGTATTACAATGGGATGGTTGTCTGTAAAGGTGATGTCTCTCACCAAAACATACAGTCATATCAAAAATCATTTCATCTCTAAACTTTTTTTGATCACAATGCATATGATAGTCTTGTCTTACACGATCTACCCAACATGGTAAATATAAATTATCAATGTGCAACTGAAGTGTTGCTGCTTCTCGTTCGGAATCATTTCCTAATATTTTAGCAATATGAAAACCTGGCAGCCATCGTTTGAAATCACTTATCAAATACGTTTCATTTACAAATCCAATATGAATCAAAATAGAAGGATCAAGTCCATGCACATGACGTCGTGACCATTCGTCTTTGTGTGGAGGACAGTAGGCAAATCTATGATGTACACTAACAACAGTTTGATCACTTTCTCTCATTGCAATAGCACTCAATTCTTGCATGGATGTTCCCTCACTGTCTATGAAGATGACAGCCTACAATATCAAAAAAACTTCATTACAAAATAATACATTGAGCAGGAACTTTACAAGGATCTCTGTCCTTTACATAACAAAAGATACATACAACATGATTACAATGTTTTATTTGAACATAACGCGCAAGACCGCGTTTTCCACATTCACTACATACTAACTGATTAAAATATTTAAGATTTCTCTTTGGTGGTAACACCATCTTTCTTTGATGTGCGACGACGTTTAGGTTTGGTGATAGGCTCTTGATACTCTTTGACAAAAGAATCAATGACTTTCTCAATGTGATCAAGTCCTGTTAACTAAGGTTGATGATGAATTTGAGCAATGCGCAAATTGAGAGAAATCAAATTACCGTCAGATTGATGAGGTCCCACATAAACAGCAGGCACCTCAATATGAAAGGAATAAAAGCCTGCACCTAGCGTTGACAATTCTGTTTCAACTGACTGTTCAACTGTCACTCCTGAAGTGACTTTACGATACTTGCTTTGTAAAATATAGCAGCGAGTGCCGCGATACAAAGGTTTATAAAAAGAAGTTTTCTTTTCTGGACACAACTGTAATAGTTCAGTGGGAATAAGAGCCTTTTGCCTCACAACGTCTTCTAAAATATCAAGCTGCTGACGCAACCAATTATCAATAGGTATACTCAGGTTTTTGACTGCAACGATTTACTTGCGTATCCACTTTTGGTAAGTATACCGCTGGCGTTTGAAGATATAGTCGAACACCGTTGTAGCGCACTTGTTGTTTGTAGGTGGGATAGCCGTGAATTGCCTTTTCAATTTTCGGATTCCACAGCTTGAGATGAGGAGGATTGAGTGATGCAGCAGTTGGAGTAGGATTCATGGCCATGGCAGTCTGTAACGAAAGAATACCACTGAGTACATTCATGATCATCAGAGAAAAGAAACTCCTTAGCTTAGCAGTGACATATGAGGTGGCCCTTAAGAGGACCTTTTGGAGCGTTCACATGATTTAAAGCTTATAACCAAAGTCTAAGTGTTCGTCATCGTCCTGTAAATTAAATGTCTTGGGCTTAGGACTCGAATCAAGTTTCAATTCCCTAAAAGACTTAAAGGTAAAGCGTCTAGGTGGTGGAGGCGGTGGTGGTGGTGGTGATGGTTCAACAAAATAAGCTTGTACAATCATTGGCCACACACTCTCCTGCGTCTCTCTTCTAAAATGCTGGCAAAGTTTAGGCCACACCGTCATGACACTCACTTGTAAATTTGCAAACAGGATTGATCAGACAAAGTTGAGAGGGGAGAATGGCTTCAGCAAGTCACACACGCTTTCCAAGTCAAGAAATGAAATGAAGAGAAAATGGGGAGACGTCTGCTTTTATAGTCTACTGCGAATCCACATTTGACACTATGTGAGCCAATCAGAGACCTCCGTTTCTCCCCTGACTTCGTTGCGGCAGGGAAAAGGAGGTACGCGGACGTCTGACTCATGAATGCTTTTCCCAAATCTTGTAGTCAAATCTAGTTTACCACATTGAGTTGAATATGAATGTGTTTTATGCGACATAAGAGCAAGTTGGATCCATGCTCATGAAATGAATCTAGTCGAGATGCAATTTTCGCCATGTGTCGCTGATAGAAATCTTTGGGATCATGTATCGTCTCTGCAGAATATGATGCAAAATGAAACACTACACGTTCACCTGCATGTTCATCAGTCACTTTCTCAAATTCAATCTCTGCAACTAATCGTCCTTTCACATCTTTATTTATCAAACTGTCCATGAGCTGTTGGAAAAAGAAGTAACCTTTAGCGATAGCAAATTCTAAGTCTGCCTTTTCATGATGAAAAGAGATGATGTAGTCCCTAATCACACCACGAAGACTTTGTCGATGAAAACGTAGTGAACAAAATTCATTCGTAAACTCTACTGCATCTGTCATCTTTCTACCTATCATATATGAGACATAGCATGAATAAAATTCAGATGCAGAATGGCACGCTGATTCCAAATCTGGTCTCTGTTTTCCCGTCCGAGGCTTGCTTCACCCGCTAGAGCGATTTTCATAAAAATTCTAACTCTGTCGTTTTTCGCCAATGTCCCAAATTTTCAATAACGTTTCACCTCTAAACGAAGGCAGATAGGAACAAGCCATGTTTTCCACTGCATTTTTCTCACTCCCAGCTCTCAAACGAGCTATTGCACGACTTTCTACGATCTCTGGAACCAAAGTTGGAAGATCGCTGCCGAGGGGGGGGTCAGAACTTTTTCTCTCCGATTGAGTTGGGAAGAGGTTCCTAGACCCAAAATTGACCAAAACGTCCGAATTTTACACTCTGTTTTCCCAACCGAGGTCTCTCCTTCATGCCGAAAAATAGACTTTCTCATCCCAAAACATCCAAAACCTGACTTCTCCAACTCTGGCGTTTTCCTGCCATTTTCCTCCCTCAACCCAGGAAAATTGGACCCAACTGAGCCTTCCACTACATTCTCACTTTTAGCTTTCAAACGAGCTATTGCACGACTTTCTACCATCTCTGCCACCAAAGTTGGAAGTCTGACAGGAGGGGGGATCACAACTTTTTCTCTCCGATTGAGCTGGGAAGAAATTCCAAAACCCAAAATTGCCCAAAAAGTCCGAATTTGCATTCCGTTTTCCCATCCGAGGTCTCCTTCATGTCGAAATATGGACTTTCTCATCCCAAAACACCCAAAAGCCACCTTTTCTAACTCCGACGTTTTCCTGCCATTTTCCTCCCTCAACCCAAGAAAACTAGTCCAAACTGAGCTTTCCACTGCATTTGTCTCACTCTTAGCTTTCAAATGAGCTATTGCACGACTTTCTACCATCTCTGGAACCGAAGTTGGAAGTTTGGCAGGAGGGGGGGGGGACGTCTTCAAAACTTTTCCTCTCCGATGTCGCTGGAAACATCCTTCCACACCCAACATTTCACGTAGATTCAGAATCTGGCCTCCGTTTTCCCATCCGAGCACTCCTTCTACCCGAAAAATGGACTTTCTCATCCCAAAACCACCAAACCCCGCCTTTTTCCAACTCTGCCGTTTACAGAGATTCTACCCCTTGCATCCCAGGAAAACTCCTCCCGCCTTCCTTCCCCATCCAACATTTCACACAGATTCCAAATCTAAACTCCACTTTCCCATACAAACCCTCCTTCATGACGATTTCCAACTTTTCTCATCCCAACACCATCAACACCCACCCTTTCCAACTCTATCCCTCACACATCACCTTCCTTCCCATCCCTTACCGGAAAACTCTTTCCTTCCTTCCAGAGGGGGGGTAGGGACCTGTTTGCTCCTCTCGGACCTATTCCTCCCATCACATCCTTGGCGACTTCCTTCCAGAGGGGGCTGAGTCAGCATGATGACTCATCGTTTCGCATTTTGTGCTTGCGCCTGGGATGGGCTTACTACTAATAAATATTTTATCTTCAGTCGGATTATCTTCTAATGTACTCACATGCATACTGGCACCTTTCCCTCGTGTACCCATAAACATCCAATCGACGGCGCTGTCGGCTCCATCAGGTAAAAACGCTGGACGTTGATATTGTTGCCGTAGTATCTGACCAACTTCAAGATGTGCATTGCTCCTGAAATAAATTACGTCTGATTTTTTGATATTTGTGATGATTCCCTCTTGAATTGAAGCACCGCAATTTCTTGTGTTGTTGTATTAAATGCAACATTCTATCATTTTTATTCAAATTTTACATCTTTCTCTACAGCCTCTTGACAGAGGATGGGAAGAAATGAAAAATTTATATTTACTTCAATTCCCGCATTTATTTAAGATCTTGTCCTCATCCATTGAATTTTTTTCTTTTCAGGGTTTCGCCAAATCTTTACTGAAGAGGATGAAGTATAGAATCGCATATACATGTTCTGATAGTCGATGGCCTAAAACATCATGTGATTTTGGGAGCGACTTTTTGTCAAACGACTGGATATTTGCCTAGATTACTTGCAAGATTATCGACAAAAAATGTCATTAACCTATTGAAATTTCATGTGGATAGCAGATTGTGTGATTTTAACATGCTTCTTGATTTCCCATAATTCTTTCTAATTTTGATGTAAAGCATGTTTTTGGTATGCTTGCTTGTACTTGTTAGCATTCAGTTGCCGCAACTAGTACTGAGATTAGCAAATGCAATGCTCTTTTACTCCTCTGAAACTGTAACATTCATTGAGCAGTTACTCAGGAAAACTATAAAATTTGGACTTGCAGGCTGTTTCAAAGTTCCGTTTAATCAGACTGCGATTGAGTTTCGGTCAACCGAACCAGAGTGTGATTAACGACAGATGCCTGCTAACAGAGTAGGGTTGTTTCAATAAACCGCATTCTGATAAACCACGACCTATCATTTATCGGAATCCGATTCGTTAATGCATAGACGTTCTTCCCAGGTCTGCCACAATAGTAAGCGTCTCTAGCATGAGCTGGTCGCTTGATATGAAGGATCAATCCATCTAACAAACCCACCACTTGCTGACCTTTAATCTCTCCAGTTTGCAAATTCGATAATTGATCAGAGTTAGATAAAGAAGCATATCTTTGTGCGATTGATGCCATCCACTCGGATACCAAATGAGCATGTAAATGGGCAGTTGATGTCGCAATTCCAGCTGATCGCCTCAATCGACGAAAGTACCCACCTCCAGACAAAAACTCCACAAATTTGACAACCATCCTCTGATTTGATGCCAGATGACAACCACGATGGTCCACAATAATTCTTTCGCCATGAAATTCATTTCCTAACTGTTCCAATTCACTTCGTGACAGGCGAAAAGTTCGTTTGCTATCATGTTATGATTCACTTGGAGCTTGAGTGCGTTTATATGGTACCGATCCAGTTCTCAATGATTGGATTACACCGACTCCAGCAAGAAGAACGGCTGTCATTTCCTCAACTAATGTGAACCGAACCGAGACTTAGAAACCTAACACGTTTAATCGACTTTCCAACGACCTGCTCGTTGAACAAAATGCATTGCAGAGATACGAAAAACCTGTGTTCATTCAACCCGATACGCTAGTTGAACCAACCGGATTCTGATTGTTGGCTTCCAACCGAACACCGGTTGTAACTACCGCAATGAGGTTGAACGAGCCAAACAACCGTGTTTCTAGGATAGATTTCAAAATTTCGGTTGGGTTAAACAGAAAATGTTAATTAGGTCAATGCCCTTTTATTCAATCGGAATCAGGTTGGTTCCATCGCAATCCGGTTGATTCAACCCAATCTACCGAAACTGTTCCGATTTAGTCAAATGGATGCACTCATTATCGAGTATTCTCTGTCATGGTTTCAATGTAGGTCTAATGTAGCAGCTTTCTTGAAGTCGATCTAGAAATCATGTGACTTTAATTCCATATAATTTTATGCTATCATAGGCCTCTCACCTTAATGATCTTTGTATGAGTCATCTGATCTAAATCAAAGGTGCGCATACTTACTATTCAATTTTTTTCTTTTGAGCACCCAACCGAAACCAGTAAAATGCATTTCAGGCCATTTCGTATCATTTGGGAAATAAGGGGAAGAGTTTTAATAAAAGCTGATTAAAAGTGTATACTGTATTAAATTTATTGACTCTACACCACGAAAATACATTTACACATTCAGAAGTTATAATGTTGAATTGAACAGACTGGAAAAGAAGGCTCTATAGACTGGTGAAATCGCCAGATTTAAAGCCCTACGTTCCTTCATAGTCATTGTTGAAATTTGCACTTCCGGAAACCGCGGTTTCCGAGCCGGAGCCGTAGCAGCAGATTGGAATCAGAGCCGACAGAAATTACCACGGCTCCGGCTTGAAGTTTCATATGCATCTAAATAAAAATGTCAATTGAGAAAAAGTGACATTTGACAGTGTAGTTGAAACGATAGGCCCCCTAAAACCTCCTGTTCCTCATCTCCACATAACCTTCTGCGCGTCTTTTATCATGATTTTAAAGGAGGTGGCGGACTTCCTTCTGATTGCATTTCAGCCTAAAACAACTGTCGAACGAAAAGTTCTTGGCGAACATATCATTCACATAAATTCTCGCCTCAAATTTAGTGCAATTAATCTTAAATCACATTATTCGTCCATACTACACTTCTTTCCTTAATAAAAAAGCATGGTTAAGTGCCTCATTTTCAATAAAATGCTAATAGGAAGTGCTTTTGATACACAAAGAATTTTGGTTCAATTTGAAAGCATCCAATGGTTTCACTTGACTGATGAACATTAGAGGCTTGAAAGCTAGGTGGCTGAATCATTTCGTCCGACCGGCAGCGAGAGTTTCTGCAGTACACCCTATCCATGACTGTTACGAATCTGCGCGTCTGTTGAGTTCTACCCGGTTCCTGTTCTTATCAGACAGGATCAAAAAATGCATATGTAAATCCAAGTGGATGCGGATTGAAGTTATTCAGATTGCCTGACTAAAACACCTTCATTGATAATACCTCACTCTTGAAGAATGAAATATTTGTACTCGTCTCTGATTAGACGCAAACAGCAGTCGAGGTAAGGACTACATCAGAGACTTTAATCACCCTATACATAGAGGAAATTTTCATGGCTCCCCTGCGACTCATGCCTCATAAAAATTCTTAAGTGGGAAGCACCAGCTAAGTCACTAGTCATAATTTTTAGCATGGAACATCTGCAGGTCATTTTCCATCCTGCATGTGCTCATGCCTCAGATCGGTGATGTAAGCATAAATGTACTTAGATACTGTGCGTTTCAGCTAAAATTTAATCGCGATGCCGTGTTTCACAACAACATATTTTACACATTTTTACACATCCGGCTGTGTCAGGTATTACTCTCCTATTGGGAAATCTGATCATCTTTTAATTTCTGCTATTCCCCCGAATATGTCATGTGAAACAAATCACAGCAATAGAGTACATACCGTCTAGGACTACCGCACATCGAATTTACAACGCTTATGCTCTATGCTGAGACAGACTGATTGGGATATCTTGATTCCAAGTTCACCTGATGCTAATACTATGTGCAACGTGTTTAACCATCATATCCTTCAGATTGTCAATGAATGCATTCCTCATCGCAAAGCATCAATGTCATCTACGGACAAGGATTGGCTGTCCCCACTCACAAAATCACTGATAGATCAAAGATGGGAAGCTTGCCGAACACAAAATTTGGTCTAGGTATAGGCAATTACAAATGAAAGTAAAACTTGAAATAGATAGATCGAAGCGACTCTACATCAAACGCATGAAGGATGGTCAAACTGCTTGGAAGGTTGTGAATCAAATAACAGGTCGGAAAAATTGTGGTTGGAGCAATATGGTTTCAAAATTTGGCAGTCCAACTGTTGTTGCAAATTTGATCGCAGACAAGTTAGCCGAACTTTATAAATCATCTAATGGAATTTATCCATATCGCCAAATAAATGATTCTGATGACTGGAATTTCACAATACCTGAGCATGTTGTATTAAAGCAGCTTCAGAATTTATCAATGCGTAAATCGGCTGGTCAGGATTCCATCCCAACTAAGATATACATTGAAATGGCCCCATTATTATCTATGCCACTCAAAAAAGTATTTGATGCCTCTATATCGCAACACTAATATCCAGATGCATGGAAAAGATCCGTGATTTCACCCCTTCCAAAGACTTCACCTGCTGACATAAGCAGATTTCGACCTATTTTGCACATTGTCAACCAAAGGTTTTTGAACGATGCATCTTCGGATTTTTGAGGCCTCCTTTTGAGAAACTTTATGGCTGCTCCCAACATGGTTTCCGTAAAAATCATTCCACAACAACACCGCTTGCTGAAATGATGCAGAATGTGTACAATTTCTACGACAATCCTGACAATATAGGTGCTGCTATAGTCTCTTTCGATTTGTCCGCTGCCTTTGATTCTGTAAATCATAATTTGATGCTAGAAAAATTTATTTCGCTGAATTTCCCGAATGGTCTTTTCAATTTTGTGCAGCTATCTTTGCGATCGTACCTGCATTGTGAAAATTGATGGTGCTTTTTCAAGACCTATAAATATGAGTCGAGGTGTGCCACAGGGATCAGTTTTGGATCCGGCAATTTTTGCTATCTTTATATCTGATGCCAAACCTATGTGCAACGAAGCAAGAGAGGTTACATATGCTGATGACATAAGTTTGATATTGCCTCTATCAAAGCATTGCCCTAAGAAGACTCTTGCAAGCTATATCAACCAAGAAATTCAGAATGTCGAAGACTGGTGTACTCTAAATGATCTTGCTTTGAATAGGGAAAAATCAAGTGTCATTTACTGTATGAAGAACAACATAGAATATAACTTTGATGTCACTTTACCTATGAAGTCCAAATTGAAGGTGTTGGGTGTGACGATTAACAGCAAGCTCACATAGAATGATCACATCAGAGATGTTGCTTCAAAGTGCAATCGGCGATTTTATATCTTAAGGAAGGCAAAGCGATATACAACAAGAAAAGATCTTATGACTATATATTATGCTTTGATTAGATCTTTGATGGAATATGCCTGTCCGGTTTTCGTAGCCTTGCCAAAAATGTTGGAGAGTAAAATCAACCGAATACAGAAAACAGCACTAAAAATTATCACGAGTGATCAAGATGGCAAGGATGAATCATTATTTGCACAGGATCTTCGTGAGAGACGATTTGAAATAAGCAAGAGATTGTTCAAGAAGATTTCAAAGAACAATGGTCACCTTCTTCATAAGTATTTACCTAAAAGGCTTCATTACTCTTCGCACTATAGACTGCCTCTCTGTAATTATAAGAAGGTAAAATCCTCCTTCTTTCCGTTTGTGTCTTCACTCATGAACTGTGAAATGTCGAAAAAGTCTTGAATTCCACATCAGTCAGCAGTAACTTACTTTCTAGTTTTCATTCATTTGTGACTTTATGTAATTTCAAACATCTAGTTTTTTTGTACATGTCATATTTGAAATTATCATCTATTTGTAACTATGATTTTCATTTCTGATGAAATATACACCACTATTATTATTATTATTATATAATCTATAAGCGTTTACATTCTCAAACATGGTATACATGAACTGTATGCACCAGAGACGGTTCTCTGCACATGCCGTGGTACTTCTCACTTAATCACAGAATATACAGGGAAGTGTCATTTTACAGAAAACCTCAGTTTGCTTCCCGTTGGATTTGTATGTGATTTCTTTTGTCTATCTGACAAGATCAGACGACGGGTGGACCTCGACACATGTGCACTTTCATAGTAGCCATAGAGTGTACATCATTCTGTGAAAGTCTGAAACTAACAATGAAATTAAATAAACGATAGATCAAATTGCCATGCAAAAGATGTGCGGCTGGTAGGATTCGAACCTACGACAAAGGTTAGCTAGACCTCTGCTCTAGCCAACTGAGCTACGAGCCACCTATGCGACTGCGTCAATTGGAACAATCAAACCCTCACCACCACACATCAGTTGTCATAGCAACTACAATCAATGAATAAATGACTTCTCACACTGGTCAAGCTTGACCACGGCTCCGAAACCCTGCCTGAAACAACTGTGAACAACCCTCCTAAAGGTCAACACTAGTAGTAATCCCGTGGCAAAATCAAGGACAAAATGTGCAACGATGAGTCATCCCTCCCTCTGGCTAGGGGAAGGAAGCTGCCGAGGATGTGGTGGGAGGAATGGGTCCGTGAGGAGGAAAGCGTTCCCCCCTCTGGAAGGAAGGAAGGAAGGAGGAGTTCTCCAGCAAGGGTAGGAATCTAGGAATGACAGAGTTAGAAAAGGTGAGTTTTGCTCGTTTTGGGATGAGAAAGGCCGTTTTTCGACATGAAGGAGGCCTCGGATGTGAAACGGAGGGCAGATTCGGATTCTACGTGAAATTTTGGGTTAGGAAGGATGTTTCCAGAGGAACTCTCCCGTGAGGCAAGGGTAGGAATCTCTGAAAACCGCCAGAGTTAGAAAAGGTGGGTTTTGGACGTTTTGGGATGAGAAAGGCCGTTTTTCGGCATGAAGGAGTGTCCGGATGGGAAAGCGGAGGGCAGATTCGGACTCTACGTGAAATTTTGGGTTAGAAAGGTTGTTTCCAGCGGAATCGGAGAGAAAACATTTTTGGGACGTCCCCCCCTCTGGACGAGACTTCCAACATTAGTTCTAGTGATCATAGAAAGACGTGCAGTAGCTCATTTGAAAGCTAGGAGTGATAAAAATGCAGTGGAAAGCATCCTATGTCCAGGTTTTCCTGGATTTAGAGAGGAAAATGGCAGGAATCTCTGAAAAACGCCAGAGTTAGAAAAAGGTGGGTTTTGGACGTCTTGGGAGAAAGTGGCTGAGAAAGTTTTTGAGTGAGAAAGTTGCTGTAGCGGCTAAACGAAGCCTCGTACATGAAAATGGACGGCGGATTTTGGACTTTTTAGCCAATTTTGGGTCTAGCTGACCTGTTTCTAAAGTCGTAGGCCAAACAACAAAGAATTTCGACCCCCCCCTCGGCAGCGATCTTCCAACTTTGGTTCTAGAGATGGTAGAAAGTCGTGCAATAGCTTGTTTGAAAGCTAGGAGTGAGACGAATTCGGTGGAAGAAACGGCGTGTCTCTACGTTCATGCGTTGGGGTGTGAGAGTGACTTTTAAATTTTTGCCCATCACCGAAAAACGACAGTTAGAATGTTTATGAAAATGCCTCTAGCGGGTGAACGAAGCCTCGGATGGGAAAACGGAGACCAGATTTGGAATCAGCGTGCAATTCTGCAACTAGAGGGTGAGTTTCAAGTGAATCGGAGAGAAAAAGTCGAAAATTTTCTTCACACTGGGTCTCCACACGGGATTTTTTCGTGAAAATGTTAAATTGTGGCCTACTTTGATGACGACTCACTCAGGAATGGAAGTGAATGAAGAGCTCGGGTTTCTTTTAGGGGCAAGACCGCACTTTGTTCTCTAGGATCCTATCTTTTCAGATGTGTGGAAGGTTTCGTTTCCAAATGAGAGCATGTTTACAATCGAATTTTTGCACATTTTCCAAGATTTTGGAGTTTTTTCAACTCGGCTTCTGGTCATCGTAGAGAGTCATGGGATGGCTTAAATGAAATGTGAGGGCGAGAAAACATGACTGTCACAATGTGAAGTCAATCTTAGCACTAGAACCGGAGATAGATGTGTTTAAAGGTTTGGATGATTGAGATTACGTCATCAGCTGATCGCCACAAACTATATAAACTGGGAACCGACTGAGACTTTTCATTAAGGCGAGAGAGATTGTCAAAGGTAGGTCCTTTTGACTTGATTCAAAAAAGATTCGATGGCTATTGATGAGACCTATATTGACAGACTGCTTCTAAAATTTCATAAGTAGTGCTAAAAAGTTGAAAAATTTAAATTCATTATTTTTGGAGGTTTTCTGGGGTTTTCGACCCTGCTGAAGTCAATGAAGACATGTATAAGTGTGTACGAGCCAGTCTTTACATGATACAAGCGGCTTTTCACTGAAACCGAGCATGGCACGGAGAGTTTTGCTGTAATATTCCAATGACAGGGTGTTCCTTCGGGACGGCGGATGATGCCGTAGTGATAAGTGTGGCAAGGGAGTGTGTCATATTTTAGACCGAAACCTCTGGGGCAACTCATGTTGGGCATTTGACACAGTTCTCAACGTAGCACTTTGAACGCCAATCAGTTGAGTCTTAGCTATCTTGGCATGGGTGGCTACTAAACATCTCCATTGTAAAACGATTGTAAATCACGGCTTGCTATCAAGCTGATCAAAGCAACGACTTGGGATGTTTCCTCTTGTAAATAACTCCACCGGTTTCTATGTCAAAATCGGGTCCCGGATACCAACACAGTGATATGACGCACGCTCTGTCCGCCCGAGGTTGGATTTGTGGGTCGAGGCCTTGGAGCTGGGATAAGATCCCCTCTGAGTAATGCCTGTAACGGATTCAAGAGCTTAACACCTAAACGCTTGCTATCAAGTCGCTATGGCTTCTGCTATCAGACCTTTGTGAAATCTCGTCTAGCCTCAGTAATTCAGGGTTGGCAACGTCTATCGTTTGTCATTGTAACTTGGTAAAAGTGAGAGGGTTACTGCAGGCATTGACGTCAAACCTTTTTGCGTCATAGGGTAACCAGTCTTTGTGTTGGGAGTTGGTTACTGAAAGCATGGTGACTGCCGATGTCCATAGATGGTAAAACCGCTGTTGTCATGTCAAACGCATGGCCAAATAAGGAAGGTCTGAATCATGGCTTTGTGCTCACTGGGTATATAAACCACGTATTTTCTCTAGTCTTCACTCCTGTTTCAAGTTGCAAGACGAACGGTGAGTGCTCTGATAACGTTTCCTATCAAACGTTGCAAGTTAGGTCTCTCTAGACTTCACTTCTATTTCCTAACGAACAGTGAGTGTTCTGACAACGTTTGCTATCAAACGATGCAAGCTAGGCCTCTCATGTAGATGATATTATTCCTTTCAGATGATTATTATTTTCTCAATCTCACAAGCTACTCTATCTCCTTGCAGATGACCGACATCACAATTTTCAAGACAAGGCAGTGCAGTTGTGGCAAAATCTTGCGCTCACACAATGTGTATGCGCATAGAGAGAAATTTTTTTAGTGATGACAATCACCACTTAGGTAAGGTGTTTATTATTTGCTATCGCTGTCGCATGATAAAAACCAGCGAGAAGAATAGAGAGTGGCTGATGGAGCATAAGGCATGCGTAAATGAGAATAAAATTGATGAACATGTATTCGACATGTTTGCAAATGCAAAGACCTCTGAATATGTTTCCATGAACAGTAATGCTCACAAAGATTTGCTTTTGAGTGACCACAAGGAGGCTGATGAAGCGACAGGGGCTGTGGAAAACCTACTGAAGGCAGTGAATGAAAACAAAGAAAATGAAAAGAATAGGAAGGAGATGGAGATTGGAAAGGAGGTGTGTGAAAGAGATCAACAGGCTGAAGGGCAAGTGATGGCAAACAGTGATGAGGAAAAACATGTAAAAGAAGTAGAGCAGCTTAAGGCTGATTTAGCCATGACATCAGATGAGGATGAGGATGATTGCATAGATTTAGATACCACTCGAAAGCGGAGAGCTCCTTTGACATCAACCAACAAGCGAATCATGACAACCTGCAGTAAACTGAAGCAGCGTCGCTTAGGTAAAAGTGAGGACTTTCATCCTCCGAAGGATAGGGCCCTTGAAGAAGCGAAGGGGCAGGCGGCATTTTATAATGGTATGTTTGAAGACAGTGAGAAACAGAAAAAATCACTTGGGGATGAGATGGAACAGCTGTCTCGAACTAGAGAACTAAACATCACCTTGTAGAAAAGCATTGAAAACGTTACGTGGGAGAAAGATCAAGCGATTGAGGGGCGAAAGATCAATAAAGTAGAGGGTGAGAGGTTGCAGAAAGAGTTGCATCTGGTTATGGAGGATAGAAAGGCGAAGGAAGAGGAAAGTAGGAATTTAAAAATTGAGTGTCAAAAGTTGAGAGGGGAGAAGTCCATGAAGCATGGACGGTATACTTACGAGCTACATGTGCTACTCGCTCACCTGCTCACATCATTCAAGCACCAATTTTGTTTGAGTGCAATCCATCTGCGCCTATACGCTGTTATGAGAATCCGAGTAGGGGAATTACATGTAATCACCTCATTGCAAAAAGTCAAGGTCCAATAGATGAGATCATACTCAGAGGCAAGCATGAAATAGGTAAGTTATAGGAAATCAAATAACATTATGTTCTCTAATGAATTTTCTTTTTATTTCAGTTGATATCCTCGACTTGTGAGGAAGCAAGCAGCAGTCCCGAGAACGAACCATCGGTCCTCTTAAGGGCCACCATGGGGCAAGACATGATAGTACCTCCTCGCGGTTTGCCCTGAACAGGCTTCAGTCTGACTGAATCTATCATATAAATAAAAATAGAAACACGAAGTTGTATCTGCTATCAGTCAACTTTAACGTTGTATGGCACGGAGAACTTCGGTATAATTCTTCCTGTTGGTGGGCGATCTCTCTTGAGACAGCGGATGATATCGTAGGGATCAGTGTGGCAAGGGCTTGAGACTTACCTTAATCCGACTTTCCAACGGTCGTTGTGGTCTCTTCGCTCAACGTAGCACTATGAACGCCAATCGGTTGAATCTTGGCTATCTGCCACAGGTTACTTTTTAAATTCTCCATTGCATACGTTATCTGAGAATGAACCATGAGTTCTTTTAAGAACTGTCTTCATCACCGAGGCTCCATCCCGTTCCATCTCCATCAAGGGATGAAACGGGAGGCCACCCTTGCACCACATGCAACACACCAGACTTCTCTCTTCAGTAGTGAACAAGCTCTTGTTAGTGCAGTCAGAAAGTTTATCATGGTTTGCAAAAGCAAAGTTTAGTGTAGTCAAATAGTTTTACCGTGACACACGTTTGTGAAAGTAAAGTTTGATCATCGAAGTTTTATTCGTGAGTGTGGTCAGAAAGTTTATCATGGTTTGCAAAAGTTTTACTGCAACACAGGTTGATGTATAGTTAGAAAGTTTGATCATGACGTTTTATGAAACATAAATGTCATAAAATGTAAGCGTTAGTGTAGTCAAATAGTTTTTACCACAACGCACGTTTGTGAAAGTAAAGTTTGATCATTGAAGTTTTATGACTCACGGAACTCACATCTGCATTAGAAAGTCTTTATCCTTAGTTGAGATCCGGACTGCAGTGTGTAAAATGTTTTATGTGACAGTCTTTTCACAAACGGTGAAGTGTAAATTCAGAGTGAATACATCTGTTAGGTATACATCAACTTTGGATGTGAAGTAAAGCGAATCTGTGTACAGAATGAATTGAATATTAGACAACGCATGCAAGTTTTTGACGACTTGAGTGTGTCATGAAAAAACCAAAGTCTAGGTTTAACATGTTGGATATAAAAAGTGAGATGGATAGGAATAAGTGTTGAATGTTTTATAAAACGAGGTAAAGTCTTGTCACAAACGTTGAGTGTGTGAGGGCTAGTTCCATGACATTTAATCACGTGGGTCCTAAAGTCCTAAAGTCCATAATCCAAGGGTAGGGTCATCTACGGTTGGATTTAGGGATTTAGGGTTTTATATCACACGCGTTGACCGTTAGTGTAGAATACGTGAAGCACATGTTCGCTTAAAAGTCTAAACGCAAACGTTGAAATAAGTTTTGTAAGAAGTTAAAAACATGGACATGATGTTGTGAAACTTAGCGAACGTTGAAAAAAGTTTTATGAAATGTTTCTGCAGTCACACTCGTTAGCGTACCAGCTTTACTAAATGTGTTGTTTGCCTTTATCAAATTGAATTCGTGTGTAGACTGTTTTGTAAATAAAGACAGATTGTGTTAAACGTTTTTGCAGTCCGCATCGACAGCATACAAGTATACACATAACAACATGTAACGTTTCTTAAAAAGAGTCGAATGCATATGAGTTAGGAAATACTCAAAACATGTGTGAGACAAAAATCAACCTGCTAGATTAAGTGAGTACCTCACAAAAGTGTTGCATATGTTTTACGGGAAACTTGTAAAGGAGAACTGTGTATCGAGAACGTTTACACTCATCATAGACAGATGAATATGAATGATATATTCTAACTTCAACTTTCTGACGTTCAAATGAAATTCGTAAACATAAAGCTCTAGACTCCGTGGTGTAAAACTACATGATGAGTGACAACAACTTTATATTGGTAAAACTTTCATAGGTTGCAGCCGCGTTTAAAGTTGATTTAAAAACCTGTAGTAACGCATAAGTCTTAGATGCAGTTTAACGTTGTGACTCGTACATTGAGCTAACAAAATGAACAAGTCTGTGTAGAGGTGCATAACACGCTCATCAGTAGGAAACAGCAAAGCATGTAATGTCATTGAATTATCAAAGGAAAGTATTTGAGTGACAAGTCTGTGTTGACGAGAGTGGAACTATTTCATGGGTATGAAACAGTGAACATTACATTAGGACTGTCCATGAGTATTAAGGGTTAGAATCAAATGTGTAAGTTTGCTTTTCATGTGCATGACAAATTAAGAGAATCAACACGTTTCTCATTTCTAAACGAATCGTGCATTGCTTGTAAGTTGATAATAGAATCAACATTGAAACCTGCATCAAGTGATTTTCTGTGCGAATGCAGACGATGTGAAAATGACGCACTGATTGACATCCAACAATGCTTGCAATATTCAACACGCTGCCACGAGTAGTAGTGCCACGGTTCACGAGTTGAGACAGCGCACTCTGTCGCCTGTTTGTCGCGCTGCCCCCTCAGCAGATAGAGTGTGCCTAGAACACAAAGATGAATGACAGCGCAACCGCTTGGCGACCGTCTTTCGCATTAAACACATTGCCTCCTCAGCAGATAGAGTAGAACACAAAAATGAATGATAACGCTCTCTCTCTCTCTCTCTCTCTCTCTGGCACACGTCTGTCGCATTGCCCCCTATATACGCATCTGCCAAGGGATAAACAACTAATTGTTTGTGCAGATGTCACATTCTCATGATTGAAAATATGACGCCACTGAGATAGCAAGTCACGGGATCATGGATGCTTTGCTAAGAAACATTGGTAACACTCGACCGTCGTCTGACCTTATGTAATAGTGTCCTTTAACCATCAACAGATAATGAAAGCATAGGACAGGCGTATGAGAGGATGATGAAAAAAGCCAGCTGCGATCCTTCAATCAGGAAATTCAGCGATATTCTTTCCATGTTGGGAATCAGGGAGATTCACGCGATAAATGCATCTAAGTTTGTTGAGTGGCTGAGGATGGCAGTCAATGGACAATATGTCTTCCCTTTTCTTCCTCCAACCGTAAGTTTAGAGCAATATGATTGCATGATCTGACTTTTAAAAGGCTGTGCATCCTTTATTTTACAAATCATCTTGTCTGACAAGCTGATTGCACAAGTTACCCATGTAGAATTACTTATATAGGCGAAACGTTTCTCTCCGATGAGTGAAAGAATATGGTATTTCAGTTTATGAAATACTATTCTTTATTCGATAAATCTAACGTTATACCTCCACCCGAATCCCCGATGATGGATCCGGACGAATCTCCGAGTGAAGAAGAACGTGACGAAGAAGGAATGAGTCTCAGTGAAGGGAAAGGAATGAGTGACAGTGAAGAGGAAGGAGAGACGTGGAGTGAGGATATGGTAGAGTGTGAGGAATCGACAGTGGAAGCGAGTGAACATGTTATTGTGATATCAGATGATGAAGTAAGAGTTTTACGCATGCATATGAATGGCTGTCATCTCGTTCATGTTTTCTTTCAGTAATGGCGTGGCACATGTTCTTTAAGAACATAAAGTCATCACATGCGACACAGACAACACACTCTTTCTATACCTTTCCTCGTGAATGCATCATGAGTTCTTATAAGAACTTCCTTCTAATGCAGCTAAAGCGGTCCCAAGCCCGCCACATATCTGCGGAGGGGAACGATAAATGATGAAATGGAATGAAGGGAGGCCAAACTTGCACCACATGCAGCCACAAACACATTTCTATCTTCATTAAGATGACATTCAATCACTTGAATTCTAATGTGACCATCACCTCCTTAGATCTCAGTACAATCAACTCTCTAACGTGCTATGAGCTTGTTAAACCTAGCATCTCTAACTTAACAAACACTGACAGGATTCTAACTTTATTTCAAGCTTTACAAACATCAACTTTATTTCTAACTTTACAAACACTGAAATGATTCTGACAAAATTCCTAACTTTACAAACAGTGACATTGATGCGACTTTATTTTATACTTCACCTATCTTACAAACACTTAAATGATTCTGATATTATTCCTAACTTTACAAACAGTAAACTGGTTGTAACATTATTACTAAGCCAATTCACTTTGTTGAAACGACAAGAAAGCGATACAGTATGTACATGATATGTAATTGAAAACTACACAGCATTTTTGTTACACTAACAATTCAGTTCAATGTGAGCTAGTCTTGTATCACTCATTTCATAAGACATAACTTTTCACTTTACTTATTCCTACAATGTTACTACTATGTGTTCTAAACTTTATGAGATCGCTTTCACTTTTATCTCACACCTTCTTCATCATATAACAAAGTGAATGAAATTGATGATACAATATCTGAATAAACTCATTGAGTCACATTCTACACGAACAGATATTGCTAACATGGATCATATAAAACGCTAAGTCTTGTCATAGGGTTGACTATGGATTTGGGGATCTGGAAGTTTTGCTGTATAATTTAGTAAACTTATGTCTCTGTCAGCATACGACTTTTAAAATACAACACTGACTGATGAATAATGTTCATATATTCCTAGCTTGGATAACAAGAAACTTTCATGCGTAGACTATTATATATTTTCCTAATCAACTCTTTACACACTTATTATTCCAATCACTAAGATACATACAATGTATTCAACTCTTCTATTGAACATGCATCAATCACCTTTCAGCTGACTGCATCAAATGTAAAGTGTATGACATAATGAGCATGTAACTATATCTCATCAGCGATATGAAATCTGTCTTTTCATCATGAAATTGAACCTTGCGTTCAAAGTCATTTTATAAAGCGAACAAATGCACCATCTGTTGCATGTAATCTACACCAAAAAAGAGATCGTTAATTTGTGTTATCCAAAACCCTAAATCCCTAAATCCAACGGTAGGTAACCCTACCCCTTAGATTATAGACTTTAGCAATTTAGCTATGTCATTCACAAATGGTTAAGTTAGTAAATGCATGTATACACTCTACAATAACAGTTATCATTGATGTATGTTATATAAAGCACTAAATCTGTAAATCCAATCGTGAGTGTCATTGCCTGCATTACTATGCAACATGTTGCTCTGATAATTCTTCCACCACCCTTACTCTTTCCATTTGGGGGTGGTGAAGAAATAAAATTCATGACTTCAGGCCTAATCCTCTCTCTACACACGTTTATATTTTGCACCATGCAAAAGATCCTTGCTACTTATCATAGGGGCTTTAAAGCATTAAACATGTTGATTTCATGGCAGTTAGACCTTTGAAAATGTGTGTTGGACAAGTTTAACACTTGTCATGAAGTTGCGTTCTCATCAGATGAATTTAATAAGAGCTTCTTCATTTTCTAAGAAAGATAGAGATCCTTGAATCTAGTGTTTGTGGCAGAGTCTGTAACTCTTCTTTGTTAATAGGATGGCCTCCAACGAATTGGTGACCAGGCCCTCGGAAAGACCGATGAAATACTTCGATTACTCGAAGTATTCGGGACGCTGAGTTCTCAGCAACGCCAGATACTTTAGCGCCATATCCCTGATCAAAGGGTTTTCCACCAGCTCATGTGGAATGAGGTGGATGGGGCAGCGAATTGCTTCGCCTTTCTCTGCCTGCAAAGCAGCCAGGAGAAAGACTTTCCCCCTATTCACTCTGCATCCACAGCGGAGCTCAAGGGTTCGGCTCATATCAAAGAAAGCCATATCGAACGAAATTGCAACGAACGACTTGTATTTGATAAATGAGTGTGAACGTCTCCCTTATATTTCTCCAACATTTTTGTAACTGGCTAGCAAGACATTGAAGCCTTCAACAAATCGGCAGTGTCTATGCTTTAGCAGCAAATGGCTACTTGCGCGTGCGACACTGTGACAGTGTACAGTAACGAATTGTCAACGTGAGAATCCTTTCAGTCGGCACGATGATCTCTCCGGTGCGATAGCAATGAGCTGTGTGGGAATCAGGTAGGTGGGAGGTCTGAGATGACGATAAGTTCCTGCATCCTTGCTCGTTGCACAGATGTGATAGAAAATTCAATGTGTATAGGAAGCAATGCCACAGACGGGTACCAGAGAATGAGAGCGTTATCAGTCATTTTTGTGTTCTACTCTATCTGCTGAGGAGGCAATGTGTTTAATGCGACAGACAGTTGCCAAGCGGTTGCGCTGTCATTCATCTTTGTGTTCTAGGCACACTCTATCTGCTGAGGGGGCAGCGCGACAAACAGGCGACAGAGTGCGCTGTCTCAACTCGTGAACCGTGGCACTACTACTCGTGGCAGCGTGTTGAATATTGCAAGCATTGTTGGATGTCAATCAGTGCGTCATTTTCACATCGTCTGCATTCGCACAGAAAATCACTTGATGCAGGTTTCAATGTTGATTCTATTATCAACTTACAAGCAATGCACGATTCGTTTAGAAATGAGAAACGTGTTGATTCTCTTAATTTGTCATGCACATGAAAAGCAAACTTACACATTTGATTCTAACCCTTAATACTCATGGACAGTCCTAATGTAATGTTCACTGTTTCATACCCATGAAATAGTTCCACTCTCGTCAACACAGACTTGTCACTCAAATACTTTCCTTTGATAATTCAATGACATTACATGCTTTGCTGTTTCCTACTGATGAGCGTGTTATGCACCTCTACACAGACTTGTTCATTTTGTTAGCTCAATGTACGAGTCACAACGTTAAACTGCATCTAAGACTTATGCGTTACTACAGGTTTTTAAATCAACTTTAAACGCGGCTGCAACCTATGAAAGTTTTACCAATATAAAGTTGTTGTCACTCATCATGTAGTTTTACACCACGGAGTCTAGAGCTTCATGTTTACGAATTTCATTTGAACGTCAGAAAGTTGAAGTTAGAATATATCATTCATATTCATCTGTCTATGATGAGTGTAAACGTTCTCGATACACAGTTCTCCTTTACAAGTTTCCCGTAAAACATATGCAACACTTTTGTGAGGTACTCACTTAATCTAGCAGGTTGATTTTTGTCTCACACATGTTTTGAGTATTTCCTAACTCATATGCATTCGACTCTTTTTAAGAAACGTTACATGTTGTTATGTGTATACTTGTATGCTGTCGATGCGGACTGCAAAAACGTTTAACACAATCTGTCTTTATTTACAAAACAGTCTACACACGAATTCAATTTGATAAAGGCAAACAACACATTTAGTAAAGCTGGTACGCTAACGAGTGTGACTGCAGAAACATTTCATAAAACTTTTTTCAACGTTCGCTAAGTTTCACAACATCATGTCCATGTTTTTAACTTCTTACAAAACTTATTTCAACGTTTGCGTTTAGACTTTTAAGCGAACATGTGCTTCACGTATTCTACACTAACGGTCAACGCGTGTGATATAAAACCCTAAATCCCTAAATCCAACCGTAGATGACCCTACCCTTGGATTATGGACTTTAGGACTTTAGGACCCACGTGATTAAATGTCATGGAACTAGCCCTCACACACTCAACGTTTGTGACAAGACTTTACCTCGTTTTATAAAACATTCAACACTTATTCCTATCCATCTCACTTTTTATATCCAACATGTTAAACCTAGACTTTGGTTTTTTCATGACACACTCAAGTCGTCAAAAACTTGCATGCGTCGTCTAATATTCAATTCATTCTGTACACAGATTCGCTTTACTTCACATCCAAAGTTGATGTATACCTAACAGATGTATTCACTCTGAATTTACACTTCACCGTTTGTGAAAAGACTGTCACATAAAACATTTTACACACTGCAGTCCGGATCTCAACTAAGGATAAAGACTTTCTAATGCAGATGTGAGTTCCGTGAGTCATAAAACTTCAATGATCAAACTTTACTTTCACAAACGTGCGTTGTGGTAAAAACTATTTGACTACACTAACGCTTACATTTTATGACATTTATGTTTCATAAAACGTCATGATCAAACTTTCTAACTATACATCAACCTGTGTTGCAGTAAAACTTTTGCAAACCATGATAAACTTTCTGACCACACTCACGAATAAAACTTCGATGATCAAACTTTACTTTCACAAACGTGTGTCACGGTAAAACTATTTGACTACACTAAACTTTGCTTTTGCAAACCATGATAAACTTTCTGACTGCACTAACAAGAGCTTGTTCACTACTGAAGAGAGAAGTCTGGTGTGTTGCATGTGGTGCAAGGGTGGCCTCCCGTTTCATCCCTTGATGGAGATGGAACGGGATGGAGCCTCGGTGATGAAGACAGTTCTTAAAAGAACTCATGGTTCATTCTCAGATAACGTATGCAATGGAGAATTTAAAAAGTAACCTGTGGCAGATAGCCAAGATTCAACCGATTGGCGTTCATAGTGCTACGTTGAGCGAAGAGACCACAACGACCGTTGGAAAGTCGGATTAAGGTAAGTCTCAAGCCCTTGCCACACTCATCACTACGATATCATCCGCTGTCTCAAGAGAGATCGCCCACCAACAGGAAGAATTATACCGAAGTTCTCCGTGCCATACAACGTTAAAGTTGACTGATAGCAGATACAACTTCGTGTTTCTATTTTTATTTATATGATAGATTCAGTCAGACTGAAGCCTGTTCAGGGCAAACCGCGAGGAGGTACTATCATGTCTTGCCCCATGGTGGCCCTTAAGAGGACCGATGGTTCGTTCTCGGGACTGCTGCTTGCTTCCTCACAAGTCGAGGATATCAACTGAAATAAAAAGAAAATTCATTAGAGAACATAATGTTATTTGATTTCCTATAACTTACCTATTTCATGCTTGCCTCTGAGTATGATCTCATCTATTGGACCTTGACTTTTTGCAATGAGGTGATTACATGAAATTCCCCTACTCGGATTCTCATAACAGCGTATAGGCGCAGATGGATTGCACTCAAACAAAATTGGTGCTTGAATGATGTGAGCAGGTGAGCGAGTAGCACATGTAGCTCGTAAGTATACCGTCCATGCTTCATGGACTTCTCCCCTCTCAACTTTTGACACTCAATTTTTAAATTCCTACTTTCCTCTTCCTTCGCCTTTCTATCCTCCATAACCAGATGCAACTCTTTCTGCAACCTCTCACCCTCTACTTTATTGATCTTTCGCCCCTCAATCGCTTGATCTTTCTCCCACGTAACGTTTTCAATGCTTTTCTACAAGGTGATGTTTAGTTCTCTAGTTCGAGACAGCTGTTCCATCTCATCCCCAAGTGATTTTTTCTGTTTCTCACTGTCTTCAAACATACCATTATAAAATGCCGCCTGCCCCTTCGCTTCTTCAAGGGCCCTATCCTTCGGAGGATGAAAGTCCTCACTTTTACCTAAGCGACGCTGCTTCAGTTTACTGCAGGTTGTCATGATTCGCTTGTTGGTTGATGTCAAAGGAGCTCTCCGCTTTCGAGTGGTATCTAAATCTATGCAATCATCCTCATCCTCATCTGATGTCATGGCTAAATCAGCCTTAAGCTGCTCTACTTCTTTTACATGTTTTTCCTCATCACTGTTTGCCATCACTTGCCCTTCAGCCTGTTGATCTCTTTCACACACCTCCTTTCCAATCTCCATCTCCTTCCTATTCTTTTCATTTTCTTTGTTTTCATTCACTGCCTTCAGTAGGTTTTCCACAGCCCCTGTCGCTTCATCAGCCTCCTTGTGGTCACTCAAAAGCAAATCTTTGTGAGCATTACTGTTCATGGAAACATATTCAGAGGTCTTTGCATTTGCAAACATGTCGAATACATGTTCATCAATTTTATTCTCATTTACGCATGCCTTATGCTCCATCAGCCACTCTCTATTCTTCTCGCTGGTTTTTATCATGCGACAGCGATAGCAAATAATAAACACCTTACCTAAGTGGTGATTGTCATCACTAAAAAAATTTCTCTCTATGCGCATACACATTGTGTGAGCGCAAGATTTTGCCACAACTGCACTGCCTTGTCTTGAAAATTGTGATGTCGGTCATCTGCAAGGAGATAGAGTAGCTTGTGAGATTGAGAAAATAATAATCATCTGAAAGGAATAATATCATCTACATGAGAGGCCTAGCTTGCAACGTTTGATAGCAAACGTTGTCAGAACACTCACTGTTCGTTAGGAAATAGAAGTGAAGTCTAGAGAGACCTAACTTGCAACGTTTGATAGCAAACGTTATCAGAGCACTCACCGTTCGTCTTGCAACTTGAAACAGGAGTGAAGACTAGAGAAAATACGTGGTTTATATACCCAGTGAGCACAAAGCCATGATTCAAACCTTCCTTATTTGGCCATGCGTTTGACATGACAACAGCGGTTTTACCATCTATGGACATCGGCAGTCACCATGCTTTCAGTAACCAACTCCCAACACAAAGACTGGTTACCCTATGACGCAAAAAGGTTTGACGTCAATGCCTGCAGTAACCCTCTCACTTTTACCAAGTTACAATGACAAACGATAGACGTTGCCAACCCTGAATTACTGAGGCTAGACGAGATTTCACAAAGGTCTGATAGCAGAAGCCATAGCGACTTGATAGCAAGCGTTTAGGTGTTAAGCTCTTGAATCCGTTACAGGCATTACTCAGAGGGGATCTTATCCCAGCTCCAAGGCCTCGACCCACAAATCCAACCTCGGGCGGACAGAGCGTGCGTCATGTCACTGTGTTGGTATCCGGGACCCGATTTTGACATAGAAACCGGTGGAGTTATTTACACGAGGAAACATCCCAAGTCGTTGCTTTGATCAGCTTGATAGCAAGCCGTGATTTACAATCGTTTTACAATGGAGATGTTTAGTAGCCACCCATGCCAAGATAGCTAAGACTCAACCGATTGGCGTTCAAAGTGCTACGTTGAGAACTGTGTCAAATGCCCAACATGAGTTGCCCCAGAGGTTTCGGTCTAAAATATGACACACTCCCTTGCCACACTTATCACTACGGCATCATCCGCCGTCCCGAAGGAACACCCTGTCATTGAAATATTACAGCAAAACTCTCCGTGCCATGCTCGGTTTCAGTGAAAAGCCGCTTGTATCATGTAAAGACTGGCTCGTACACACTTATACATGTCTTCATTGACTTCAGCAGGGTCGAAAACCCCAGAAAACCTCCAAAAATAATGAATTTAAATTTTTCAACTTTTTAGCACTACTTATGAAATTTTAGAAGTAGTCCGTCAATATAGGTCTCATCAATAGCCATCGAATCTTTTTTGAATCAAGTCAAAAGGACTTGTAGAAGCAAAGTTGCAAGCCTTTAAAGTTTTGGAATCTTTTATGGCCTGGAGACTAAGGCCATCTCCTGGCTAACCTTTGAGTTTGACGCCTTAGCTGATTGATATCATGAAATTTGGAATGTCCGATGCTATCATCAGAGCTTCGGAGAGACGACCTACCTTTGACAATCTCTCTCGTCTTAATGAAAAGTCTCAGTCGGTTACTAGCTTATATAGTTTGTGGCGATCAGCTGATGACGTAATCTCAATCATCCAAAACTTTAAACACGTCTATCTCCGGTTCTAGAGCTAAGATTGACTTCAAATTGTGACAGTCACCTTTTCTCGCTCTCACCTTTCATTTAAGCCATCCCACGACTCTCTACGATGACCAGAAGCCGAGTTGAAAAAACTCCAAAATCTTGGAAAATGTGCAAAAATTCGATTTTAAACATGCTCTCATTTAGAAACGAAACCTTCCACACATCTGAAAAGATAGGATCCTAGAGAACAAAGTGCGGTCTTGCCCCTAAAAGAAACCCGAGCTCTTCATTCACTTCCATTCCTGAGTGAGTCGTCATCAAAGTAGGCCACAATTTAACATTTTCACGAAAAAATCCCGTGTGGAGACCCAGTGTGAAGAAAATTTTCGACTTTTTCTCTCCGATTCACTTGAAACTCACCCTCTAGTTGCAGAATTGCACGCTGATTCCAAATCTGGTCTCCGTTTTCCCATCCGAGGCTTCGTTCACCCGCTAGAGGCATTTTCATAAACATTCTAACTGTCGTTTTTCGGTGATGGGCAAAAATTTAAAAGTCACTCTCACACCCCAACGCATGAACGTAGAGACACGCCGTTTCTTCCACCGAATTCGTCTCACTCCTAGCTTTCAAACAAGCTATTGCACGACTTTCTACCATCTCTAGAACCAAAGTTGGAAGATCGCTGCCGAGGGGGGGGGTCGAAATTCTTTGTTGTTTGGCCTACGACTTTAGAAACAGGTCAGCTAGACCCAAAATTGGCTAAAAAGTCCAAAATCCGCCGTCCATTTTCATGTACGAGGCTTCGTTTAGCCGCTACAGCAACTTTCTCACTCAAAAACTTTCTCAGCCACTTTCTCCCAAGACGTCCAAAACCCACCTTTTTCTAACTCTGGCGTTTTTCAGAGATTCCTGCCATTTTCCTCTCTAAACCCAGGATAACCTGGACATAGGATGCTTTCCACTGCATTTTTATCACTCCTAGCTTTCAAATGAGCTACTGCACGTCTTTCTATGATCACTAGAACTAATGTTGGAAGTCTCGTCCAGAGGGGGGGACGTCCCAAAAATGTTTTCTCTCCGATTCCGCTGGAAACAACCTTTCTAACCCAAAATTTCACGTAGAGTCCGAATCTGCCCTCCGCTTTCCCATCCGGACACTCCTTCATGCCGAAAAACGGCCTTTCTCATCCCAAAACGTCCAAAACCCACCTTTTCTAACTCTGGCGGTTTTCAGAGATTCCTACCCTTGCCTCACGGGAGAGTTCCTCTGGAAACATCCTTCCTAACCCAAAATTTCACGTAGAATCCGAATCTGCCCTCCGTTTCACATCCGAGGCCTCCTTCATGTCGAAAAACGGCCTTTCTCATCCCAAAACGAGCAAAACTCACCTTTTCTAACTCTGTCATTCCTAGATTCCTACCCTTGCTGGAGAACTCCTCCTTCCTTCCTTCCTTCCAGAGGGGGGAACACTTTCCTCCTCACGGACCCATTCCTCCCACCACATCCTCGGCAGCTTCCTTCCCCTAGACAGAGGGAGGGATGACTCATCGTTGCACATTTCGTCCTTGATTTTGCCACGGGATTACTACTAACACTCTCTTCATTGCTTGAATATAGCCATCAACTCACTGTTTCTGTGACACATTGTTCCTGCTTTCAACCAATATTATTCTCATTAGTGAATGAGATGTTTGTTCATTTTCTTTCATTTAGGCCATTGCATTCATGCTTCTGTGATATAATTGCAACTTACCAACCAAAATACCATGGTTTTCTTTGCCGCTCCTCTGACATGTGAAGAGCTTCTTCTAAAGTATTGAACTTTGTTTTGTACGGGAAAAATTGACCAGACATTTCTTGCGTTTCATAAGCATCTGTGAAATTGTCATATGTCTTTTGAAACCATTCGTAACTGAAATTATAAAATGCATTCCATTCTTTAACTGCATTTTTAATCAATACAGGAACTCCTGTATAAGCATATTTCCGTAAAAATTCCGTTCTGCTAATGTTTTCCACCACTGGAAGAACAGTTATATTCTGACAACGACGACAATTGAAGGTTGGTCGAGCTAGTTCAAGAAGAACTTGGTTGCTTTCAATGAAACAATGATTTTTTGGTCCACTCTGAAAGCTCAACGCAAAATCTTCCGGATTGGTTAGATAGGAATGTCCGAGAGATGAGAATAGGAAAATGACGACTAGAAAAATCGCAGTCCACAGAGAGAGAATGTTTAATCCGAAGAGACATTGAAGGGATCCACAAACACGTGAAAATGTCGTTAATGATTTTGTAGGTGTTCTTTTAATTTGTTCTCTGTGCTCGAACTTTAATTCTCCAAGAATAGTCGATTTCTTAATTCCATACTTTTCACGAAGATTGATCAATTCAGTTGCAAGAAGTCTGATATCGCCATCCATTACTTCAAGGTGATAGTATTCTAATAATGGAGTCGCAAGCACTGATCTCCATCCGGATGAACAATGACGCATAAATATGACATGCGATTATTATAACGCACCGTGCAGCGCGAATGAGATAATAGATGAAATGCACCAACCAGCTCTCTATATTCAAAGTCTAAACTGTGGTTGTGTCTGCCGAGTGATCATGTTGTAGTGACCGACATTATTGGTACACGACTATTGCTATGATATTTAATATGCATTGTACATAGTTGGTTGTTGAACATAGACTTCTGTGCATGCACCTGTGCATTTGAAAGTCAAAAGGTAAATACAAATCTCTTGACTGCCAAAGCTGCATGTTCTGCATATTTCGTGAGCCCGACGTGATTTAGATATCATTGCAATATTCGTGTACCAATAATGTGGGTCACTACAATGAAAATAAGCTCAGTTACACACGTACCGTTTTGAACATGCCACTTTACGAATGTAGAGAGTGAGAGAGAGGAAAACATTTTTGTAAAGTCATGTTTGCCACGCATTCATTACTTTCACTTCAGTCTCAGCTCTCGGCTGTGAGTGTAGCCTATATGTATGAACTTTTGTTTCTGAATCATTTCCGTCATTTCTGACACTCAAATGGATACAACATGAAAAAAGAAGTTAGTTAATTGAATGAATTCAAATTTCCTCTGAATAACAAACCTCCATTTCTAAGTTCCATTAAAGGCAGATTTCAGCAATATACAGAGCGACTGATATGAACAAGTTGAATAAGCTACCACTTCAACCAACGTGAAATCACAAGTAAGATGGGCTGGATTGTTAATAATTGCACTATGGCTGAGTCGGAGGCGAGCATCAATCGAAAATTGTTGAGGCCCATCTAACTGCGAAGGATCTGAGCTGTGTCTGCTTAAATGTCATTCTTATGCTCCATGTATCTTGACCATGGTCGAGACTTGTAGCCCACATGAGCATTACATGGTGCAACTGCATGTGGACCATATTGACATATATCATGTCAATTGGCATAAATGTGCATGTAAGCATGTTGAGACTTGTGAGAGAAAAGTCTACACAAGCTACATTAATTGTCAATGTGAAAAAATAACTCTTGTCCTGCTTATTCTGCGTATAGTTTACCTGCAGAAAATCAACGTAGTTGTATTTACCAAGCAGGTTCTAACATTTATTTTACATTTTTCCCAACAGTGAGATTCCGTCGGAGCTAATTGTCAATGTGATCAACAGGGAAATCATGAACATTCAATTTCTGTTATCTTCGATGACATCGGCAGACTTCAGTGTCAGAATTAGGTCGGTTTTGTGGGCGTGAACATATGTAGAGCAATGTATATTATTTTCGCGACACCTGCACGCGAATATCGTTTCACGGCCTGGTTGTGCTTTACAATGATAAAGAATTTTACGAGATTTCATAAGTCCATAAGTATCAGAAGTCATTAAGTATTGCTGCCATTCATTTTTAGCATGAATTTCAGTAGAAGGATACAGCTTGATGAAACCCTGTGTTACAACATTTTAAACTTGGTTCTGAAATTTAAAATCAGAATTCTACGATCACAAAGTTTCTATAACATGTCTATATGTTGAAACGAGTAGAAATTTTCATTCGAAAAATTGCTGATCAATTTATTCCACGAAATTTCAAATGGCCAGCAGCACCGCTAGATGACTTTAATTTATTCATGGCATAGCCTACTCATGACAAGTTTGATGAGTATAAAACAAAGAGTAAAACTAAATAAATAATAGTATCACTGCTCCTATTAACAGAACAAAGCCTCTTTCATCTTTTATAGGTTTGGACAGGAGATACCTACTGAATGAGTTTGCTCTGTTCATTCTATCCGCAAAAAAATCATTTTTTGAAAAGTTGTGAACACTGTACTGTAGGCATAATAGTTGTGAATTCTTGCTGCAATCCAGTTTTCAGATGCGACTCAGTTTACGAAAATGAAAAACTCAGATTACAGCATTAGCTTTGACGCCATGCGTGGGACACATTTGGCCCAAACACCACATCTGCTCTGTGATATTGAATGAGAAATCTTTGATTATTTTTCCTCTATGATGAAAATTATGCTCTTACCAATTGCCATCCAGAGGAATTTTTTAAAATGCTTCCTCGTAATGCTTCAGTTCACTTCTACTCTCAATGTGATATTATTAGTAGTATATCAACTTATTTTCCGCTGAGTGAATCTTCTGACTATAAATCGAAGTTTGAAGTTGATTCACACTATAGACGACATGTGGTCTAAATTATAAGGCCATTCATCATGATCAATGGATTGAATTGAGTACTCCTTTCTCTTTTCTGTCATGGGTACGCAACCTTCAACATCAAGACAATCATTTATAACGTACATGTCACACATCAAAGCTGATTATGTGAAATATATGTGCGCTCGGTATTAAATTTACAGAATGTTTTCAGGTCCTTCAAAGCTATTTTGACAGAATTAGTACTATTTGTTTCGTGTTTTTCGTTTCATTTCTTGCAAAATTTCTTCCATTCTTTCTATTGAGAAATAACATGCTTCGGAGTCAAATGTGGCGAATTCTAATTTGATTTTCGTCGTGTCTGTAATTGATTGGACACAACTAGAGCAAAAATATTACATTTTTGGAGCCAACAAATGTATCTAACCAGAAGGAGTGTCATCAGATATGTCGCTGTCAATCAGTTTGATCCAAAATGGTATCACGAAGAAAAGAGGATGCAGAACTTGCTTTAACTACATAACGCCCTTGTCATGTCATAGCTATAATTAACAATACACGCATTAGTCAATCTAGGCCTATGCGGTAGGAGCAACATGCTAAAATGAAAATGATGAAAACCAGTTATTAATCGTGATTAACCAGCAATTAAATCGAGATGAAATTTTATCATCCACAAATTCTATTAACACATGTCAATTATTTAAGCACAATGTAATGTAACTTTACTCTCTTAATGTAACATTATTCCGAGTCTAAGTTTCAATATGAAAGTGAGTAGGCCTAGCTACATGCAATAGCTGTACGATTGCATAGACTTAACTTAATTGGAATAACTTGTGCATTACTTGCACGAATTATGAAAAATTGCTTGCTTGAACGTTCATCGATTATGATTTCTACCGGCATAATAGGTACAATGTGTGGGGAATTGGTCAGCACTATTTTCGTGAACCATAATTGACACCATGACCGTTCATCTGCCGACTAGGGCTCCCTACTGGGATTTAGTAGGAGGATCGAAGTGTTTGAGATTAAGATGAATATAAAGTTGCTCACTTTGCATGTTGCTGATGTCATAAGTTATCTTTTTAGCTATATCCAGTAGAAAGATTTTCAATTTTTCAGGGCACACGTCAGACGTCGCTGCAATGGATCCATTGGCTATCAGTCATTTTTCTTTTAGAATTTTGGAGGTATATTTGTATATCAGCCAGGGATCTGGAGCGGTTAATTTTTACCCTAGCTCTTCGCTCCACTGCTCCACGCTCCCAATGGAGTGGCTGCGCTCCATCTGTTTCTTTCACCGACTGCGCTCCGAGATAGGCATCCGCTCCGCTCAAATTTCAACGTTGTATTTTTAGGCCTATATTCGATCTCTGCGCTCACATGAACGCACATGTGTAGCTCATGTATGGTTGAAATGATATCAAAGTGATGTTTGATGTTGCATGGTCAACATTGAGTCCATCGAGTACATCAGCATTTTTATCAAACTACGCAGCTATGTATATTTGTATTTAATAATCTACGACGTATGACTGCAGTCTTGCAGTTAGGAGCCGTAGGCTGCATGTCTTGCATGTAGGTAGCATTACTGACAGAATTGGTTTACTTACATGTATGTCTTTCATTGTATTGATATTGAATCTGCTCTACTGCGTCCAAGAATTCTACCAGACTTAAATAAAAGTTGACTCTAAATATCTCCCTACATCAAGAGAAAGTGAACTCTATTATGATGTACACTGCGCCACAAATAACATTTATGAGCAGTGAGATACATATCACTTCCTCAAGCATAGGCCCATCAGGTGATAGGAGGGCTTCTTGAGATGATTACTGTATGAAATCTTGAAATAACAGGAGACGGAATCAAATCGTTGACTTCTAGACATATGGCATTACTGAATTTGGCAGCCTATTGCATAGTTCACGCAATTATTGCATACCTTTTTCCTACCATGAAGTTCAAAGTCGCTATACACTCCTCTCCAAACCCATCAATACGCTTCACTTCGATACCTCCCGCATTCAGATGATGTTGCATTCAATTCACATGACGATACTCAGTGCGCTGTTTGAGTAACTATAGTTATCGCAACGATAATTTGAAAGCAATCTCGAATACCCGATCATTGTAATTTTGGTGAAAACCTTCCCGGTTTCTAAATCGTTGCACAATCCGATAAGTTCCTTTATCTCGAGTTCATTCTCATAGAATTTAATCGTAAGCTCATAGTTAATTGATTACTGAACTTCACTTGCTCATCCAGCCGGTACTTAGACAGCAGTGTGATTTGCCTAATTTAATGAATGAATAATGATTGCAAGTTTGTTTCTTCGTTATTCGCATGATCATGTCATAGCTGATCATTTCATATCGGCCTCGCCTGTCCCGTCGGCCGTCATGTCGATCACCTTATCGGACACAAGCGTCAGCAACTGCGGCGTGAGAAGAAAATGCTATTGTCTGTGAACAGGTGGACTGGAGGGAGATAATCGTTCGTGTGCAGATCAAAGATTCGAAATCTTCTGACCTCGACCGATCAGGTAAATGATGACTCACCAAATGTCTGAGTGTAGGAGCAAATTGCTACGAGCAATACAAAATTGAAATTTGCCAGTGAACGGATGGGCCGATCTCGATAAAACTTACATTAGGCCTATTCATGGAGCTGATAACATCAGCATTATTTCAAAACCAAACTCGAAAACGCTAGCGTTAATATAACAAAAGTTGTTTAGTTATGAGCAGTTGAGAGTTGACCGTTAAAACATTGTCAACGCAAAAGTAGGCCTAGCATAAAATTAAGTAAAGATTCAATTTCAGTGCAATTAGTGCCAAATGTAGTCGAAAGTCGAAAATAATTCAATCGTCTGAAAGATTAGCACGAGCCTGATTCAATGGTGACAATTTCATCTTTATGTATTGCGTAGTTTCATCTGCAGGTATGGGTGAATGAATTGACCATAAATTCATGCTTTAAGTCTACTGACCACAACTGACCAGACACAACCTAAACGCTCAGCCAAATTAAAGTGGTTTACATAATCTTTCATTTTGTACATAGGTCATTGAAATACAGCATGTTCCAATGAAAAAATAATCGTGTCAGACTATTTAGTCAACTAGAATCAGCTCCAATTAGCCTATATATGCTTATAGATGTAATAACTATAAACAGTTGAATAATTGATAAGTAACCTAGATTGGCGCAGCTCAGTAATCAAAAGAAGTTTTCGATCAAAGAAGTTTAGCTCTTTTTGCTCGGTGATAAATTTGCTCATTGCTTGAAAGACAAAAGCCGAGGTTCGGCGACCGATTCCATCTCCGGTCTGTCCTAATTACTTCTAGGTTGTGCTCAGGGATCGCAATTCACCCAAGTAGAAATAGCGGAAAATCGGGAAAAACCGGGGTTTGAATGCATAAATTTGAAATATTTACATTAGACTAATTTCGTAAATAAAACGGAAAATTGCGATCCCTGGTTGTGCTCTTCCTTGGTTCTTGATATCATGCATTCCATTTTAAACAATTTGCGGATGCATGTGTTCGTCTCTTCGAAACATCTAAATGTGTTGATAATGGAAACTCAAGTGTGTTCATTCCTATTCTGATCGTCTCTGACTAAACGCTAAGAGAAGTCGCGATAGGACTACATCAGAGACTTTAATCACCCTAAACATAGAGGAAATTTTCATGGCTCCCCTGCGACTCATGCCTCATAAAAAAATCTTAAGTGGGAAGCACCAGCTAAGTCACTAGTCATAATTTTTGGCATGGAGCATCTGCAGGTCATTTTCCATCCTGCATGTGCTCATGCCTCAGATCGGTGATGTAAGCAAAAATGTATCTAGATACTGTGCGTTTCAGATAAAATTTAATCGAGATGCCGCGTTTGACAACATATAAATCTATAACCATTAACATTCTTAAACATGGTATATATTAATGTACATGAACTGTATGACTCAGAGACGGTTCTCTGCACTTGCCGTGGTACTTCTCACTTAATCACAAAAAACGATGAAACCCTCACCACCACACATCAGTCGTCGTAGCAACTATAATCAATGAATAAATAACTTCTCACACTCGTCAAACGTGACCACGGCTCCGAAACCCTGCCTGAAACAATTGTGAACGACCCTCCTAGAGGTCAACACTCTCTTCATTGCTTGAAGATAGCCATCAACCCACTGTTTCTGTGACACATTGTTCCTGCTTTCAACCAATATTATTCTCATTAGTGAATGAGATGTTTGTTCATTTTCTTTCATTTAGGCCATTACATTCATGCTTCTGTGATATAATTGCAACTTACCAACCAAAATACCATGGTTTTCTTTGCCGCTCCTCTGACATGTGAAGAGCTTCTTCTAAAGTATTGAACTTTGTTTTGTACGGGAAAAATTGACCAGACATTTCTTGCGTTTCATAAGCATCTGTGAAATTGTCATATGTCTTTTGAAACCATTCGTAACTGAAATTATAAAATGCATTCCATTCTTTAACTGCATTTTTAATCAATACAGGAACTCCTGTATAAGCATATTTCCGTAAAAATTCCGTTCTGCTAATGTTTTCCACCACTGGAAGAACAGTTATATTCTGACAACGACGACAATTGAAGGTTGGTCGAGCTAGTTCAAGAAGAACTTGGTTGCTTTCAATGAAACAATGATTTTTTGGTCCACTCTGAAAGCTCAACGCAAAATCTTCCGGATTGGTTAGATAGGAATGTCCGAGAGATGAGAATAGGAAAATGACGACTAGAAAAATCGCAGTCCACAGAGAGAGAATGTTTAATCCGAAGAGACATTGAAGGGATCCACAAACACGTGAAAATGTCGTTAATGATTTTGTAGGTGTTCTTTTAATTTGTTCTCTGTGCTCGAACTTTAATTCTCCAAGAATAGTCGATTTCTTAATTCCATACTTTTCACGAAGATTGATCAATTCAGTTGCAAGAAGTCTGATATCGCCATCCATTACTTCAAGGTGATAGTATTCTAATAATGGAGTCGCAAGCACTGATCTCCATCCGGATGAACAATGACGCATAAATATGACATGCGATTATTATAACGCACCGTGCAGCGTGAATGAGATAATAGATGAAATGCACCAACCAGCTCTCTATATTCAAAGTCTAAACTGTGGTTGTGTCTGCCGAATGATCATGTAAATAAGCTCGGTTACACACGTACCGTTTTGAACATTCCACTTTACGAATGTAGAGAGAGAGAGAGAGAGAGAGTGAGAGAGAGGAAAACATTTTTGTAAAGTCATGTTTGTCACGCATTCATGACTTTCACTTCAGTCTCAGCTCTCGGCTGTGAGTGTAGCCTATATGTATGAACTTTTGTTTCTGAATCATTTCCGTCATTTCTGACACTCAAATGGATACAACATGAAAAAAGAAGTTAGTTAATTGAATGAATTCAAATTTCCTCTGAATAACAAACCTCCATTTCTAAGTTCCATTAAAGGCAGATTTCAGCAATATACAGAGCGACTGATAAAAATTGATCACCATCCTATTTCTTTCTGTTTAATGTATTTAATCTACATTACGCATCAGCAACATTGGAAAGGAGTTTAACCGTATGTGATCATTAGTGAGCCTAGTAGTCCTTAAATAAAATAAACTCAATACGATTATGCACATGCAGTTATTATGAAATATATTGATGAAAGATAAAAGGAATAAAATAAATTAATCATCAGATTATGAACAAGTTGAATAAGCTACCACTTCAACCAACGTGAAATCACAAGTAAGATGGGCTGGATTGTTAATAATTACACTATGGCTGAGTCGGAGGCGAGCATCAATCGAAAATTGTTGAGGCCCATCTAACTGCGAAGGATCTGAGCTGTGTCTGCTTAAATGTCATTCTTATGCTCCATGTATCTTGACCATGGTCGAGACTTGTAGCCCACATGAGCATTACATGGTGCAACTGCATGTGGACCATATTGACATATATCATGTCAATTGGCATAAATGTGCATGTAAGCATGTCGAGACTTGTGAGAGAAAAGTCTACACAAGCTACATTAATTGTCAATGTGAAAAAATAACTCTTGTCCTGCTTATTCTGCGTATAGTTTACCTGCAGAAAATCAACGTAGTTGTATTTACCAAGCAGGTTCTAACATTTATTTTACATTTTTCCCAACAGTGAGATTCCGTCGGAGCTAATTGTCAATGTGATCAACAGGGAAATCATGAACATTCAATTTCTGTTATCTTCGATGACATCGGCAGACTTCAGTGTCAGAATTAGGTCGGTTTTGTGGGCGTGAACATATGTAGAGCAATGTATATTATTTTCGCGACACCTGCACGCGAATATCGTTTCACGGCCTGGTTGTGCTTTACAATGATAAAGAATTTTACGAGATTTCATAAGTCCATAAGTATCAGAAGTCATTAAGTATTGCTGCCATTCATTTTTAGCATGAATTTCAGTAGAAGGATACAGCTTGATGAAACCCTGTGTTACAACATTTTAAACTTGGTTCTGAAATTTAAAATCAGAATTCTACGATCACAAAGTTTCTATAACATGTCTATATGTTGAAACGAGTAGAAATTTTCATTCGAAAAATTGCTGATCAATTTATTCCACGAAATTTCAAATGGCCAGCAGCACCGCTAGATGACTTTAATTTATTCATGGCATAGCCTACTCATGACAAGTTTGATGAGTATAAAACAAAGAGTAAAACTAAATAAATAAAAGTATCACTGCTCCTATTAACAGCACAAAGCCTCTTTCATCTTTTATAGGTTTGGACAGGAGATACCTGCTGAATGAGTTTGCTCTGTTCATTCTATCCGCAAAAAATCATTTTTTGAAAAGTTGTGAACACTGTACTGTAGGCATAATAGTTGTGAATTCTTGCTGCAATCCAGTTTTCAGATGCGACTCAGTTTACGAAAATGAAAAACTCAGATTACAGCATTAGCTTTGACGCCATGCGTGGGACACATTTGGCCCAAACACCACATCTGCTCTGTGATATTGAATGAGAAATCTTTGATTATTTTTCCTCTATGATGAAAATTATGCTCTTACCAATTGCCATCCAGAGGAATTTTTTAAAATGCTTCCTCGTAATGCTTCAGTTCACTTCTACTCTCAATGTGATATTATTAGTAGTATATCAACTTATTTTCCGCTGAGTGAATCTTCTGACTATAAATCGAAGTTTGAAGTTGATTCACACTATAGACGACATGTGGTCTAAATTATAAGGCCATTCATCATGATCAATGGATTGAATTGAGTACTCCTTTCTCTTTTCTGTCATGGGTACGCAACCTTCAACATCAAGACAATCATTTATAACGTACATGTCACACATCAAAGCTGATTATGTGAAATATATGTGCGCTCGGTATTAAATTTACAGAATGTTTTCAGGTCCTTCAAAGCTATTTTGACAGAATTAGTACTATTTGTTTCGTGTTTTTCGTTTCATTTCTTGCAAAATTTCTTCCATTCTTTCTATTGAGAAATAACATGCTTCGGAGTCAAATGTGGCGAATTCTAATTTGATTTTCGTCGTGTCTGTAATTGATTGGACACAACTAGAGCAAAAATATTACATTTTTGGAGCCAACAAATGTATCTAACCAGAAGGAGTGTCATCAGATATGTCGCTGTCAATCAGTTTGATCCAAAATGGTATCACGAAGAAAAGAGGATGCAGAACTTGCTTTAACTACATAACGCCCTTGTCATGTCATAGCTATAATTAACAATACACGCATTAGTCAATCTAGGCCTATGCGGTAGGAGCAACATGCTAAAATGAAAATGATAAAAACCAGTAATTAAATCGAGATGAAATTTTATCAACCACAAATTCTATTAACACGCATGTCAATTATTTAAGCACAATGTAATGTAACTCTACTCTATGCTACTAATCAAGCATATTTGAACTGTCATTACTTTTGTCTGCACATTTTCGCTGTCCAAACATTATTCGTTCAAATGTTCATTTATATAGCCACAGAATAGGTCTACCAATTATGGAAGCTCGATATCCATGATTTTCTGGCCAGGAGGGTAGAGAGGGATTTTTAAGGATATTCATTTTTAGATTCCTCTGAGAAGGCATAGGCTATACATATTATTTCCTATGGCCGCACCTTTATATTGCCCACACAATCCAATCAAATGTTGATTTCTGGAGAAAAATAGAATACTTCCTATGAAAAATTCGATATCTATGATTTTCTGGCAAGAAGGACATAGAAGATTTATAAGATATACATTTCCAAACACCACTAGGCAAGCCGTGTCGGAGCATACCACTACTTTTGGCTGCACTTTTTTCACTTCTTAAACGGCTTCCCGCCGGGTGTGATGCGATAGCCATACTAATGCATAATTGATGCATAATAATTGACACCATGACCGTTCATCTGCCGACTAGGGCTCCCTACTGGGATTTAGTAGGAGGATCGAAGTGTTTGAGATTAAGATGAATATAAAGTTGCTCACTTTGCATGTTGCTGATGTCATAAGTTATCTTTTTAGCTATATCCAGTAGAAAGATTTTCAATTTTTCAGGGCACACGTCAGACGTCGCTGCAATGGATCCATTGGCTATCAGTCATTTTTCTTTTAGAATTTTGGAGGTATATTTGTATATCAGCCAGGGATCTGGAGCGGTTAATTTTTACCCTAGCTCTTCGCTCCACTGCTCCACGCTCCCAATGGAGTGGCTGCGCTCCATCTGTTTCTTTCACCGACTGCGCTCCGAGATAGGCATCCGCTCCGCTCAAATTTCAACGTTGTATTTTTAGGCCTATATTCGATCTCTGCGCTCACATGAACGCACATGTGTAGCTCATGTATGGTTGAAATGATATCAAAGTGATGTTTGATGTTGCATGGTCAACATTGAGTCCATCGAGTACATCAGCATTTTTATCAAACTACGCAGCTATGTATATTTGTATTTAATAACGTACGACGTATGACTGCAGTCTTGCAGTTAGGAGCCGTAGGCTGCATGTCTTGCATGTAGGTAGCATTACTGACAGAATTGGTTTACTTACATGTATGTCTTTCATTGTATTGATATTGAAGCTGCTCTACTGCGTCCAAGAATTCTACCAGACTTAAATAAAAGTTGACTCTAAATATCTCCCTACATCAAGAGAAAGTGAACTCATTTCATCTAGGTCATGTTCTAGACATATGGCACTACTGAATTTGGCAGTCTTTTGCATACCTTTTTCCTACCATGCAGTTCAAAGTCGCTGCACTCTCTCCAAACCCATCACTACGCTTCACTTCGATACCTCCCGCATTCAGTTCACATGACGATACTCAGTGCGCTGTTTGAGTAACTATCCCTTATCAGGTCACCAAAATCAACATCCTCATCCGGTCAAACGGTCACAAATTGTGACCACTCATAAATGTGCCGAATCATGTCGAGAAATGAAGCCTATTCACAAATATTGATCAGTTCTATACTCATACGTATCCAATTACATCCTCATCAATGCCAATTAATGAAGTATTGGGCATACATGTAATGATAATAATAATAGTATACTACATGTTGTAGTAATATAATATTATGCATGTAGTGCTAGGCCTAAGTCCGAAACACAAACTAGTTGTAATTGAAAGCAAGATTTAGAAGGCCTGCAACTCAAAATTCCAATTGCTTTAATAGAAAAACAGAATCCCATTTGAACTTCACAACAAAATCACTACATGCAGATATATAGCATACATGATTGCATGTAGGCCTATTAAAAAATCTAACTGAGCTCATGACAGTCTTCACATTTCGTGATCACCTTCAAAAATCTATGATTGGGGCATATCGGGCGATCACAATCGTCGCAGTAGGATCTTGTGGTTTTGCGACAAAATCTGCATTTCGAACATCGGCATGTCACTCGAGCATTAGTCTTGCAGGGAATATGTCTTTTCATATCTGAAACCAACCTTGTCGGCTGCTTCCTTTGTATATCGACGCACAGCAGATCTCTGAAGTCGCCGTTCAGCTGATGGCTGTGCCAATTGAAAGGTGAGCATTCGGAGAAATTCTTTCTTGTTGCGAGTAAGGCCACTCTTTTTGGCAAGAAGAAATGCGTTATTGTTTGCAACATCAATGATATTGAAAAACAATAACAAGGGCCATCGGTTTGTCTTGCGTGGTCACGAATACTCTTCGACATTACCGTCCATTGTATCCACGCCTCCTTTGGAAGCGTTGTATTCAAGAATAACAAGAGGCTTGTTCTGAGCTTCCTCCGAAATCCGAGTGTCTGAATGACTTGATGTAAGGAGGACAACATTTTTCTTTTTCTTGGGTATATAGGAAATGAGGGACACTTTTTTGTCACGTTCAAACGCGAATCGAGTGAACAGATCGATCATCAGTTGTTCGAATATAACTTGGGATTCCTCGTCGGTGAAGTCTCATTGTTCCCAAGAGAGTAAGATTGTGCTCAAGCAACTTTGCAGCCAATGCATACGAAGTAAAGTAATTGTCACAAACAATGTTTCTACTAGTTTGATAATATGGCTCACTTAACTCTAGGACAATATCAGCTCCTAAATTGCGATGAGGAGCTTCGTTTTGCTGCCTTCCACCATAAAGAATTCCGTTCAATGCATAGCCACTCGTGGATTCGCACAACCAGAAAATTTTCAGGCCATATTTTCTTGGTTTCGCGGGCATATATGTACGTCCTGGTATGCGCCCGCGATAACCCACAAGTTGCTCATCGGCGGTCAAATTTTCTTCGGGAACATAAACCCGGCGGAGTTGAGAAATAAACATACACCATATATCGCGTATTGCGGCAAAGCGGTCTTCAGCAACACGTGAAGTTCTGTTTCTATAATCATCAAATCGAACACAGCGAAGAAACCATTTGAAACGATGTAGAGACATGTTTGCACGGTAGAAAGGACGGCTATCGTGAATGTTCCATAAATCGTTCACGCACTGAAAGTTATCTCTGTCGCTTCCTACTCTGATCACTATAGCGATACAAGCACATATTTCCTCAAAAGAAAAAACGCTGTAATATGCTTTCTTTGGTAATTGGCGTTGTGTCTCTTACTTTAATGTTCGTATTTCGAAGAGTTATGCGAATTATATCTAGTGAAAAGTTTTGTTCTAAGTGAAAATGTGGTGAACTATTCCTTTACATCCATTTAATGTAACTTCCGGTTATCTGATTCACATGGTTTTTTGATGAAAGTTGTTCTCAATACGCTCAACTTTCCGATTGTGAAGAAACTAGAAACCTACGACCACCAGAATGGAATCTATAGCGACTTTAAGTTGAGAATGGACCGATTCTCCTATTCGCACTGTGTTAAGATCTGAAGTTTCTGCCCACCTAATAGGTTCCGCTCGTGTACCTCAAATTTTGCTGAATTTCCGTTCTGAAGCTTACCGTGCGACCTGAGATTCAATCAATCCAGCCGGTACTTAGACAGCAGTGTGATTTGCCTAATTTAATGAATGAATAATGATTGCAAGTTTGTTTCTTCGTTATTCGCATGATCATGTCATAGCTGATCATTTCATATCGGCCTCGCCTGTCCCGTCGGCCGTCATGTCGATCACCTTATCGGACACAAGCGTCAGCAACTGCGGCGTGAGAAGAAAATGCTATTGTCTGTGAACAGGTGGACTGGAGGGAGATAATCGTTCGTGTGCAGATCAAAGATTCGAAATCTTCTGACCTCGACCGATCAGGTAAATGATGACTCACCAAATGTCTGAGTGTAGGAGCAAATTGCTACGAGCAATACAAAATTGAAATTTGCCAGTGAACGGATGGGCCGATCTCGATAAAACTTACATTAGGCCTATTCATGGAGCTGATAACATCAGCATTATTTCAAAACCAAACTCGAAAACGCTAGCGTTAATATAACAAAAGTTGTTTAGTTATGAGCAGTTGAGAGTTGACCGTTAAAACATTGTCAACGCAAAAGTAGGCCTAGCATAAAATTAAGTAAAGATGCAATTTCAGTGCAATTAGTGCCAAATGTAGTCGAAAGTCGAAAATAATTCAATCGTCTGAAAGATAAGCACGAGCCTGATTCAATGGTGACAATTTCATCTTTATGTATTGCGTAGTTTCATCTGCAGGTATGGGTGAATGAATTGACCATAAATTCATGCTTTAAGTCTACTGACCACAACTGACCAGACACAACCTAAACGCTCAGCCAAATTAAAGTGGTTTACATAATCTTTCATTTTGTACATAGGTCATTGAAATACAGCATGTTCCAATGAAAAAATAATCGTGTCAGACTATTTAGTCAACTAGAATCAGCTCCAATTAGCCTATATATGCTTATAGATGTAATAACTATGAACAGTTGAATAATTGATAAGTAACCTAGATTGGTGTAGCTCAGTAATCAAAAGAAGTTTTCGTTCAAAGGAGTGGGAATTAGACACTTCAAAATGGGATGCCAGTTGCTTCAATTTCCTTTAAAACATTTGTTCCCGAACAATGCACTTTTCTCTTCTTTCAGTGATGTATTTCAAACTGAGCTATAACTAGCGTTTACTGCATCAATGAGCTGAGCGTGATTGTCTTTGAAAACCTTTCACATGAGTCAATATTAAGAATGGATTTTCTCGAAATAAAATTGAATTTTAATACTTTCAATCAATCCTCCTCATTGAAAGATAAAGAAAAAACAACAATTTGTGTAAGTTTAGTGTAATTTGGATGTACAATAGTAAAAGAAAATGGACAACAAAGAAAATACATGTACACAGTAATAAACCCGTATATTTGCAAAATGCAACTCGAGAGATTCAAACATTACTTTGAGATGGGCATCAAAAATACCCATATACATATTCAGATCTCCCAATTTAATACCGTGACTACAAAGATTCACAGTCTCGGCATTAAACTTGAGTTTGAGATTATTTTGGACAATACCGTCCATTTAAAAAGGAACAACAGGAAGAACTTCTACATAAACAGCATTCTACCTAGGTTTGCAGGGCCAATGCGGCCTCAGTTGGGTAATCACATGGATTGGCAACAGTCAATCGAAGGGAAACACGTTTCGGATACCCGTAGCAAAAAAGGCAATAGTAACTTTGATACTTATTTAGTTTGTTGCAAAAGTCTAATGGCAAGCGTTACGTAAGCCTTTATGATTTGTGTTTCCTAAATCAGAAAATTGAGTGAAATTTCAATTGAAAAGTTCCTCACAAATTGAGTGATCAATAAATTTTTAGCTTTCATCACAAAGTATTGAATAAAATATATCTTCATCACAATCGATGTGCAATCGACAATGCTTTATAAATAGGTCTTTCTATTGAAATTACTAAATGTGATTAACAATAAATGCGACACGTTTCTCTCAAAATCATTGTACAATATTCCATATGCTGCAATAAATTTGTAAAACTTAAATCTCAAAAAATCTGCATGCTCACCGAGTCAGTCAACGATATTTGACAATATAACAGCTGATCGAGCTAAAGTTTCAAAGCAAAAACTCGAAGCAAACCAACTGACCCTCACACAAAACACAGGCATAAACAAAGGCGTTGATCCATTGAGTGGTTTATTCATCACTCTTGGTTTGGGATTCAGTAAACAAGACACGGACAAATTGAGAATCGAAGTATCAAGAATAAATAATGGAGAATGCGTTGATAAAAATACGGTGATATAATGTTGTCATGGACTGATAGTGATAAACATAACAGACTTGCAAAAGCAGAAAGTAATGATATGAAGTTGACAAAGACAGGGTTTTGACATTGTGGCGGTTAAATCGTAATTATTTGTATCTGATCTCAAATAGCCATGACCAAAGAGACCAAGTTGATGATCCTAAAATTCATTTAGAAATCAAATAAATTGATAAAGAATTAAACATGAATGGGCATCTTTAAATTATATGCAAATGCTATATCATATATTAGATTTTACGATGTAACTAGATAAAATATTCAAGGCTTCAGAAATTTTTCAAATCAAGCAGAGCGGAATATTCCAACTGAAGTTCGCATGCTAATGTGATCTACTCCAACTCTGGAAAAAATTAAATGCGGCAGAATCACTAGATAGTAATGCTTGAGCTGTGAATGTTGAAGTAAAATGTGAAGTTTGAATCAGTGCAGTCATTCCAAGACATATCGGGATAAGGTGGTTTAGTGACGCACTTATAAAGGAAAGATCAATCCTCCTCCTACCCTTTACTATTGAGTCGACAGAGTGAGAGATCGAGACGTCAGGTCGCCTCAGGGAATCGAACCCTAAACCTTCGCCAGAGAAAGTCAAGGCCAACCGCGAGGTGTGATTCGCTGGCCAACCGCTGCGAATCACACCTCGTTTAGGCACTGATTGTGGTCTCCTTAAAATAGGAAATAGCCGTAAATAATGGAACTGATCGTCGACAAATCGATTTGATACTTCTGAAAAAATGGACATTTACTTTACATACTATACTTTAATTATTTTTAGACACGATGTCAAGTTCATGATCTTCTTCGCAAGGTAGTGCCGATAGTAGGAGACAAAATTGATATCAATGCGAAATCAGCGGGACCCGCTTCAATTGCACGTCTCTTCCAAATAAGGATCCTCTCTGATCAGTTGCCATCACCACCACCTCCAATTTACACTCTTTCAATCAGCCTATAATATGTTGTTCTTATACCTACAACAATAAATTATAGCCTTTCTAGTTTCAGTACAATTTAAAGATGCCTGAACATTAGAAATGCTCAACATTGCAATTTAGCTATCAGCAACCAAGAGTGGTCGTTAAATGACTAAGCAGCTCAAACGTCAAAGGCGTTTCTCAAAGGTAAATAGTTTCTCAATGTGAATACTGTTGCAAAAGTTATTGTGTTTTCAACACCGACTCCTGGATTCGATGAAAACGTGAGAAATGTTTGAGACTAAAATTAATGCTTTGTGTCAAGCGAAGAAATGAAAGCAGATGAAAAGTATTCATTCGCGAGTAGCAGACAATTTTACAGAAGAAGGGATCAAGGAGGAATTTAAAAACAGCATAAGTCACGAGAGAAAGAGGCAGAGAAAAACGATGTGGTCATTGAAGACGAGAATAAGGAGAGGAATGAAGACTGAATGCCAAGGTGTTCAGTCAAGTGTAAGCCTTCTCGTTTCGTTATTGAATAGATGGTGGGCTTCTTCTTACACTTCCACGACAAATTCCGGATTGACGAAAGAGAAGCCGGAGAATTCAGTTTGGTCGAGGTTCATGATAAAGAGCTTATCGGTGGGAGTCAGTTGAGGAGCCTCCTTGGTAAATTCTGAGTCGAAGTTGCTTGCGTCGCGCTTATTTTTCTGAAAACAAAGCATGCAAATCATGTAGAAACATCGTATGCAAAATAGCTTGGTAGAAGAGATGGCACTGATGCTGGTAGCAATGCACGACTGAACAAAATTAGTCAAAGTCTTTTGTTAACACTAGGAATTTCGATTTCCTGCAAAAATTGGGATTTTTTCTTTCCCCCTCGATAACCGGGAAATACAACTATCAGTTTTGCAGAAAAGTTAATAATCAATACAAGTGCAATTCTGATGACTGTATAAGCATGCTCAAAATTATTCTCACGTAGTCGTTGGAATATAGATAATGATTAGTAAGGTAGTAGTAGTAGTAAACGTTTATTTTCTTGAAATGGAAATCACTATTACAAATTAAATACAGAGATTAAGGATACAGTGAGTCACATTCAGAGTCAGTAAAAAAGTAAAAAATTAGAAAGTGATCAAAATTACATCTTGTTCAGAATGCTGATGCATGTTGGAAAAAAGGAAGACTTTCGCGTGAGAGTACGGGTGAAAGGTACTTCATTTTGGCAAGAGCGTGGAAACATTAGTAGGTACATGTAGCCTATATAATTGATAGCTAATAATCAGTGTTATATCAAACCTATGTTGATCACAGGTAAATATCTACGAGTACATTACAGCATGACGATATGGGTTTCAGAACCTCAATCATGTGCGAATTGTCCAGCCTTTTTTATTGCAGCTAATTAAGAAAAATATCTTCAAATGATGATTTAGCAACAGAAAGAAAAAAAGTGATAATATTCTCACATTCATGACTGGATAGCACATGCAAAATGATACCAGATATTGGAACTTGCGCGCACATGTGCATAATTCCCATCGTCTGAGACATTTGTTATTCGTATTGTTGCACCAATTTCGATGCAATGATGTCGTAAAATGATGTTCAAAATCTCTGTAAAATCATGATAATTATCATATTTATATTTTCCTGGAGAAATTTCTAGTTCAAATCTACTCAATTAGAATTCTCGAAAAATTAGGAAGCGTTTCATCGGCACATTCTACATACTACAAGGCAAATGGGTGTCAAAATCGGCATAGTTGTTAACAATGCCTTTTGACTTGGACTTAATGAGATAGTCCTACATTTCTGGATTTTTTTTCAAAAAGTCGATGCTGCTAACTTCAGTGATAATATAATAGTTATACATTGCGTGTCTTTTCTGAATACTGGATTTTATCGTTTATCACCTTTCCGTTTAAAACCGCATCCTTAAAGCACAGAAAGCTACGAAGGGAATACGTAAGAGAAATGCAACAGTCATATTTTGATTTTTTGGAAAAATTTGTGATTACTAAGAAAAATATTATAGCTTAAGATTAGAGGCCAGTCGATTTCAAATCAAACTTTTTGAGTGAAAAATATACTTTTACATATACCTCTCCACATTTTTCTCTGCAGAAGCAAATAGCACAGAGAGAGACTGCTTCTGCAAGACGTCATCGTTACTCATTCCTTTCCTATACTATCTTTAAATTTCTACTACTGTATACATCAAACGAATAATCTTGCAGTTACTTAGATTAGGCAAATGATAAGCCAGATCGACGTCTTTGAACAATCGCAGACAACTGATTAAATGCATCTGACCTACACAAATTGGCGTTCTGCTTAACGTCGCAGTTTTGAGGGAAACTTGATCTGATAACCACCCGCATGGCCGCATGCATGATTGTGGAATAAAGTGCGTTCTGAATAACTTCGTCAGCTAACGGTCACGAAACTTACTTCATAATAAACAGCTGTGAAATTTGGTTTACTGCAGCACATTGCCGCTGTCAGTGCCCGGCTAGCTCAGTCGGTAGAGCATGAGACTCTTAATCTCAGGGTCGTGGGTTCGAGCCCCACGTTGGGCGCTAATTTTTGACATATTTCAACGAATACTATTTTACATCATTTAGATATATAGATCATCTTTATTGATCCATTCACAATATGCGGTGAATTGTATTACAAAACTGATAAAAGACAATGAATATAAAAAGGCAGTGGCAGTCATCTTCCATAGCGTTTAGAAGATTTGCTAAAACGTTGGGCGTCTCGTCTCACTCAAACATCACACACAAAAGATTATCATCCTCCATTATTTCCCTGAACAATTTCTTGCTCAACTTGTCAATAAGTGATTCTAATGTATTCTAATCATTCTATATAATTTCTAATTCTAAATTCAATTCTAGAAAAATATTTCATCGCAAATCGTTCAACTCTTGAAAGCTTACATAATCCTACCAGCCGCACATCTTTTGCATGGCAATTTGATCCATCGTTCATTTAATTTCATTGTTGTTAATAACAAATAATTCGGAAGATTGCAGAAACACATTATTACATAATTCAAAACCAATCTTATGAAAGACTCGTAGCAATGAAAAATCTGTAGTTGAGAACATATAGCTCGCTTTTAAATTTCTAAGAATTAAAAATCTTCTGAAACATTTGGTGCAGTCTTATCAATATAGTAGTTCCAAGTAAGATCAGCTGAAAGTGAACACCAAGCAATTTCAGAGAATCCACTGTAGATAAAATATCGAAGTTATTGCAAACTAAGGAATTCAAATGCAGTGATCTCTCACTGACGCAATTCATGACACAACTTTTCTCAAAAATGTAACGTAAGACCAATATCAGATGAGCAGTCCTACTTAGTTTCTCTGAAGATGATGAGCGGAGCGCACCGAAAGTGCTCAGAATAACTGAATTTGTTTTTTCTTGCCTTCATCGGGTCTCAGAGATTTCCTCTAACAGAAACAATATTATCTGCTGTCTGTGAACGTGCATATTGAACTAATGCAAGATAATTGAACATGGATGAACTCAATGACAACATATCCTAAGCTTTCACGAATCGGCACTTTCGCCGAATTCTGAACGCAATTCTGTATTTTTAAGGTATTTGCTAATAATTATTCAAAAATTTCTGAAGTCTGAATCCAAGATATTTCCATCCCATGGTTAGTAAACGCTGAAAACTTGCAGGAGGTCTGCTTCTTGACTCGTGTTGATTTTTAAAATATATTTCGTGGGAGTTTCTGTTCACTTGGTTTCCTGAAAATTATAATTTATACATGTCATGAAACTGAAGCATACCACCAATTTTATCAAAATGTGTGATATTTGATAGGATAGGCAATTAAAGTCTACACCAAAGCGCCACGCGGGTTGTGGCGGTCTTAAGTGGACAAGATTTTTGCTCTTGTTCTGAATCCTATGGACGCGCGTCTTATTGCAAGATGAAGTTATTGAGCTGAGAAGTGATTGAGTTTCGACCATGGAAGAAAGAATCCATCCGATAATACTTTTAGTATGTGGTGACTGGTGACCAATTGATCCCTAACCAGTGCATTTTTATAGTTGATCAACCATGATAGTTGATCAAATTCATCAATGATTTGTAGACGAATGATTTCTTCATTTACCACAGAATGAGTATTGGGAACAAAATAGTCCGGGAGCTAGCGTGAAGTTGTGCAGGGAACGAGGTAGTACATAAAACTTTCACATAGCATAGTACACCTCTAACCTACTGCAAAACTTCGCGTCTGCCGGATCAGATCATTTGCTTTTCAGAAATAGAGAGGATAACACACTCCTATGTATTTCCAATGGTAAAATTGTGACATTTAAGGTGTTGACTCCATTTTTTCGAATTTTTGCTCATAAAAGTTACGCAAATTGGTATTTTGTTGAACTGGTTATTATAGAAATCATCTACAGATCATGATCTTTCAAATGAGTTATCATTCAGTGACAGAGGTTGAAGTAATGTGTACAAACAGACACTTTTCGTTAAAGTATATCAACAATTTTCCTGAAATTTCTACAGTACCTGTCACAAGTTTGGAAACCTCATACACGAAAGCAATAATTTTGTTAAATCAAATCTATACAAAGTAATCCAAAATTTACATGTATTTCTGAAGTGACTATGAATGTCTTTATTATATTATATCATCGTGGCAGGCTACTTACATCAGTTTTTTGATGGTTAGTACTTATTCTTCATCACTGCTTGAATTCTTGAAGGCATTGATGCCACAAGTCTTTTGCATAACATTGGATCTGTTTGTTGGGTCCACAGATCAATTATTGCTTGTTTCAACTGCATGATGGAGGTTATCTTCAATTTGTTGATTTTTCTTTTCATTATGCACCATAAATTTTCAATGGGATTTAGGTTGGCTGAATTCGGTGGCCACTTCAGAGTCTGGATAGCATGATTTTCAAGCCATTCTGTGACTTTCTTTGATCTATGGCACGGTGCGCCGTCTTGCATGAAAATGCTTGCGTCTCGGATCGTCATGAACGGAAGGAGATGAGACTCTAGAGTTTCTAAATATCTTGATGAATCCATATTGACATTCTGAGGTAAGATAGCCAAACCTCCTCTTCCAGTGGCGGAAAAACAAGCCCATACCATCACGTGCGGAGGATGCTTCACTGTTGGTTGGGTAAACCGATGATCGGACGGATCAGATTGTTTTGGTCTTCGGACACGCCACCTTGATTGATCAAACAAATAAAAGTTAGACTCATCTGGCCACATGATGTGACCCCAATCGTCAGCTGTCCAATCTTTTGTTCGCCTACAAAATTCTTTCCTTTTCTGCAAATGGGCTTTCGTCATTAGAGGTTTCCGCTGAACTTTGCGAGCCCATAAGTTAAAGTCTTTCCGCAAAACACGAGAAACTGTTTCCGTAGACACACACCGTAGAGGAGATACTTCTCGGATGAGATCATTAGAAGTTAGGAAAGGATCTGCCGATATGACCTTCTTCATTCGTCTCGTTGTATGTTTGGATACCCTGGAAGGTCGACCGCAACGGCTACGAACTGAGAAATTTCCTTCCATGTTGTATCGTTTCAAAATCTTTGATACAGCTGATTTTGAAACTTTCAGCTGTATGCAAATCATCTTGTGACTGAGTCCTGCTCTTTTCAGCTCCACAATCGCGCCTCTCTGTGCGTCAGTTAGTTGTTTTCCTGATCCCATTGCAATGCAGAAATGAAAATGAGATGACTCGTCACTGATACTTAGAACATACACCCGTATTAGTAAGCTATCTATGCTATCGCTATGACGACGACAATGCAGTAAGCTCGAATGGGATTGACAGCCTAGATATCTGATAATCATTAAAATCATTAACTGCTATTACCATAGAATCTCTGTTATCTAGGGGACATTCCAAGCACATATTTTGCAATCAGTGGAAACGCAACAGCCTATGACAATAGCAGGCTTCAAGCGCACACCTAATTGTAACCGATCACGGTCAAATTTGGTCAAATACCCGAGATGAATTGTAGACGAAAATCTGAATTTTCATGTCCCACCTGGAATAATTGGAATCGGACAGTCCTAGCGGAATCTACAGCTTCCCCAGTCCACATCTACTCTCATTTTCCAATCTCAACAATGAATTTTGCTTCGGAGCATGACCCGCCTTGCTAGTCTTCCATGGTGCCACTGGCATTTCGTCATGTCTCCTCTAGACAAGCAGAGGAGGGAAACATCCATTTCTATGGTTATCACTGTGGAGTGAGATAATTTTGACAAAAAAATTAGGATACGAGTGAATGCAGTATAAATTTCATAAAATCACTGACTTGGGACACGGGGTTTCCAAACTTATGACAGGTACTGTATGTTAAAATTTGCAGTTACACCAACGAAAAGTGTCTGTTTGTACACTTTGCTTCATCCTCTGTCACTGAATGATAACTCATTTGAAAGATCATGATCTGTAGATGATTTCTATGATAACCAGTTCAACAAAATACCAATTTGTGTAACTTTTATGAGCAAAAATTCGAAAAAATGGAGTCAACACCTTAAATGTCACAATTTTACCATTGGAAATACATAGGAGTGTGTTATCCTCTCTATTTCTGAAAAGCAAATGATCTGATCCGGCAGACGCGAAGTTTTGCAGTAGGTTAGAGGTGTACTATGCTATGTGAAAGTTTTATGTACTACCTCGTTCCCTGCACAACTTCACGCTAGCTCCCGGACTAAAAAGACAAGAAAATGGCTGTTGTTCTCAACTTAGGTGAGATCTTCAATACATATTTCCGATCAGGTATTTGATTGAAAAATCGATGACTGTATTGTTCTGACGGAACTGATCACTTTGAATATCGCCTTTGACTTCACAAGTCAGAGTCATTCAATCCGTTCATTTATTACAGAATAGCGACTAAAGAGAATGAGGGGTCCTGTCATGAGGGGTCTAGCAATTCTGCTGCCCTGAACATTAGACATCAAAGGGTGTGGCATGATGATGATGGTAATCGTATAAGATAATTCTGTGACTTTGGAATAAAAAAATATTCTGATCTATTCTTTACTGACCTCACATTGTGGCAACATGAGATAGCCACACGTCAATTTTATCGAAGCGACCTGTTCGTGTCGGATGAAACTGACAGACAGGATTATCCGTCCACTTTAAATTTCAAGTTAACTTACGAAAGAAATGATTTTCTCATAATTCCGTCTAAGTGGGTTGAAATTGTCCATGGCATTAACTGTTGGCAGCACGATCTAGAAAGGACTGGTACAATCGTAAATCTAAATTATATTCAGAGACCGCAGTTAAAGTCACGGTTGCTATTTTATCTGAACTCTGGGACGTTCTGTCAACAGACGTAAAATATCACATTACCGTAAACTGGGGTGAGTTCGGCCATTGTGGGGTGAGTTCGCCCACTTTCACAGATAGCATATTGTTTTATTTTTTACGTTGCTAAAATATCAATTTGTCATTTTCTTCTTTGGCGCTAACTTGCTAGTGCACGAACATGTTTTTGTGTAAATATAGTGTCTTTAGAAGGCCAGTTTATAAAAAAAATAACGATGGAACCAAATACATCACATTTTTGCATTTTTCTGCGTTGGTCGTACTTCCTGCCAGCTGTTCTATTGAAATACTTCATCAACTTTTAAATGTAGTGAAACGTGAGAGAGAAGTTTAATCTTGAATATAATTAGCATCATATTTGTTGTTCCTCTGTAATTCATGAGGTGGGCCATTTTTTGTACTTGGGGTGAGTTCGCCCACCTTAGTGGGGCGAGTTCGCCCATCCTCTATATTGTGCTTATCATTAACAGTTTGACTTTGAAAGTCGCTTGCAGACATAGCAATTTTGTAGAGAATGTCGTAACTGTGCTATGATGAATATATTCAATTGAAATATTAACAATAGCACTTATAAACTGGGTGCACACAAACGAAGCTTTATCAATGATATCGATCAACCCATAGCTTCGAATTACATAGTCATCATTCACGATATGCATATAATGACTTATCCAAAATCGAACTTGATTGTTTGAAAATTGAGTCAAAGTTAGGCTTCACTGCCTATTCATTCAACCGCTCTTAATCATGCGCACGTACAAGCCAGTTGTTGGTGCCTCAGGACGTCGGCAATATCTGATGATTCCCTTGATGAGGCTATCAAAGCCGTCAAGAATGGAATGTCTATTCGCAAAGCTGCTGCATCCTTCAGTGTATGCACGATCGACCTTGAGAGATCAGTTAAAGGGTCGTCATCCCGAAGAAGTGGAGGCCAATGCGTTCTTTCTCCAGATGAAGAACGTATCACATCGCAAAACATCGCTACAATGGCTGACTGGGGATTTCCCGTGAAACCTTTTGTCGTTCGAATATTAGTGAAAGGCTACTTGAAGCGTAAAAACAGGGTTATTCCAGTCTTCAACGATGGTATGCCTGGTGATATCGTTCTGTTTTGAGACAACGATTGTGCCAGAACATTTCACAGAAAAGAGCTGAATTGTCAATTGACATTTTTCTCGTGATGTGATTGAGAAGTGCTTGGAGAACGATATCGCATTCGTTTGTTTGCCTCCAAACGCAACCCATTTGTGTCAGCCGTTGGATGTATGTGTTTTTGACCCTATGAAGAGATATTGGCGAGCTGTGCTTACTGAATGGAAATCGAAAGAAGGACGTAAATGCAGCGTGATGCTCCTCGATCGACTTTTGGTGAGACTATCACCAACCATTCAAGATAACATAATAAGTGGGTTTCGAAAGTGTGGAATTTACCCCGTCAACAAATATGAAGTTATCTCACGAATTTCCCACACTCTTTCAAGTGATCAACAAAGTGAAGTGCGTGAAGCTGTTTCAGGAGTTGTGTTAGATCGTTTGAAAGAGCTCTCGACGAAGCTCAAAGTGCAGCCAGGCAAAAGTGTCACTGTGAACGATATCATGATGGAGACCTCTGACAATGAAGAGGAAGATCAACACATGAAGCACATTCCTTGCCTACGGAAAATTGGGGCTTCCAAGTTTTGAAGTTGATTCATTTGCTTTGATGTGGTTTATTTCTGATGGTAGGCCCACTGGTGCTGCCTACCATTACATCGGAAAAGTCTTGTCAAAAGTGAATGATTCCACTACAAAGTTTTCTTTCCTTCGGCGACATGATAACTACTTTGTTTTTCCAAACATCGTAGAAGAGATGCCTGTTGACAACAGTCAAATTGTTCAAACTTTAACTTTGCTCACTATTAATCGTGGTCGTTACACATGCCTTGATAATTTTGTTTCTACTCAATGATTCGTTCGTTTTTGTTTTAGATTATAGAATGGGTATTTTGGACTACAAAACTGCTTTTCATTGAATTATAAACGCTTCTTCCAATCTATCTATTCAGTATTGAATGCAGGAAGAATCAAATTTAAATTAATGTGTCAAAAATAAGATAAAATGTCGAATGAAAATGTTGAATTATATAGGGATTAATTGTAGTTCTATGCACTATAGACATGAACCAAAATGAGTATAATGCAATTCTCAAGAATTTCATCAGTCATAATAGAAAATTCGTTTGCGATTTCATCAAATGGGCGAACACACCCCACTCTATGGGGTGAGTTCGCCCGGGTAAATAAAGATGTCTATATCAAACAAGAACGACATATACAATTTTATTGGTATAGGATATCATGGGCATGGATAAGACAGTATCAAATCTATATTCATTTCGGCTGCATAAGAAACTGAGCAATCAATATTTTGAATGAAGTGTTTCAAAGTGGCCGAACTCACCCCAGTTTACGGTACCTGCTGATTGGGTTAAAACTAAAATTTTCGTCAAAGCTCTTTTCATCGCTCACGTCCCCAGGCTATTTCATTGCATGACTAATCACCAGGGCATTTGAACGAACGATTGAACGGTATTTTTTTCGTTTTTCTGATGAACGAATTATCGAATGATTAATTTAAATTAAATTAATTTACGAACGGTATGAGAAGCCGATGATCGGTGATCGGAACGAACGGCTTTTTTGCTTGATTGAACGGTAATTTAACTCCGGAAAACCCAGTATAAGAAATAATGGTAAATAATCTTTGATACTTTCCTAAATTGCTTATCCACACTAAAGTTTTAAAAATAAAGTAGTATTTTGAAATTTAAGAATATTTATGTGCCAATTCGGGCATGACCCTTCAGTTCAATCACATTTCATGAATAAAATGACAAGAGACAATTGTTATTATACAATGCCTCCACCTCTTGTTATCGATTTAGTATTCCGAAAATACATTTACTACTCGCAAACTACCAAAAAATCTACGCATATTACATCAATACGACTTCTTATGCACCAACTACTAATGGACACTGACTACTAATATGTCAATTGACTTTCTACATGGATTTTGATGTTCTCTAGTTTGGTTGAGTTTGATACAAAAGGCGTGTGTGACGTGTAACGCTTGACGTCAACTTATGTTTCGCATTGTAATTGCGGAACAATGCCGACAACGAATTTTCCGATAGTGCAGCTTGTGTTATTTCGTGATGTCAGATGGGATAACATCCTACATTGCCTACTTCCACGATTCTCTGAAAAAAGCCGATGTTAGCTAGATAGGGTCCATCAAAATTGAGCATTGCTTTGATTTAAAAAGAACGATTGAACGGGTGTTTTATGCCATGAACGAACGGAACGGGGGTGATAGCTCACTTGAGCGGTGAACGATCGAACGGGTCTGAAATGCTAATGAACGGAAGATCGAGCGAACGAGGAAAAATATGACTGTTCAAATCCCCATTCCAATCACTTTTAGTAACTTTGATGCACTTCTGTTGCCTCAGTTAACCGGAATCTTTAACTTAAGTCTAGACGTGTGACTTTGGGTTGTTCCTACAAAAATGTTGATGCCTTGGTGGCAGGTTTAGTGACAAATCAGCCATGAATTAGTGATGGTTCAGTAAGTCGATCAACACACAGAGAGCATAAAGGGAATGAATGCCACTCGCATGCGTTCTCTTGTCACCTACATCAGTGATGGGCAACCTGGTTCGGATAACGTGCCACAAAAGAAGTGACAGATGAGAGAGTTCGCGGGTCACCTATTTTAAAAGGCAGAGTCGTAATAAAAATTCCTCTGTTCTATACTTTAAAGCGTAGCCTACATAAAGATTGCTCTACTGCAGGGGCATTGTACATAACTAATTACTTTACTACTAAAGAATAATACAAGTATTTACATTATAAAATCGATTAAGTCATGATAATTGAGCAGGCCTAATAAATTGCGGAAGCTCATCTTTTGTGTTATTAAATTATGGCAACATGGTTTCGCTGGTAATATGATAAAATGACCATTTTGTTTCCACTGTTTTCATAACTGGTTTGAAATATGAAGAAAAATCAGAAGCAAGTTTTTGTCAACCAAATACGACAAATACTAAATTTTTATTATGCACAGCGTTTCGAAGTTTGACTTTACCGGTGATAGGTGAATGAAGATATGACCATTTTCAATAGAAATATAGCGGTCTGTAAGCATAATGTATCTATTTGCCCACATGCCGTGCAATACAAGATAACATAAATTTGTATAACTTCATAAGCGTGCGTACGTCACCCAAACATTACTAGCGACTTCCAAAAATCGCACATAACCTCCACTAATGATACTCGTACGATGAAACCATGAAAGTGCATAATATAGCTATTGGTGTAGAAGTATGCTAATACTCGTAAAATCCAGCTAGAATACTACAAAGAAAAAATGACTGATGAAAATCACATGGCATATAAAATCTCCTGCAAAGCTCAAGTCTGAATACACTTACATGTGAGCTACTTATCAAACCAACTTTAAACCAAATGAACAACTAGCATCTATAAAACAAAACACCAGCCTTCAAAGGCCAAAGTCGGAGTGAGTCATTTGTGCATCACCGATTCAAATAATGTCCGACTTTGGATACGAGAAAAGGGGGACGGCACCCAAAATATGCTTCGGCGGTCCACGCGCTGCCCTCAACAACATGATCTAAATCCAATCGTCAATATGGCACGGCACTTCGTCAATGATGGACCTTTTGGCAATGAGGTTATGTCAAAAGGACCAACCACTATTCGATGTTTTTGGTTCACTAAAAATTCGAGAGCTTTGAGTTCATCTTTATTGAATGACAACAATTACTGAAAAAAGGGTGAAATCTGACATCTTATTCTATAGCGATTAAATTTGATAATTAAGTTCATTAAAGTCGTTTTGTCACGAAGCGACGTCAGATACAATTATTACCCGAGGTTGAATAACTTAAACTGTAAAAAGAAAAATAGTATCCCGAAACATCGTCGTCAAAGAAAGGCTCCTTAAAATTGCATGTGCCTCTCCATGTTTTATATTTAGTTTTGATGTTGTTCTCAGAAGACACTATGTGCTTTCAATAGCCTAAATTAACGCATGACGATTCAGATTAATCATCACCAGCAGCTCATAAAAGCAAAACCTAATTTCGCACAGATAAAATTCAGTGTCGGAATGCACGTTAGCACTACCACAGATTGGCTGCTCTGACTGTTCGCTCAGTTCATCTTAGCAGTGAACATGTCAAATTCTCGTTTCGCACTAAGCCACAGCTCCTGCATGGTAGATAAGGAGCTACTCCATATATGTACAGTCCGTTTCATAAAAAGTGGATCATCCTAAAATTTGACTAAATAAAAAATAAAGTAAGTACAGAAACAATTTTTTTTGTATTTCAATGTCCCTAATATCATTTAAATGTCCTATATAAGCTGAAAAGCCTATGATACCATAACGTTCTTCTTAAAGTAATAAATTGTTGGTGGCCCCCTTACCTCCAATGACCATTACAACCACGTCGTCTAGGTGATTCGATGTAACGGTTGATTTTTTTTGACTCAAACTTTCTTTTCTCGCTTCTTTATTAACATGACGGTTGTGTTGTGATACGCCATCTGTAGGTAGCAGTGAACGACGAACGTTACGTTAGAATATTCCCCCTACCTCTATTATGGGATTCAGATCAGGAGAAGCTGCCTCAATAATGTCCAAAAGCCTAATGTGAACTTGCATAAGTTGACTCTACTACTCCTGTGACACGTAGTAGCATTATCACAAACAACCAAGTCGTCGGGATCACCAGAGTTGATCTCTCAATTGGCCAAGTTCATTCGTAAAACATTCACATAGCGCGTTTTAATTTTCAGGGTTCTTGCTGGTCTGTAAGTTCAGGGCGGCAATCTGTAGTATTTTATCCAAAGTAGATCAATACATTAAAGTCCCGTGAATGGAGCACAGGGATTTGTTGATTTGCATACCACAGTCTAGCATACTACAGTCAGCTTCCATGTCAGCAAATCATAGCGAATCTCCATGTCTCGCGTGTAGCGTTCGTCAATTGGGAAATCCTACATAGATATCCGACTGCCACCTTTGCTGGCATTCACTAATAAACATTCCAGCTAACAGAGGTTTCGAGTCGCTGAAAGTGTAGCGTCTATTACCGAGTCATCTGGTTCTCACTAATAACGCTTTCACTAACGGCGTTTCGTGTCGCCTGCCCCTGCTTATTAAGAGATGATGCACACCCTATGCCTACTACGAAATGGTGCGTCTGCCGAGTTCTATTGAGTTCCTCTTCTTGTCAGACAAGATCAAAGAAAAACACATGTAAATCCAATGGGAAGCAGATTGCAGTTTTTGGTTAAAATGAAATGTTCTATGTTTTCTCTGATTAAACGAAAAGTACCAAGTCTAGAGTCATGATCATTGGCATGAAATGTCTTTAGGTCATTTCCTATGATGTTCATACATTCCTGTCTGTAAAGTTAAACACGTTTAGATTTGGCTGGCCTCTTAGCGTCGGCAAACACCAACATTTTGAGCAACTTTATCCACATTCAACCACATTCTCACATACATTGTCGATCAGAAGCATGATAATAACACATGCACATCATGGGAAATGATCCGAAGAAATTTCATGCCAATGATCATGACTCTAGACTTGGTACTTTTCGTTTAATCAGAGAAAACATAGAAAATTTCATTTTAACCAAAAACTGCAATCTGCTTCCCATTGGATTTACATGTGTTTTTCTTTGATCTTGTCTGACAAGAAGAGGAACTCAATAGAACTCGGCAGACGCACCATTTCGTAGTAGGCATAGGATGTGCATCATTCTGTGAAAGTTTCACTTTCGGCCTCGTTCCCTGCACAAACTCGTTCTGGCTGCCGAACTATTTATTGGCCTCAGTAAAAGTATCTGTGAAAGTTGTCTAATCAATGCAAGCAACATTTTCCTGACATATGCGCAAAAAACCATTCTGATGGTAATTCATTTTAATAATTTCAATTTCAAGCATTTGATTATATATGTGGATCAAGAAATCGTTTAATATCGATTGAATAATTCTTGAAGTCGCAGTTTTGATGTTTAACGATACCAATGGGAAAATATGCGGTCATCACTGCCTGGAAATGACTTTCAATGGAATTATTCCATACCGAATGAATCTTCCCAAATTCTCTTTATCTGGTGGTCTTTATGGGGGATTGTATTAGCAAGGAGTGAGCTGAATCACCCGCGATGAACACTAGGCGATGAATGATTCTTGTTGCAAAAGCTATGAATGATTAGCTGTCGTGATTCCTTAATTGCAGTATGTCTTCCATTAGTGCCTGGCTAGCTCAGTCGGTAGAGCATGAGACTCTTAATCTCAGGGTCGTGGGTTCGAGCCCCACGTTGGGCGCCAATTTTTGACTATATACTATACTACTGTTTTATGTTTATAATACTATTTTACACAATTTCCAGTATATGTGCATCAGCTAGTTGAGCGCGACTTTCTTCAAAAATGGCTTAGAATTACTACAGGATAAGTTACCAATATCAAATACATGATATCGAAAATAAGCAGAACGTTTTCTCAATTTTACCGCCCATTATTCCTTCCCACCTGCAGAAGAGGGCAGCATCTCGACGGATACTGCGTTATCAAAAGAAAGGCTCGACCGTTTGCTTAGGCTAATCGCCCCAGTAAAAGTCTCCTACCTTTTTCGCATTTTTAACATTTACTGTTGTCAGATTTCACTCTTTTCAATAACTGCAACTTCAACAATTTGAAAAATCTGTGTCTTAATCTTTGATCGAGGTCGCAGAATCTGCTAGGGAGAATGCTTCGAGGAGAAAGCCATCTTCTTCAGAGCAATCCTAAGAATGGGTTTTCACATTGGTTTGTTAACAAATACAGTGGTGCCATCCATTAAACCGCGTGCCAGCGACATTAATTTTCCACGCACTGTAGCGAAAAAGGAGTTAAGGCTTGTGATCCCATACAATGGCGAGACTTCAATCATCGAAACAAGGAAGGCATTGTTGAGAAGGCATAGGCCTGTCACAACATCAGAATCCTTCGCATCGTACACGGAAAGTGGCAGGTAACATTCTAACTCCGTCCCGTCCCTCCTTTAGAGAAACCCCTGTCAAAGTGTAGCAAGACTACACTTTCGGAGCAAGTTATGTGTGGAGGACGAAGAGACCTTTGGAAACTCGTCCGAAGGAGCATGTCCAGTAGGTGGTGCTAGGAAGGGATGGAGCATCCAAAATCAAAACTACCTCCAATTCCTCCATCACTCAACATCATCTGACCTGTAGTCGCAAAGCGTCAAGGAATGAATTCAATGGCCCTTTCCTTTGCGTCAAATCGCACCTAAATTGGCAGATAGAAAGCGATTTTTGACATTTAAAGAATATTTCATCCAATAGATGGCATAACAACAGATTTTGAACATTCTAGTTCATCATTTTATTGAACTGGAACTAAAAATTAGTGAAATTTTTACAATGTCATCTAATTTCAATGAGGTCATCACACGAATAACATCTAGTCGACTGATATCTAGTGCAGTAAACCTAGATGAGTTGATGGTAGGTGCTATTATTTTCATGCTCAAAATCGTTTCCTTTTTATCAATTTAAGTGATTGCTTTATCATTAGACATTTCAATTAGACAATTTCTCGCTAAGAATATGATGCTTATCATTTTCACGAATTGTGTTTCACAAAAAAACACTCCAGACAAACTTACACAAATTGAGCACGTTGATATTCTTACAAAGTCAATTGGGCAGTATGAAATTGGATGCCTCATTGATGGTTGAAGAATGACTTTTTATTATCTAATCGTATGAGATAAGGGCGTCGCCAGAATTTTACGAAGGGAGGTGCGGTTTTAGTGTCATTGTATCATGATACATCAGCTATATTCATTCATAACGCCTTCCTAATTTGTCAGGCTGCGCTTTATATTACTATTGCACACATGTTTCTGTTATACCGTCGTAACGATGTCGCATATGGCAGATTACCTGAACATTGTTTATAATAGGCATATGTAAACTGTATACATGAACATGTACATGAGACTGCGTTTATCTAGGAACCCATGGAGAAGGAGTGAGACAAAATGGGCAGGAAAGTCACGGAGATAGAAATGGCTGAGTAGCGTGTTGTAGGACGTCAAAGAAAGACTTAAGACGCAATCTGGTGGACGAGGATGTGAGAAGCGTTTGGACTCAAGAAGCTGATGTGCAGGATGGCCGGAAGTGGAGAAACATCATCAAGCGGAAACTGCCCAACCCAGCATCTTCATGACCACGACGACTTAAAAAGGGATGAGTGAGTGCTTCGGATACAAATTTCTAATAATATAATAGCCAATACAAGTTTCCATGATGCAAATTAGCAATAACTGTCATAATCGGACGCAAAATGAGTTTACAATTTCAGTCGATTTTGTCACCCTTCTTGGCACGATCAATTTCTCTGCCGATTCATTTCTCTCCCGGTTCATTTGAAATATCCTTTACATAATTATAGTCTATTTATTCCTTACGTCTAAGCAAACTTTTCAAGAGTCTCTTTATTTAATTGATTTCACTGATCTATACTCATGTTGACTAGCCGAATGCCATTGATATTATTGATGTAGCCTCTTCGTTTGTTTTGTGCCTAAATCGACCTAAATTGATAATGAGGCATAGTTTTCCTTCTTGGCTATGTCCATGCTCAACTTTCAATCAAAAGTATCGTATTTTTGATAATCTACATTATTCGTAATATTCCCGTAGAATTATGTCTATGCAGTTAGATAACCAGGATTGGCTATCTAATAAAGCAATCGGTCGCGGATTCATTATTCCTTCATTGAGAGACTTTCATCAATTGAGACTTTCATCTCATCAACAGCATCGGAAACATTCATTAGTTTGTTTTTCCACCAGACTATGCGCCAGACTATACGTAGCAATATTTCATGGCCTTTTCTATATTTCACGAATATCGTGATGCTTCTGTATAAAAGCTAAATTCTAACCGAGATATTGCACAGCTGTCACACCTATCATAATCAACACCTCACAAGTCTCTGTGGGAAATTATGAAGATTCAATAATTACTGCAACATTTCTCTTGTTTGTTTTTACAATTTCATGTCCCAAATGTCAGGAGATAGAAGGTTGACTTGCTCCGATCGGATCGAGGTTCGGGACGGGATCGGCATGACGGCTAGAGATTGGACTGGTGCTTATTATACTATACTCGCTAACGTAAAGCTCGCCGTCGATAGGTAATGATAAAACACTCTGCTGTTGCAGAAGACAGTCATGCCTCCTACAAAATTTGTTTTAATGTTCTACAGACTTGTGCAAAGCCGATATGCAGCATTTTCTGAATACTGCAGTCTCAGGAGTGAGGATATATTGGAGCAAGACGTCAACAAAAAGATTTGTGCAAATAATGTAACTAAAATTAAGCACATATGAACTGTGAAAGGTTTTCCTACAAAAGTAACCATTATACTAAATTCTCTCTCTCTCTCTCTCTCTCTCTCTCTCTATCTGTATGTGTGTTCTGCAGCACTAAGTAACTTAAAATATGACTATCTAGAAGACGGACGACTTGCAGATACCCAAAGAATGTAAACTATTAGGAAACGGCACAAAATGCCATTATTAGCAAAAAATTAATAAATGCTTTTTTACATAGCACTTGAATTTCCAATGCTCTATTCGATAGATGCGGTATCAGAGTTGTAACCGGACCGGAATTTTAGAGACCGGACCGGCGACCAGTGCTGCACCGACCGAGCTTTTCGATAAAGTATGTAGTTATAAATAGCTATTGTTGATATTGTATATACAGGCTAATATATGACTACCACACCAGCTGATATCATCTATTGTTGTGTAGGCCCTATGTTGCAGCAGAAATGGAAGTCGGTCCGATATTTTCGGGTCGGTCCGGCGGCAACCTACAGACAGGAGACCGAATGCAGGAATGCTACAATCCCATGACAATAGCAGATCCCTGTATGCTCAGCGAGGCTATTTAGCCTTTCAAAGTTATCAATCAAGATAGGCCTACAAGACATCCAATCAAACTTATTTAGGTCTTGCTAATGCTACCATATGTCTGTGGACAAATCTTGTACACGGAATAATATCATCACTTACACTAGGCTTAATAACAGACCAAGCGCGTTACTCAGATGAGAAGGCAGTAATGAGGGACTCATTGCAAATGCGTTTCACTGATCGGAATAACTGGCCTTTTTTTGGTTATCCGCAAATTTATGTAAGCTTAGTCCTTGTAAAAGTCAGTGTGTAAAGATAACAGATTTGCAGTGTATCCCAAATCAAGATCGCCAATCATAAGTTGTCTATTGTTGTAGCTCGCTCATCTTGGCGGTCCTATGCCAAGAACAGCCACCTGTTGAGAAGTCCTAATTTATAACTACACTCGATTTGATGGGAAAAGCACATGATCAAGCAGCCAAGCAGTTAAAAGCGTAGACTTTCAGCTCAACTCTTCGTATATAGTAGCTTTGTCCGAATGCCATATAAATGCACACAAATAATCGCATGCCTAACTGGAGCTTAATAAGAACGACTATTTCTAAGTCAGGGACTCTGTACGACAAGTGCAATTTCTCAAATAAGACGGGAACGGAATTACACCGGTATAGCCGGTCCGATTTTCCATACCGGACCGAACCGGCGACCGGTTACATCTCTGCACGGAATAGTAGATGACTATGATCAGATATAAAATTCTGCACTCATATTGAGAGGTGAAGCGCTTTGCTGAATGTTGTCACACAATGTGTTTGCAAAAAAAAACATTTGCAGATCTCAAAAATGGTACTTCTCAAAATAGGTCATAAATTTGACGTACCAGTGGACCAAAATTATGGACGCGAAGATTTTTAAGTCAAAAGTTTGAAAAAAACGTTGAAACTAAGTCTTAAGAGCAGGTCAACTAGATCCTTCATAGTTGATTTTCAATAAATTCTTAGGAATAGACGTATATTGTGTTCTTATTTATAAAGCTGCATTCCAAAATACAGCATCGTATTAATTGATAGGATGGCAATAATTTTACTATCTCAATGGGATTAGTGAGTGTCTCACTTTCTCAATTTTGATGGAAATTATAAAATTATAATGAAACTGATGGTCTAGAAATTGATAGGTTTCAATTAATCGTACATCAAGTTGCGCGATTCGGAATCACGCGAAAACAAAATCGCTCCCACCACAAATGGATGAGTTAAAAGAGAGAACACGATAATTACAGCATATACATCCAAGCTTTATTTCACCCAGATCAGAGGGACCCCAAAATCTTGATGTCCAACTCCAACCTTGCAATGCAGCTAGTCAGAACATGTCCATGAAGAAATTTTGACAGAAAGATGCTCTGGTTGAAATCATTGCACATACACTTGGAAAAGTTAAAAGCTGCAATATGTCTCATTAATAACTACATAATGCGCTGCTTGCACCACGCTTATCAAATCTAACAGTTTCTTCTCATGTGTGCCTATGCGAGTTCTCACTTCAAAGTTTAAAGTTCAATAGCAAGATTTTTGCTGACGATGCAATTGGTTTACTACACGAAAGTATCAATCTGCGCACATTTAAGCTTGAGCAGGTCTTGCAATTCAGTCATTCCCTATCGTGTGTCAAAGTTTTCAATTATCTTGACATGGCGGACTCTTGTGCTGTTTATGTTGATGAATTTACCGTGCCTTCTGCAACAATTGACAAAAGTACAACATTGGCTTCTCTTGACACTGGAGGTTCATTAACCAAATGTCTCATTGGACAACGCAATGAAGATGAAGTATCCTTCAAATGTTTCACTTTCAAAAATATCGATTTTGATGCGGCTTTGGATTGGATGCGGTCCAATGTTTCACTGAGAAAAGACTCGGTTATAAATATTACAGGTATTGGAGGCTCGTCGAATGCGGATAAAGTGGCAAATACTCTCAATTGTAAAGCAAAATGGGTTGATGAAATATTTGCGCAAGCCAAGGGAGTCAATTTCCTACTGACACATGCCAATAATGATGACGCATTCTATCCAGAGCCTAAACTCCAATTTTCGTATAACACGGAAAGCCTCGGTGAAACATATAAAACACGTCAAACTGAATCCGTGGACAAGCATGAAGATGAATGCAAGCTTTATCCAGTGATTCTCTCAATTTTAGGATCCAATTACGCTAGTGCTGTAATCAAGTCTGATGGTGAGAGTAAATTTTTGAACGCCGGTGCTGTATGTGGTAAAACACTTCTTGGTTTGTCAAACGTTCTTCTAGCAACAGACGATTTCATGGAGCTGGATATGCTGGCATCTCAGGGGGATAGATCTAAAGTCGATATCTCAGCAAAGGAATTAGCCGCAGAAACTAAAAATGATCTGTATAATTCACTTCCAGAAGAACTGTCCATTAATCCACTAGCGAAGCTCGTTGACGACGAAGTAAAAGAGAAAGCAACACGAGAAGATATAGCCGCTGGACTTCTGACGATGTTTACTGGAATTTTAGCACCATGCATTTTCGCTGATGCAATGGGGTTAAATGCGACAACAATTGTTATGGGTGGAAACATGATGAGGTCAACCTATTTCAGAGAAACTTTTGCTACAGGACGACTATTCTGGAAGGGTATTGCTCCAAATTTGAAGGTGAAATATTTAAAAATTGGCCACTCAGCAGCAATCGGGGCAATGCTATTTGATTCAAGATAGACATTCTATACAGTTCTATTTCTATATAGATAGACCTTTTCTTTAAACCGTTGCTCTGTGTAGATTATATAGAAACTGAATCGTGGTAAAACTAACATGGTGGTGTCCCAATGTAGGTACATATATACTTTCATCCTTTTTTTAAAATTCCACGATGTCTATTATCTGTCACTGTCAGCTAAACTTGTGCTAGAAATATAAACTGTTAAGTATACATAACAGCCCTTTCTGTCACAGAATTGAGTACAACGAACTACAACGATTACTATACTAATGGGGCGTGACCCGGATCCGGTGGGTTTGCTGGTTGGGCATTCACTACACTTATCTCATCAAGCTCTCCTTTGTATCAGCATGTCTTATAAACCATTTACTGTCCACTGTCAATTGCTGATTATTGTATCGCTAAAGCTATACCGCACAGTACGAGCATATCGAGTCGAGCTAGCTAACAGTTTCCCGATCAAATAGACTGCCGCGTACAGGAGGTAGCTATACCTGTTCTGGAAGTTTCCAACCTGATATTTCCTCCTTTAAAATATGTATAAAAAGATCGTTTTTGTTAAGCACTCGCAACCAACAGATGATGGCTCAGAAAACGAAAGCATCTGGATTGTCAAGCTTTCGCGAGACTTCTCGCATCTTCAAAGCTTGCTAATCGAGACATCAGAGTGGTCCACAGCCCCATTTGATGCTTCCTCTTGAGAACAGGCCTGCGATTTTAATGGCATCTGTAAGTGAAAATCATTGATCGTCAAGGAATTATTGCGATCAGTCTTAGCATGGTCCAGTAACAACGTTATTGTTCATTCTCTGACTGTTTTCATGTTGAATATATCGAATTGCGTTTTCCAGATCAATATTTAAAGGTTATCATTGTGATTTTAACAACAAATTAAACAAGTAGTGATAGCATTGACAAGTAATTCTATGGACCCATTTACCACAGTCCAGGGAGTGGATACCACTGATATATTTTAGTGGATATTCGGTGGCTGAGTAGAGATTTGCAATAGTTCGGGTTAATAGAATCGGGTTGACATTTGATCAAATAATGTCGGAAATCAACTTCCAAAAACGAAAACATTTCTCACATAGTTTCAAAGAGCTATCTTTCGCTCTTTCTATTGATGAGATGCTGTGGCCACATACGCTAGAATAGTCCACAGTGAACCGGTCACCCTTTAATCACATCGAATTAAGATGGACGCATCTGTACATGACCATCAAGACGAGGGATTCCATAATCACACACATGCTACATTATGCAACAATACACAAAGGGCTAATTCTGATCATTTTCATTCGTATATGGCAATTATGCCTTGTAGAATATAGGCCCATAATTAGTAGCGACTGATGATGCATACTTTCCGATGCTTGCACTCATATTAATTGCGCAAGCTATGACTGTTTAACCGAGGGATTGCACTGGGTCAAGATTCGGATCCGAGATCCGGCGGATCCTGTTGTAAATATCCGGATCCGGTATGAGATCCGCGCGGATCCCGGATCCAGCCAAGAGCGTTTATGATAAGATGTTGATGGTCACTAATGCAGTGGAAAATCCTATTTAACGATAAAGTTATAGAACCTCAAACTTGTTTTTCTCGTTACTCACTTAGAGTTGGGAGTGGCAGCCAAGAATGCGAATATATATCTTAATAGAAATCTTTTATCCAGGAATATCTGTAGCTCGATATTGAATGACCATCTATTCATGTGCAAAAAAGATGAAGCAACTTTTTCATGCTTTGTTCATTCTAGTTGTCATGTTACCGTTGTAGACTTGTGACCACTGCGCCCGCTTTACTAATGCACACCAAGGAATGAATGGACATCCATGACTTTCAAAGTTAATAACATAAAAAAGATCCATTGTGTTTCTCCAAACATATGATATTGATCTGACTACTTTACACTTACGATGAGCAATAGCTATGATTATTAATAAGTCTATAACAGTTAGATATGCGCATACTAGTTGAATAAACACAAATAAAAGCAAGTTTGCTGTCTTTCCATTCTTTCAATTAAATACACTTTTTTCTCGTTGTTGAAATTGTTTTTTTGATTGACAATCATGGTAGATGTAAACTTAATTAATTCAGAAATTCAGTTACAGTTGTCATGTCATAAGACAGAGTACACATTTCTCTATGCTCAGTCTCAGATTGTATTACCGATATTTTAGATACTTGTAATCATCCATTGATACTTACTGATGATATTTTGTAAAGGAGGTAATAACAACTGAGAACCAGAGTGACAACTACAAATGGTGATAGCAAAATCCTAGGATTTCAATATCACTTCATTAGTATGTTTTTATGTATTATGAAACGCATAATTTAAACTTAATCTCAGAAACCGGACTATTCAATGTTTCATGATAACGAAAACGAATTACAAGTATTTTTATCACTTTGATCATAGGATCCGGAAACCGGCATAGATTATACGGACGGAATACGACTGGATGGAACTTCGAAATCTTTTGAAAACTGATCCACCCTGATATACATGTAGTTGCAGTTAATCTTTCACCATCTCAGGAGCTTCCTGCAATGTAATTTGCTTGAAAAAGAGCAGTCTGTCATTCAACAGGCCTATGGAAAGCGAAATTACTTAAGCTAACTTGCATTCATTACTTACATCACCTGTTTTCGTTAAAGCAAAATAAGATTTTATAAAATGCAAAGTAATTTTAATAAAAAGAAAGTGAAAAGAATTCTATAAATCTATGATCTAAATATCCAACTAGATCAAGCACACGCATAGGAGAAGAACTCAATGACCGGATTTTTGACAAAACGTAGGTAGAATAGCTCCTGCCCTACATGATGTCTCAATGTCTTCGCCACTTCTAAACCAGAGATGTTGAAACAGCCTGAAGGAAATATCTGACTAATCTAAGTAGATACTTTCTATTGTGGGATATTTTTCATTGTTCTAAATCTAAGCTTCATTGTAGAGAAATGCAAAAAGATTGAGAACTATTTCACTCAGGCAATTAATGAAATTCATAAAAATGAGCTGTATGTATGACGAAAGAGCTTTATCTCGAATAGTCGAGATCTCGCTATTCTAATCACGATCTAAATGGTCGCGATCTCGAGATTGAATTCACTATCCCACTCATGTCTCCGCAGATTATCATCCGTAACACTTTCCACGTTACACTCAAAAACTATTCCACTGTCTTTGGTTGTGCCTCTTCTTCCTTAAATGCCAGTTCTACGAATGCAGAGATCTGTGCGTACATGTCCATCCATGCACCCAGCTCATGCGAAGTCATGTGAAAGCACTTCGCTTTCAACTCCAGATTGACTTCACGACTATCGATTTGGACGAACTTGACATTCTTCCTTCCAGCAGTTACGAATTGTCTCACCAGAGAATTGCAGCCAACCACCAGTCATCAGTCACCGTGTTGAGTGCATCCAGCGCCATGAGACGCTTAGCCTCCGCATTGGGCTGTCCTCAATGCGACCTAAAATCTCATGACGACAGTAGGCACTCAGTTTCCGGATCATGGCAACTGATATGTACAGTAACATTGCAATGCATTATCGACTACCATAAGATGCGCTGTCGATGTGCAGATTCTGTCCGCCACTACAGCTTTTTTATTCTGGGCTCGTAAAGCGAAGTTGTCGGCTCAAAAATAATTGCACAGAAAAGTGCTCATAAGAAATAATTGCTTATTTCTGTGTTATCCGGCTTATCCGTGTTTCCGGGGTAACCTGCGTTTAATAAGCGAGTGAGTCTATCATCCCTGACTTTATGAAACTATGCGACCACTGTGCATGTTGTTTAAAGCTTTCAATTATGCGTAGAAGTCTAAATCTCAAGAAGGTCAAATAATTCATTTACATCAGCAAGCTAATGCCGCGGATGGACTGAATAAACTTATATGACTTTGATGGACACGGTCAACATGCTATCGCCAGCCACTTGACCTCATGACTGAATATAATCAAACATCGCTTCGCAAATAATGCATCATGATCTAATCCATATACTATGAATCTGACACAATAATGTCAATAGACTACATGTAAAACGGGATACCCATAGAAAACAATGCTATGTCGCAGACATGCGTTATGACATGATCGTGTCTTTTGATGGGCATGTTCGGCGCATGCACAGGGCTGCCAACCCCTTTCGGCTAAAAATCGGGACACCCATGTGAAAAAATCAGGACAAATCGGGACGCCCATGCAGAAAATCGGGACACAGAAATCATACCGCTTTCTTCCATTTTATACGTAACTATAGCATTTTGATGTGTGCTTTGTTTGTCATCTGTTTTGTTGGACCTAGCCTGGCGATAATTCTTATATTTCGTAGACTTAAACGCGTATCAGTTATGATCTACCGAAACTCTATGACAAAAGAAAAGCATCTACATCTTTTTATCGACTATTTCCGTTTCGTCAACTCCCAACCAATCGATTAAATAGACAAATATGCTCTCGTACGAAGATAAAAATGACAGTATTGTGACAGCAAAAAACAAAAAAATGCGAGTTGGTGTCTAGTTGAACGATTTCTTGAGTTTGTACAAATAGAGCGTCTCTTTATGTTGTTACACTCATTTTTCCCAAAAGGAAATCTACTGTAGACTGTGTCTTTTATATCAGTGCAAACAATATTTCAAAGAAGACAGGAGACTACCTATACACGTGATTACAGTGTACATAAGAAATTTTGACCACAGCACCCAACTTCGACTACAAAAAACAGTATCCAAATTTCAAAATCCAAAAAATCGGGACAAAATTGGGACAGGCGATTTTTTTGGCGAAAAATCGAGACGTCCCGATAAAGTCGGAACAGTCGGCAGCCCTGCATGCGTATGCGCCGCATACGATTTGGACATTTTTAAGCGCATGTGCACTACGGGTTGTACCTCCGGTACATTTTCATAATGCCGGTATTTCAGTATTTGGTCAATCATAAAACCACATGTTCAAAAAGGCTTGCTCAAAATAGTCACAATTTTCAATTACGAAGAATTTCTTTCACATGAATGTTTGAGCGAAAGAGGTACAATACATTTACTGCTTTGTCTGACACACGGCAGCGAAACTTACTACAAAAATAGCTAGCAGTGGAAAACGCTTTCACCGCTTCCTCTCAAGTCAGTGGAATGCTGAGAAGACAAATTCAATTAAGTTGAAGATGAAATCCGAGCTTACCACTGTTCTGCTGATAAAAATTCAAATTGCAATGAATCGACTAAAATCACCAACCACTACTACCTTCAAAAGGAGTTTTGTGCAACATTTTGCTGTTGTTTCTTTTCTTCAGATTTTCTTCCGATTTCGTCATCACTACAAATGATATCTTGGGTTTCTCTGTTTCTTTAGAAGGTTCTTAATCCTACCTTGGAAATTTTTGGACGATTTCCTTCTTTGCGTCAATTCTACATTGTCAGTAATTCGCAACAGTATGCTCTCACAACATATCTCTTTTCGAGCCTGGCTTGAGACCTCTGAATATATTATAACTACTGATTTTATCTTTTGTGTCTTCAATTTTAAACTACAAGTATTTTCTGCTCGATAGTTTGTTTCATTTGCATTGCAATATTTATCAAATAAGAAAAGAAAAGGAAATTCACGCCCAATTTACGACGTTACATTGAGTAAAGCCGAAAAATTACATTCAACGTTCAGTTGTCTCGCCGACTTCTTCACCGGCAGGACGCCGAAATGGGTTCATGGGCCCGTGAACAAGTCGAAATGTCTAGTGTAATTTTTCGTTTTTACTCAATATAACGTAAAATGGGAGTGAATTTCTTTTTCTTTTCTTATCTGATAAATGGCAAGCTAACCGTGTGAGACGATAATTTATTACAGTATTTGTTCGCAATGTACCAAACTCTATGATGCGGGGTATGCCGGTACATAAGAATGCTACACTGTGCTCTGCATCTTCTCTTAGAATATGAAATGGACATGCAAATCGGAATTCATTTTTTCATACGGCATGATTAGACCAGAGATTAGGAAATCAATTAAACCGATCAAAAGCAAAAATATTATCTTTTTACAATTGTGTTAGCCTATGATCGGCAATGATATAATTTTATCATAAAAAAATTTTTTATATAAAATTGCATCATATTTTTTATAATGAAAATATGCCATTTTTTAATGAAATATACGTAGGCCTGCACCGTAAATAGATATAGTCATACGAGTTTTTCGATTTACACTGCTATCATGCTACTTCTACTGCTCTTTGCAATGAAATTAAAATTAGATTGCATGCAGCATCGACATATTCCAAATAATGGAAGACCGAAGAAAGCAGTTTAGTCATACAAAGCTTCTTGTATATCAAAAGTTAGGTGGGGCCTACGGTCTCTACATTGGACATCGCAAGCTTTGATTTAAGCTTTAAACACTCGAATTACAAATATGCCTACAATTTGCAATAGGCCAACGGTATCTAAAGTACGAAATAAAGCTAAAAATATTTAGATTACAGTCAAGACTTCAAAAACAGCAAGACAGTGTTGTCAATGAGCTGTTTGACAGTTTGCGTGACAGACAGACTGACAGACAATAGCCTGTTGCTTTTCGCTACATGAATCAGCCAGTGCGGAAGGACATGGGTAGAACAAACGAAAGAAGCTAAATTTGCTTCAATACAAAATGCGAAGAATCTATGATTATAAAATGCAATGGAACAAAAATTTTTGATGATATCATTTTATATCATTCTTCAAAAATAAAATGATATCATTTTATCATAGCCGATCTTTGGTGTTAGCCATCAATCGATGAATTCGACTTTATAGTCTTGACATACTGAAAATCGTGTTTATTTTCAATGTGGTCTGAATTTGTCGATTTCGTTCCAGTTTTCTTTTTCGTCCAGTTTTAGATTTTCGGTTTTACAGGAAAATAGAAAATAGTCATAGTAAAACCGATAACTATTGCGACCCTTACGCAATTTACATAGGCTGGAACCTCTCAACCTCCGTTGTAAGTGATAATCGGGCAATTTGGCGATAGCCCAAGACAAATGCACACAATACATAATAATTTTCCCTTTCTAAGCGGACCATTTCTATAATGAAGCCATTATTTTGGTATCATGGATGGCCCGCTTACTGAAAATTCATTGAGATTCTAATTTCAAAATTAAGTTTCCCACTGGTATCCAAACACATATACAAGCATTCCAACTGAGTGCTTCAAATTTCATCACAACCATCACACCATACTTGAAGAAAAAGAGCAATTTCGTTATATTTCAAAAAATATATATTACTTAAAACAATTGATTGACGTACAAAGTTACAGCAATTAGTGGAAAAATGCTATGTATCTTCAATAATATGCGAATCAATTACTGGAAGGATAAAATACAGTAATTCATTTCTTTGAAAAATAACGAGGTAAAAATTCGTATCACCCTTCTGTACATAATAGTTGGTGGCGTTTTTAAAATCGTAGCATTTACAGAAAATATGTTAACAAAGTGGAAAGTACGGCATTGGAAGAATGTTAGGCATAATCGAAATCTTGAAAAGGATTTTCATTGGGATCCCAGAACAGCTTCAGCATCTCCTTGTTTTGTGGTGTGAATTTTATCGTCTGCTGGGTGAAATGACGATCGAAATTTTCAGCCTTGAGAGGATCTTTCTGCACAACATAGAGAACACAGAACAACATGTAAACATCAACGGTGTAGTTTCTATATCGTTGACTTTCAAGATACTCAAAATAAATGGTTTGATGCTAAATTTCATGATAGCCACATCTCACTGAGAGAAATCAGTTGACGAATCGCTGGTGATAGTGCATTATGTAGCTGCAATGTATGCACTAATTAACAATGATTGATACGTCACAAATATTAGCAACAGGGTTTCTAATGCAAAAAAATTTAGTCACTGAAAATTTTATTTGCTTAACAGGAGGAAATTTAGAAATTGCAAGAGTTGACTGACAAAATCTTATGAACTGATGAAATTTTATTGACCCATTACTTATGAGTTGTACAAATCGTTGAATGAGTATATGCGCTACTAAGATATGTAATGATTTCACAGATAAAAATAATGATGCAGTGATTTTCTTTTTTGTCCAGCAGCATGAAGCAGAGGTGAAACCGGTCATCGGCTGATCGGTTGCCCAGCCTGCCGACTGGCCAATAGGATCGGGCACCATTCAAGACTAGGACCGGTCAATCGACTGGTCACTCAATTTTACTTTGAATCTGCACCAGAAAGTGACTTTATCTATTAAACTTGAGCTACATTTATCTCCTATCACCTGCATGATGTCAGTAGATTGGCAAATATACTTTACATCATGGAATAATTGGCCACAACTAGGTCACCTGTGTTATTTTGCGACGAGACGTTGAGAAAGATATCAAGCAAGAAAGTCATAGGGACTGGAGCGTGAAGGCACATAAAATTCCAATTTTAACAGCAGTTGTACTTTCTGTTGAGTCTCCCTTTCACAGAATTGTTTTTCCTAGCGCGATTCTTGATAATCATTTTACCCTGGGTACATGCATGCACCTACTGTGATTGCGATTGTCAAGTATTTAAAATGACATATGCGTATATGACATAACGTATAGATGCGCATTGCATCATGCATTGGTACCGGCCAAATAACGACTGGCCAGTCGGATCGGAAAAATCCCTACCGGTTCCACCTTTGAAATGTAGTCGTTACTAGGCAAAGCTACATTACAATGATAACTAATCAGTTGCAGTTTAAGTAGGATGAACTAATTTTAACACTTTGTCTGACAAGAGATTCCGCTGATGTGTTGCTGAATATCTATGAGTTTCTGCAGATAAATATTAGACGCTCATGCAACTGAAATATTCATGAAATTTGACGCAGTAGGCTAAATGACGGGAGATAGTAATCCGATTTAAAGCAAAAAGTGAACTCCTATCATTTTTGGACAATTTCTCCATTATAGATGGACAAAATGGACTGCCCCATGTTGCACAGCATTACAATCCTGCTTATAAATTGTGCAATAGATCCAAGAGGTAACACTAATTTTTTAAAAGCACTAATTCAGAGCTTGTTTTACAAAAACAGAAAGAAAAATCGACGACAAAATTGTTCAGAAAGTCAGCTTTGTGAAGTTCAAGCGCGGAAATCATTTAAATTTGAATTTTGAAACCGGGAAATGGATTGAAAAGGCAAGTTGATAATGCGAGTGGAAAAATCTAAATTTTATTCTGACTAAGGAGCCACTAATTATTCATTTACATATAATATTTCATGCATCTTTAAATTTAATTAATTACATTTATTAGTTAACTAATAAATTGAATTAATAATTGATAAATAATTAATCAATAATAACTAATTAAATAATAATTGATTTTAAATTTAATATAATTCATTTCATATAATAATTAACTTACTCACAAATTTAAAGTCGTTGGTCATCTTGCGCTATATACATATAATATTGCTATAAATAGAAAAATGCTGAAAGTCATGCAGAAATAGAAAAATCCTCAAAATGCAGAAATAGTCTCCGAATGGCAAATCTAGCTATCTATAGACAGATTAACTGTGAATTGTTATTTTCAGATCATTTTCCATCGTGTTCAGAAGAAGAGTGCGCAGGAACAATTTGTAACTGCTTAGTCAGAACAATATTTACTTCCGCCCAGAGAGCATCAGAAAGTCTCTCATTCTTTTTTGATTCTTAGAATTCATATCTGAAGGATTTCTATTCTAATAAAGGGAAAGGACAGAGGAAAAATAATCTTACTTGATCATTTGGAGATATTTTTTCTATGTCCTTTCCTATATCTGAATGGAGACAGACGACCGCAGCCTTTTTTTGAAGGATTTCCGTTGGGACTTTTAAAAACCAATTTTTTAGACAATTTTCGTCCATTTTCGTTTCTATGAGGGCAATTTTAAAGCTGAACAAAATATTTAAAACATGCCTGTTAGTTCTCCTGCCATTTTCAGCGACTTATGATTTACAGACGTTAAATAGATACTACTGTATTATCAGTATTAGGCATGAGCAGTCCTATGAATGGAGGCTGAATGGCTATCAATGGCAACCAGTGAATGAAAATTGAAGATGGTGCACTTACTGAGCAAGTGTCTTAGATTATGCTACATTTCGGTGATTCTGCAAGTTTGTTGTAAGTTGTATTGCAACTTGTGATTTACTTGCACAACTCATTCCTTCTTCACCTTCTAGCAATTAAAGCAAAAAATGTAGTCTACAATAATGGCTTGTGCATGTTTATCATTTTGACTGGACATATTGTGTGCTTTCATAATATTACTACGAATACATAGTTCAATGGAATGTAATGATAACGCAATACTTCTTTAGGAAATGTCTATTAACTTTTCAAAGTTTCGAGACCGCGACATTTTTAGAGGACCAAAAGGATGTTGAAACCAATTATTATTTCTAGTTACAAAGTTGAAAGTGAAACCGACTTAACACTCGTTTATTGATAGACAGGGTGTCCCACAATTCTGGCATTGTGCTATCTGAACGAAAGCATCGGACCTAAACCTCATAGAAAAAGATGCTCCTATATGAAGCTTTACATTTGGTAGTTATCAATCATGTCATATTTCCCATTAAGTGTAAAAATTTGATTAAAAATGTCAAGAAATTTAGCATTGTAATAAAAGTATAATTCAAATATCCTATAAATATAATCAACTGGAAAAGTAAACTCTCAAACATCAGGAGTGAATTAAAGTTGAAAATATATGCATCAAGAAATCATCAACAGAATAATGTACCCAAGTTGTCACGACGAATGACATTCCGCCCCAAACCACGGATCAAGCTGTGATGCGTGTTTGAATAATTGAATGCAACAGTGATCTTTGCTTTCAGTTTCTGTAAAAATGTATCCGTTTTCGTGAAATAACAACATTAATCATCCCAAAATATGAGAATGCTGAAAGGGGCCGGTGTCTGATGAAATTTCAGGGACAATTTATTGATGTTGACTAAATTCTAGAATTACTCAAAATGTTGTTTGTAAGAATTATAACATTTCTACTTTAAGGTGTAGAGGAGCATCGCCTTTTTTGATGAATTCCTCTGGAACTTTTCACCTGAAGACGCTTTTTCATGGAGACATTTGTGGGAATTGAATATCATGTTCTGCTTCGTGACCGTGTTTGGCGTCAGGTCGTAGGTAAACGAAAGAAAAAAAACAAATGCCAAATGGGGACACCCTGTATTATCCCACTATCGTCGCAATCTACATGTAGGCTATATCTTGGATTGTTTCGAAAGTGATCTCGGAATGTTTGCTGGTCTATTATATTATACATATTGTCTGCGGTCATGAAAACACAAATTTTGAGACAGTAACATTAGAGGAAACAACTTAAAGACACAAACCATTCGGTTATTTATTTTCATTTGCATTAGTTACGATTAATAAATTATCATGCATATGAAGGAATTCATTACATCTGCATATTTAAAGAGACACGCATTAATGGTTTGAAAGCGTCAAAATGTTAAAACTGAGGCACCGTGATAGAAGATATGTCAGTTTATGTGCAAAGCAAACATTTATGAAGTCCAGGCACATATCATACAGCATCATAATTACTGTGCTTAATCAACGATTTCCCGATATCTTTAAAATTAACAGAAGCATATTCAGTACATGAAAGTAGTTGCATCACTACGATATGAATTATGATACTCTAAACAGATACAGATACGAAGACAATGAGATAGATGGAATGGCATGGCAATAGAAAACAGTATATGCAATTGCAAGACACAACCATTACAAGGATAAGTGAAATTACAAGTGCACACAAAATGGTTGTAAAAAGGGACATTCATTAGCAAAGTGGCAAACAAATGAAACAGTCACGCCAATATTTCAAGAGAACATATAAGTTATAAGTCCTTGACTTCAACGAATTTAAAGTGTTTTCATCCCAAGAAATATTGTAATAAATTATAATACATTTGCTAGATTTGTATTTAAACCACTTCAGCAAATTTCGTGAAGTATTCCGATTGCATATCAAGAGGTATCTACTTACTACTAATAAATCTCGCCATCAGTAGTCATGATTTCATGTATCCAAATAATACACTTGATAATACATCGAAAACTAGAATGGTCTGACATCAATTTCAAAATACAAGAATATGAACATAGTCTTATTAAAAAAATGAAAATCGTCTTAAAAGAGGGAGCGATTCATTTTTTTCTTTCCTTGTGGAAAGTTGCATAATGAACCTCCCGTACAAAACAAAAGTTATGAAAAAAGGATGTGAATAAGAATAGGGCTCATCACTAGATTGTTTCATTTGTTTGCCGTAGTTACGGAAGACATGTGTAAACGGTCAATCAGCATGAAAATCTAACACACCAGTCTCTAATAGCGGATAAGGAAGTCACGAGCTTCATGAAAACATTAAATGCATGTTAGCTGTGCACAGCTACCAGGAAAAATCAAACAATGTGATCAAAGAAAATAGTTCAGCACGTACAAGCTTCAGATGTCAAGGAAAAAATTGATCTACACCACATATACAAGCATTCCACCGCTCACTGTCGGAAAATTGATTGCGAAATTGCTTTGGATAGTCTGCTATGATATCGCAGAGCTGAACACTTCCAAACAAGTCCAAGTTTTTTTAAGAATTTCTATGAACCTTCAATAATCTGCAAAACTGAGCATTTTTATCTGCTTTTTCACTGGAAGCTACTGAATATATCATTAATGTGATTTTCCACTGCCTATGATATTTCGTTCCTGAATAATATGAGCAAAATGTTCAACCTGATGAAGAAATTTCCATGCTAATTACATAAATGACAGACGTCACTGGATACATCAGAGCTGAAATCGCTTTTTTTATCAACTGAGATATCGTATTTTATAAGCAATGACAAAGCAACGTCCGAAAGATGGGCTCAAGAAAACATACTTCAGCCCAACGTGAATGCATGAATACATGCATATAATTTAGTTAACCAGTGTAAATTTAATTATAAAATGATAATTAGATGACTTATTTTGTAAACAGATACAAGGAAGTTGATTGTGGAATACATTTTTGCATGTGGCATATTTTAACTATCGTTGTGAATGAGCTTGCTTTGTGTGCGACAGAATAAATGCGCTATAAGTCGAGTTAAAATAGTATGTAATAATTTAAACGCAAAGCATTTGATTGCATGTCTCATGCATTTAAGGAAAATAAAATTGCTCTAAAATCATGACTTTATGTCTATATGTAATTGTATTATTTATTTTGCCGATTAGCAAAGCAATAGTGCGTACACTCATGTAAGCCAACTTCAGATTGTAAGTTTCGATCAATAATGAAAACTTACATGACTTATCGTAGATGTTAAGTTCAAGGTCACAGTTAGGCGCACGACAAGGAGCTGTTAAGTATCACTCTAAACATATAGCAAGCATTTAATTATTATTGACAGCTTGATATCTGAGCGTCTCATTCGAAAAAGCGCAAAACCTTTCAGAACAACAATAAAGTAACGAATAAGCCTAGATTAAACCTACGACTGTCTTTCAATAGCCTACAGGAACAATAACATTGGGAGAACGGAATACTAACCACGCAATTCTCACGAGTGTCCGAATATAAAGAGTACATACAGTGCCAGTAAGCTGTAGGCAGATAATCGAAAATAAGTTCTTAAAGATTTTAATGAAAATCCAAGCATTGAATCAAATTGAGTGGTTTATCCTTCTGCCTCGCAGCAACAATTAAGATGCAGTATTGTCAACCCAAAGACAGCTGGCTAAATTGCTTGGTTGAAAAATGTTCCATTCACAGATCATAATTATCAACGACAGTTTTTAAGGCTACATTTGTTTATACTTTCTTCTTTTGAATGACACAAGAGCTCAATCAACCAGTCAGGCTGCTTGTAGTAACGTGAACTCTCATGTTCTATAATCTGATGAAAATGTGCAGTATTTCTATCTAAACTAAAAGTTGGAATTTCAATGATCAGAATACTCATTTGCTTCAAAATTCTCAGGCTTCAAGTTATTCAAATAAGTAGATTTTGCGAAATATGCAGCATTTTCCATTACGGTCAACTGGTCTTTAAATTTTGCGAAAATATTAAGCCAAAAGTCTCTGTATTAATTAGCACATTCAGCAGATATTCTATACAACTTTCGGTTTTTATTTAACATATAAATATTTCGACTATTCTTATTCAATATAAATCCCAGCTTTTGTCAAAAGCGATGTTTTATGTTTTACGATACTCTCATCTCGTTCTAGATATCAGCAGCCGCTTTGTCATTTTGAAGGAATCCGAAGTATTGACAATTATCTTACTTACTTACTTACTGACCGGTTTTACGTCCTTGGTTCCACCAGTTTTGAGGGTTGGACGGTATTCCATGCCGACTCCAATGTTGAGGACGGATAGCGCTCCTCCATGCACCTCGATCCTGTGCAGTTCGACGATCGAGCCGCAGGTCGCGGAGGTCCTTGTCCACATTGTGAATCCATCTTTTCCTTTGGCCTCCTCGGATGTTCGGACCAGGCACTTCAAAGGTCATAATTTTCTTTGGCCATAGCCAGTTAGGCATACGCTCCAAGTGCCCGAACCATCGAAGGCGACTTGACCTCAGAACGCTTTTAAGGTTTGTGATGCCTAGGGCATGCCTTAACTCAGCCATCGATTTCCGCTCACTTAACTTCGTGGAGCAGATCCATCGGATCATCGCATTTTCATTTCTTTCCAGTCGGCTCACATCATCAGTCTTTACAGCCCACGTTTCTGAGGCGTAAAGCAGCACACTTCGGACACAGGCTTGGTAAACATATCCTCTTCGCCGGAGGGAGATGCCACGATTGGTGAGCACTGGAAGCAACTCACGGAATGTTTTCCAAGCCGACTTGACTCTCGTGGTTGTCGCACCAAAACATCCTCCTGTTTGATCTATCATGTCGCCAAGGTAGCAGAATGATGTCACAGCTTCCAATTCGTCTTCGCCAATGTTGATGGTATGTGGCAGGTCTGGTAATGGAGTCACATTATCTATACATATTTACTTTTAAAAGCCTCCAGTGACGTCTAACGGTTTTCTGTAAATCAGAAATGACTAACTTGCCTCATTCTAAAAATGTTATAGAAAGATCACGAATGGAACATGACTGTACACAACACCAGATTTCTCGACATTAACGTCAGAATATCATCATTAAAACGCTAACTAAGAAGTACGAAGACGTTCCACTAGAAGATGCAAAAACGGCGATTTAAAGTACGATGTCACAGTTTGACCCAGTTGAGCTGCAGCTTGACATGGTCAGACATTTGCTAGAGCTCGTGTGATATTTTCAGTTCAAATTACTGCAATGTCTTCGTCGCACAGACTTGGCCACACGACCAAAACTTCTCTCTCTCTATCAAGCCGCTTGCCACTGAACCTCGAAGATTAACACAACAGTTAAATTGTGCCGCACAAATCGAACATGAAACAGTGCTCAAATTACTGTCAAATCTACGCGTTAAATATCAATTAAATGTTAACTAATGTGCAATTAGCGGGATTTCCATCCTTAGTTGCAAGCTCTTTCGCGGTTAGGGCCATCATCAACACTCTCAACATGCAAATCCGTTACAAACAGACATACCGATACCAGTGAGAAACTAAGTTGAGGTTATTCGAATATTTGTGCGAACATCGGTAATTAGAACTTCATTCAGTTAACAGTTATAACTACAGAACTATAAGAATCACTCACGATTTTAGGGATGTAAGGAGGTTGCACTTCACGAGCTTCAATTTTGTCCCAATCAATGCGACGGAAGAAGACGTTATCTCGAATCTCACGTTCAGTCTGACCAAGGCGTTTCTTCGGCTCCTTCATGAGAAGCTGAAATGCGAACGCGAAGAGTATGTAGAATGCTACATGTGTTTGTAAACGCAATGAGTGAGATGCAGAAATTACTGCAATGCTTGCTCAAAAGAAGAAAGGCGCTGCAAAATTGTGTCGACTATGTATTCTTTATTCCTTTTGGCAACTATTTAAAGTATTCTCTGCATTCTATTTACTACTACTATGGTAGACAGTAGCATCCTATCTATGCTTGTTTTAGTTTATAATGGAACAAACTGGAAGTTGCCAAGAAAATTGGTTTTGCACAATGACTGTCATATTGAGTGGTATATGCATGCTTTTCCGTCAAAGCATGATGGCGTGTCAGTCTGCCTGTACTTGCTTTAAAACAAGCAAACGTTCCGAAAGCTCGCGAATCATAAATTCATTGAGAAAGAATGTTTTGAAATAATAAAAAAAACATTGAAGAATGGTTCTCAATAAGAAAAGTCCGATGATGATTATTATCTGCATAAATAGCTCCACTAGCAAGCTTGGGAAATCGAAAAATCTTACCAAAGATAGAGATTTAGCAATAACCGATATTGTTTAATTACTACAGACTTGCACTTAGAATGAAGAAGTCTGACGATACTTACGCCTTTGCAAATGGACACGGATTCTCGAGACATGCTTTTGGGATAGCAGACACTTTGGTCGGTAATGCTGCTAAACAGTTCTTCTTCATCTTCACCATCGAAGGGAGGCTGAAAATGTAATTTAGTGATGCGTAGTTGAACCATCCATGTTATATTATACATCAGCAATATCAGTAATGTCATATAATGCTAAAATTTTGCTTTGCCAGGTTTGCAAAAGTGAACTTCTAAGACTGACTTCATTTCTTTACACATGCACCTTATTAATCTGTGCATTTACTTAACTTATTGTGTAATGTTGCACATCATTTGAAAAATGTTGAATATCAAAGACAGGGTTCGATCTGAACACTAGGTGTCAGTCACTACACTTAATCGTTACAACGCATCTGTCTTCTCTATTTCACCTGGCTTGGCAGTAGCAGCCGCTTTCCTCTAGATATTCCATAGACAGCTGCAACTTCATCTTATCTATAGCAATAATAATGATTAATGAAGGGGCATTGTTTCAATGACTATGTCATCAAAGCGACTTCAATGTCACTAACAGCTAAACTTGGCTCTTTACACCAATTTACACCAATTGTGCACACTATAATATTTTATATAATATTTTATATATATATATATATATATATATATATATATATATATATAATTCTGCTTGACATTGAAGGCGCTAATAAAATTTGTTGATCATTTTAGTATTTCGCTTGTAAAACCGCAACCAGTGACCCATTTTACTATTACCTTATAAATACACAAGATTTCTATCATCATAATCTATTCAGGCTATCATCCGAAAATCCAACGTTAATCACTCACAATAAAATTGATTGAATAATTAATTAATGTCATAGTAATAGCCGGCCCTTGACTTACAGATTTTTTAATATTTTGGCATTTGCTCGGAAGTAATGAATCTTCTGTATATTCAAGAATAATAGCATCATCTTCTAAATCTGGGAAGATAAAATGCCATGATATTAAAATTATTACCCTTGACACTTTTCATACCATGGCAGTTTACCATCGCAGATTTAGATGATAAAGCTATTCGGCTCACTTCTAGATGTAACCCTATGTAAATATCATTGCGCTCACTGTTTGCGACTTTAGTTCTAAAAGCGAAATTATTTGTAAAATGAGAAATTATTAGATACGAAGACAGCACCGTGATGATTAAGAAGTCAAACTTAAAATAATAGGAACTGATAAATGATGTAATCTGATAATATTCTATAAGTAGCATAATCGCACTATCAAAAGCATTCCAACGAAATTAGATAATCCGTGCAGTTGCAGTTACTGACTTTTTGATGCGATTATATAAGTACATAGTAAATGCAGAACAAATAGGCCGACAGAATGCCGTAACAATTCACGTCACAGTTCGTGATCATATTAATAAAATATTAATCTCTTCAGGAGGAATTGTCACTCATGATTCGCTGCGAAAACTTCATCATAATTGTACTAAAAAGTTAACAAATGAACAAGCAATATCATGTGCGATAAGACACTTTCGTACTACCGTATATATTTCATGACTGCATTGATAACACGCAAATGATGATAGTGTGGTTCCTAAAAACCTTGTGGTCCCGATGTTCAGCAACACATCAAGTTATCCAAAATACATGTATATTCTTCAACTAAAGTACATTTAAAACACATACCACTCAGCTAAATGCTGTAGACAGTTGTTGAACTACTTCTTAGTATCCCTTTATCTCTCAAGAATAGATTTGCAGTAGAATCGTTGACGCATAAGACAGATATTTCTGACAGCTTCATGCCTGCAAATGTGAGTGCGTGGCACGACTGCTGTGCACATTGCTAAGCGGTGCGCGCTGTCATGGTGAGGATTGTCCATCTCTAGTAGGGATGGTAGGGATTGTCTCTCTCTACTCGATGCTGATGACCTTCACTGATGAATTTCACAGAGAAAGTTAACTTTTGATTTGATACGATTTGATATGAGGGACTACACTATCATCATTGTACCGATATTTGTAAAGTACATGTAATATGTAAGCTCCAAAGTTAGCATTTTGGTAATATTGATTCTTCGTCAGGTATCTGAAGAATTAATTATCTCTGTGTTGGAGCAAACAGATTTGAGGATTGCGTGGGGATGTGGAGACACCCTTTCATAGCTCTAAAAATGATAGTTTCATTATATAGAGATGCCATTTTCTATAGCTAAAGAGCATCAAAGATATGTCACTCAAATATTCGCATGTTTGAGCATGGTGCTCTCATTTTCTATTACTTTTGCATAAAGTTTTAGATATAAGCTCACATTTATCAAACAAAGCATACAATGTTAGGAAATTTGATTTTCTAACAACACCAGACTAGCTAAAGGTGAAATTCCACATATTTTAAAGATACAACGTTAAATGCGGTTTATCAATACGCACCACTTTATGAACAAGGAGTATTAAAGGCATGCTTAAAGCCATTCCTAAAATCCAAGACTCAGGCACTTTTCTACAACATTGAAAAAGCTGTTTATTTGGCACGGCTTCTTGTTTTCATGTTGAATAATGAGACAAGGAGAATAGAAGATGCTTTGATAAATACATCTCATAGATATACCAGAATACATTTAATGAGATTTCGCAGATGTTTTGTAGATGGCTAAATATGTCTTTAGCAGTGATATCTATGAGTTGCACATAGTACCAACACACCAAGTTTTCACCAGTGCTAATGTCAGATGCCGGTTGAACAAGCTTTTCTGTATTTCAATTGGATGATATTCACTTTTATCAAGAGAAAGTATTCACCATGGTACTCAGCATTTTTTGTGTTGATTAAATCACGTCATAGCGACGCGAGAAAAAAATTGAGGCAACAATCGAAAGGGGATATGATATTTCTGAAGTTCTATCTCGACCTGAATATTGTGAGTGTTCAACAATTTGGACAACAAAATGTCGGTGCTTTTCATAATCGATTTATCTTTTTTTCGAAAAACAAGAATTTTGTTGTTTTAGTTTAAAATTGTAATTGGCGGTATAACACGAAAGTGGTTGTTGTACGAAATTCATTGGCGGATTGATCTGAACTAGTAATACTTAGGACAAACAGAGCGCAGGTTGCACCGAGTCAATGAACACATGTCATAAGTAAACATTAGTACACTGTGCAACAGTGTTCAGTATGTTGCATTGATACAAATAACTGCCTCTGTTATCGAATTCAAAAATTTGAACAACTGAGTACAAGGGTGGAGTGCCTAATTTTTGACAAATGAGAGAAAAACCAAAATGTATGGAATATCTTCTCTAAATACAGATTCATTAATTCCTAATCAGGTTACATGATCCTATATATCTAAATCAGATGGAGACATTAAAAATCGAAACCTTCTCTCTTGGATACAAAGTGATCCTATGCAAAGATGTCATTATCAGGATTTTAACAATGGACGATAATTTTCAACATATCCATATTTATTCAGCTCATGCGAATTTTAAGAGGAAAGATTTTGTTAGACAGAGACAAATGTGCATTAAGTAAAATTATCAATAAAGGATACAAATACAGCTAAAAAGCACAATGAACTGTGATGTTATCTGAGCAGCAAATTTCTTCCGAAACAATTCTTACGTTAATACGAACTGCAGATTTCAAGATGTTGAAAATTTAATTGTGAATTTTGGTAGTTAATACAGCTTTCTCAAGCAAACATGCAATTCTTCAATTGCTGTTTCTCATTTGTGGTCAATGTATTTATTTTCTGTGCTTGCATGACAAGGCCGCATCAATCTCGCAATATCTTCAACATGTTCAAGTCAGACATTTATCCCAACTTTTCAATAATTTTCTGTCTCCTGGATATCTGTGAAGTTCTTGCACTCACCTGGCCTGCAAGCATTTCGTATAATAACACTCCGAACGCCCACCAGTCTACCATCTTGCCGTACGGCTGGTACAATACAATCTGAAGAGAAAATAAGATCATGATTATCTACTACATGTCAGGTCAAAATGAATTCATGTAGTCTATCTACATGCACAAACTCACAACTATTTCTACTTAATCAGTCAGCATTATTATGTACAGGGTGTCCCAAAGGGGTAATAGGAAACACTGTATAATGATAGCACAGCAAAATCGCACTTCAGTTCAACCTGATTTATATTTATGAAACAATCAGCTAAACTTCAGGCACCATTTGAATTTATATTTCACAATATACTCTATCGGAAGCGTTCAGACAATCATTGTAACCACCACCACCTCTCAATTGGGAAGACTCATCGCAGTAGACATTGTTTTCTTTTGTGTTTGAATAAAGCTCGTTTATGCTGTAGAGGATAAATACTGAGTACGAGATGCTTTTCGTTTATAAGAGCGTAAATTGATAATGAAAGTTGACTTTAACATTGATAGGAATGGATAACTCGAGAAAAAGTCTTTGATTAGGGATTATAATATCAGTTTGAACTCCTCAAGAGAAATTTGTACAGGGGGAGCACCCGCGAATATCCCTGCAACCCTTCTCATCGTGATGAATATTCATGTGATTAGGCAGTTCGAAATAGATTACTTCAATAAATAACAGACAGGACATAAAGATCAGAGGAATAGGTCAGCAGTGAGCGCAAAGGAGACAAAATTATGGCAGCAATCTACAATTAAAATGATTGCTAAAATTGATCTCATTCCTTTCATAGCACTGAAATCGCTTATAGTCGATAATTCCTACCTCGGGAGCAATGTAATCCGGAGTTCCACAGAAGGTCCGGGTAGTTTTGCCATCATTAATGCCCTCTTTACACATTCCGAAATCAGCAATCTTGATGTGACCTTCGGAATCCAGCAACACGTTATCCAACTTGAGATCCCTGAAAGTGATTAAAGACACTATGACAGAAATTTGCGGTTTATGGCAATTAGAGAGGCTGCTGTAAGAGAAGTAAAAAAGGCCCCGATAGCGAAAATTTTTACAGTAGAAACGTTTTATCTTAAATCAATCTACAAACAACAAGCATTTTCATGATTTTAAATTTCAAAGACGAAATTACAGCTCACTTTACATGCAAAGATTGGTTCATACACATTATCAAAAACAGCAATATTATTGCAGTTATGCATTTAGTTAGTGTATATGTCAAAGAAATAAAAGAAACTTCAAAGTACCCAGAACGGTTGTATAAGACTTTAAAAATAGCTAACCTTGTTAATACTCTACTACATAATTTTTTTTCTTGGAAGAAAAATGGTTGCCAATGTCAGCACGAATACAATATACAGCATTCAAACAAATAAAAATCTCTCTCAGGATGATATAACATCAAATTGCCTTTGTATTTGGAGATCCGTGGGAATTTCATGCAGGTTATGATAATTCCTTCTATTTATCAGGTGTAAAGCAGTTAAGTTATAACATTAGAAGAAGAGCACTGATGCAGTTCGGCTAAGTGGTTCAGGAAGGCGACGTTCGGCTAAGTGGTTCAGTGAGGAGCCGTTCAGCTAATTGGTCCAGTGAGGTGACTTTCGACCAAGTGGTTCAGTCAGGCACTGCTCGGCTAATTGGTCCAGTGAGGCTGTGGTACACTGAATCCAGTAAAGTTTACTGTAATAGTTGCCGCTCGCAATAAACTTATAAATCACATAATTGACTTTCTATTGCATCATCACAATTTCGTACATCCTGAAAAAACTGAGAAAACTAATAATCATTGCATGTCTTGATAGGAACTGTCCAAAATTTATAAAACGTTTCGGTTTAAGATCATTCGTTGACAGCGGTTGGTATTTTTACATGTATGTCACATTAGAGAATAACATTGTGTTATCCGAAATTCTTATGTTCTGAAAATCACAGCTACTATTAAAGTAAAAATGTAAAAGGCGTTTTAAGTGAGAGTCATTTCTGTCCATGCACCTCTTGCTGACGACATCATTTATCATCTAGCTGGATAGTTTGGGCGTGGTCAGGCGATTATTATAGAAGTTTCCGCGTCAGGGAAAGGTCACGCGTCCCCGAACAAAATCATCACCCGAATTGTCATTAGGGACAAACATTTTCATGGAAATTAACAGCTCTCCCTACAGACGAGGCGAAATGAATTCGACATCTGATCAACTTACAGAGACTGACTATTATGCACAAGCGAAACGGAATGACTTTTGAGAAGCAGTTGATTTTGAAGAAATCCATGCATTCATACTTATTCTTGCATGCATGCCCTTTATGTATTATCACTGAACATTATTACGATCAACTGCTAGCAAGAAACGGCATAATCAGAAATAATGCACATATCTGTGAAATGAAAATACTAACAACTAAATTGAACCACAAAACAGAAATCATGTCAGAAAATCATATCCTACGGCCTTCTGAGAGAGCGTTAAGATCATCCTCGTTCACTGAAAGCACAGACACGGAACACTGCGATCATTTTGGATAGCGCCTTGTGTATAATAGAAAATTATTGCATAATAGTTTCCGACCCAAGGTGAAGAATTTCCTTTACGCTAATATACACAATCCTAGCAATCATCGATTTGAAGGGGCTTTTGCGAAAAAGGAGATAAACACTACTTGCATGATTTTGCAGGAGAGCAATTTATAGGTCTTAAAATATCATGAGACAAAAGTATGCATAGTCTCCACAGATTTTTGATTTTTCTGACGAAAAAGGCAGCGACACTTTCAAAAACATGTGCTTTCTCTTTTTGCAAAATACAAGTCATTTTAATCACATGGTACACCACAACAAATGTCAATCGACATATATGACTCCAATTCCTCAGCTTCATCGCCTTTCAGTTGAAGATAGAAGTCATGTGATTAGGTTTACACGAAGACTACTTGGCGATCGTCTGAGAACATCTCGGTTTAGATCCTGCAATTGTTTTAACCTTCAGCATTTCGCTTTCAGTTTAGCAGATAGGTCGGTTCAGCTTGTACTGAGGCTTCGCCATGCCTGCTCAATCGACGACAAATAAAAAAAGTCATTTTCGAGACCCTAACATTCGGCTCAACATGGAATCCGAAGTCCTGCTCTCTCAAATACTCCAGTTTCCGTCAACTATTATATGTATTAAAAGTTTGGATGTCGTTTACAAATCCACTACTGTTGTCATTTGCACCCTAGTTGTTATCATAGTGGTCCATTCTTGAGGAGAATATTAACGTTGTATTTTATCCGACTATTTTTTCGACGTGACTTAGCAAATGCGCATGTCCTGTTAAAAGGAAGACATGTGTAGACTACAATAATTATTTTGAATTTTTACGCTATGCTGATAACGATTACGGATGTCTATGTCTTCCACTATCACTACTAATAGGATATCTGTGAAAATCCGGCATCACACTCGAGCCTGCTCGAATGCAATATTGATGTCGAAATGATTTCAACTTCTTTTGCTTTCATCTTTTCTCTAACGAAAGGTAAGCCACAATTCATCGGCAGAATTTACTAATTGTAACCATGATTGCAACGAAGTATTTCCACTTTACATCTCCACCTCAATTGACCAGCGTACGAGACACCGTATTCTTGCACTTGGATATTGCCAAGCTTTTATGCGTTAAGACAAAGACTAATATGTTGTAAAATGTCTGTGGGTATGAATGGGAGGTTGAAAAATGTTAGGTTGTAAAGATTTAGAAGTTAAAGAGTGGTGTAGAGAACAAGTCAAAAGATGCTGGATAACATGCACGATATAATACCCCATACTGCTTCTATACGGCCAGCACGCGCGCTCATGCATCTCGTTATTCATCAAAATCTTTTATTACCATTTAGGTGGTAGGATAAGTCAGTTTGTAAAAATCTGTGCAGAGGATCAAGGGTTCGAGCCTGTCCATCTGTTGTTAAGTTGCGTTCCTAACTATAGGTTATTAAGTCTTGCCGGAAGAGAGTCATCAGTGTGTGTGTGAAGGATGCCCAAAACACCTAGCTAGGCAGCATGGCTTCTTGTCTTAGGTGGAACACGGTAAAGTAAAAAAGCCATGTTTGACCAGTGGCCACAGTCAGCTAAAATAAGACTTGTCAGACGACGTGTCAATTCCAAGAATAAATCGGTGGATAAACTGCTTGATATTCAGTTGGCCTGTCTCCCAGGATCCTAATGTTCTATCAAATTCATGTCCGAAGATGTCATTTTGTCATTGAATGACAGTGGCGAGCATGAGACTGCTGCTTCAATTCAAAGATATTTGAATTGAACATATCATGTAACTTGTGGTGATGAATTAACGTGCTGTTGTGGAGAATTTGAGCTTCCACGGATTAATGGCTCTACATACTGAATAAGGTCGGGTAAGAAATACGGATAACAGGTTGCTACAGAAATGCATATATAAGCATAGTTTTGGTGTGATACTCAATTAGCATAAGTGAATTTCGGCACATTTTCCTAAACACTTGTGCTACCATGACTGGCAATTTTTTTGTCACCTAGCTTTAGAATCGTGATGACTTTTGACAGATGCATTATGATATTCTGATCTTTCATATTATGTTTGAAGACTTTGTCATTCTACTGATATTCCATGACCAATGAAAAGAATATATGAAAATAGTAAACATGATTACATGATTATAGTCAAAAGACATCAATGCCGAGCTCTCACTCTGTAATCATGAAGATGAAAATGTGATCGAACGCGCTAGACTATAGTATTGGTGTTTTCAATTAGTTTCTCATCAATTGTTATTAGGGCTACTTTTATAACATCTAAGTTTGAGCAAGAATTTCTTCCATACATGTAAATAAAAGTATCCAACGCTTTTTATGAAGCACCGACAGCCATTATCAAGCGAATGTCACATTTATGTCAACAATCTCATAGGCTAAATAAACTAGTCACTACTTACAAATTCCCATTTAGAATTACACCTCAATTCTAAGTTCGGAGGAGTTCATCTTGATTATCATCACTCAATGTTTCCGCAGACAAATATGTACTAGGTAATAATGTTGATAATAATTGATATTCGCATTGACTTTTGACTTTTATATGCAATTTATCAAAAGGAATAAGACTGGTGTCAATAAAAACTAATACATATAATCCGAATTTTCGACCGTCAGGAATGAAACAGAGAGTGCTTTTGTTAGGTGACATAGAATGTGTACAAAATACACTTCCATGAAATGATGCGTATTCATGGGTATGCTGACGAAATGTATGGCGAGTTTCGCCGGTGTAGCACTTGGAACATGAAAGTTGTTCATACATAATCCTGTCCGCACTCTTATCAGCTAAATGCCTTGTGAAACATAAATAATCACCATGAAACAAACAATAACCGCAAGGCCTACAACATTTTCTCTTTAAATGAAATGCTCGTTTAAGACGAGGTTGAGTAACAAACAGTCTCTAAATTTTGTGCAATCACAACACAGAAAATTTCGTGTAGCACTTCTTGTTGATCTGCGTAGCACAGTGGCTGAATGCTTGGCTCAAAGATCTCTCGATTCAGAAGTCGAGCCCCGAAAGTGTCATTGAAACTCCTCAGGAAGGGCATCCGAATTAAAAGATCACAACGCTCGAGATTAAAGTCTGACCATGTCAGCACCGTTCAAACCCTCAGTATGATGGAGTAGCGACGCTAAACCATCATTCTTTTTTCTTGTTTGTGTCAACAAAATTATGTTAACAAGTTGTGTTCACAAAAAACTAGATCATAAGTTGGTTTGTACGCATCCATGAACACTAGTCAGCTGATGGAAGTTCATTCTACCAACATTTTTCCATGCTGCATGATGCCTCATTTATAATCCGATTGATTTTGAAGGTTTCTGGAATACGATGGAGCGTAAAATCTATGAAAACAACTTTATTTTGAAGCATCGTTCTGATATCAATGTACATTTCAGCTCATGAGTAATCTCTTTGCTTCAGTGTTAATCTTCATCCTTGTCGAAGAGACAGTTGAAAATTAGGATTATTGTATTTGTTATTTTTGATCCATGTCATATATATTATGCTATACTCACTAATAAAATTATGTAAACCTTAAGAAACAATACAAACGTGTCAATGCCAGTTTTAGTTGAATTCGCGGCGTTGTACAGTTGACTTCAATCAAGACATTTTTGCGTCCAATAATGCCAGTTCATCAAGAAAAATACTGCGCACATTCCCACCGCAGAGTATTATCAGTCCATCTCTGACGATTTCAACATGAAAAATGACTATCACCCAAGTAACGTCAGACATATTTTTGATTTCAAAGATGGGAAACACATTGGAAATAAAATGGATAGGATCACAGGTTCAGTTCAGTAAAAAATAAAAAAAGCAGTCAAGGCAGCCAGACTGATACATTTATATGAATTACACACTGGTGCGTGTTCGTAATGCTGTGACATTCATTCTTGCCGTATAGAGGAATTTGAAACTTCATTTTTAACAGAGAAAGTCGATTAAGGTAATATCAGTTAAGATTATGATAACTAGCAGAATAGCAGAACGTACAGCTTTTAACAGAAAACACGCTTTGGGGTAATGCAATGTAATAAATGACAGCGATATTATGGTGATATAACTTGCATAATCACATATCATAATGTGTAGTGGGAATGGATAAATGATGCGAGAAGATTTTTACAAATGATGAGACGTGTGTTCAAGGTCATGAAATATTGAAAACAATATGAACACTGGAAGGGGAGGACGATCAATGGTATATATGTATTTAAATAAATGTTGGCCCTAATCATGACATTAACGAAATAATATAGATACAGTCATTATCGCGAAGAATAAACGACAAGTTATATTAAATTCTTTATTGTTATATGGAATCCCACCTAAGCTTACAGTGTATATTGCTCTATTTAATCCTAAATATTAAGAGGTCCGGAACAGAATATTTATAAAATAATTCACGCATATCGACGAGCAATGTACGAATCAATGAAAAGCAAATTGCTTTAACTGTAAATATCGTTAAGAAACACATCTAACTGATATATTTGTTCCGGACATCGAAGGAGATGAATTACGTAAACTAACTAAGTGAAGCTTCTAATGCGAATAATTAAATGATGAATAAATAATGAATAATTAATCAACTTCTAACTGTCATCTAACTCAGATTAATGCAGCATATTTATGTGCATATCTGGCGCCAAAAATGCGCAGCATTGAAAACTCTCTTGAAATAGAGTCAAAACTGGTACTTCCTTTCAAGATAAATTGACCAACCCTTGTAGCCGCCGTGGACAATTCGGCTACTCGACACGATTCAGTAGAAATGAACTGAAGGTTATGATGGTTCACAATTCTAATGACTGCCCTCACTATGTCATTATGTACCGCACCGTTCTACGATTCTGTCGAAACTCGTCTTCAAATGTCATATTTGAAGAATAGTCTGCTCTCATTGACTGTTTTCTAGGCAGAAATGCGATCTGAGATAACTTACCGATATACAATGCCTTTATTGTGTAGATAGAAGAGTCCGATTGCAATTTCTGCGGCGTAAAACCTGAAGATAAAGATCTGTATGAATAATAGACTAATTCAAAAGTTTTCTCAACAATTACGACAATAATAGAGAAAAATGACAACATCAATCTTGCAATTTTGTCCAAAATTTTGGCCATTGCGGATCAAGTTGTGTTTTTTGAAATTAAAATCAATTAATTGTTGGCCTATTAGCCCTTCTTCCGCAAATAAAACAATTAGGTAGTTCTCCCAAATTTTCGCCGTAGGCTTTATCAATTCTTTTTATAAAATCAATTTATCAAATCAATTCCCTTGATAAAGCTTACGGCGAAAATTTGGGAGAACTACCTAATTGTTTTATTTGCGGAAGAAGGGCTAATAGGCCAACAATTAATTGATTTTAATTTCAAAAAAAACATCAATCTTCAAGAAAGAAATTAGAGTTCGAAGAAGAATATTTTATTACTCTGAAGCCAAAAAGCATGAATTTAAAAGCATGTTTGATCAATCCGGTCATAATATCAACTTTTCAGTGTCATTTCAAATTTTTGTTCCATCAGCTGTTAACAAAACAATTCTATTCATTTATTTATCTCCCCATTTGTCTCAGTAAACTGAGGCGGGGCAGATATATTGCAAGTAAAGGACATGCATCACAGCCTTATCAATAGTGCCACAAACAGATCATTGGTGTTAATAACACTATTTGGTCACATTTTGGTTACTCGTCCAGTTCACGTGTTTCTCCATTCATCTCTGTCCTGCGTGATCTTCTTCCACTCGGTGATGTCCTGTCTCTCCTTCACGTCATTGGTTATGTAGTCCTTCGATCGCATCCTAGGACGCCCGCAACAATTGCAATATGTATTCTTTAAACAGCAAGTCGACATTCTTCGACTCATTTTTCGAAAACAGTTATTCTGGACACCCAATCCCAATATAACACTCGAATCAGGGAGAGTCGCTTTCTATTACATAATTCCAAAAATTGTAGAAAAGAAATTCACGTGTTGCGATCATATGAAAATGCTGAAATTGTGTTATTCTTATAGTAGTGTTATAATGTTACACGGAACTATTGACAGGTCGTACATGTATCTTATGTCTTCTACACTGCATTTTTAAGGAAGCGAAATTTGACAAGGAATTTGTGATTAGTGAAGAACGTGGAGTATGAAGAGGTTTTGTGATGATACACATCAGGCTGACAGTGTCTCTTGAAACACCAATAAAAGTGTTCGACATTGCGCCCTTTGTCTTTCATTAGCGTGCTATTCCAAAAAGACATTCTTGAGATCCCCCCCCCACAATCTTGAGTCTAATCAAAATATTCAAGATATCATCCAATAAATAAACATTCAGCGTTACTGTTGAGGCAAGTCAACTGCAAGTGGAATGAATTATTAGTCAAGTCTTCAAATGACGAGTCGGAGCTCCCTATAGTAATGCATTTATGACGCACTCATTTGAAACTTGGTGAATAAGTTAACCCTTACAATCGAATTTGCACTTTATGCTGAGCTTTTAAATTGACTTTGACTTTGAGTGGGAGATTTGAAACATTGGTCTGCTGTTTAGTTCAAATATCCCTTATTACGATCAAAATTAGTTCATGTAGACATCAAAATATTCTGTGTTTACACATTTAGCAGGTGATCAAAGAAGGAAATGACGGCAAAATGTGAGGCATTCGGCTCATGGATATCGTCTGCCTCGCGAGATCGGTCAGTAGGGAGAATGAATATTCATCCCAACTGCAAATCGACCCTCAAAAGCAAGGTACCTAAATACGAAGCGGCGTGGGCCTTTTAACAACCTGATAGCGATATCGTGACAACCGTTCTTGCCAAAAAAACAATCAATCTTATAATGTTGCCCCTCCTCAGTGTAATCGGCTGGTTATCATTTTCAAACTTATTTCTTCATTCAGAAATACAAATGTAAATTTTGATTCGACATCGAATGTAAATTAAATTCTCCAAAGCTGATAAATCAATTAGTGAACACATTATAATGCTTCGAAACTTCAGCGATCAGTTGAATTTCAGCAGGGAATCATAACTAAACCAACCAACTCTTACTTACTTATATTTATGCCATTGAACGTCGATTGTTCCATCCATGTTGGGTACATCCATATTGTTTGTATGGTAGTTCTCCACTTCGCTCGGTCGCTTGCATCTTCCATACGTAGCCCGAGCGCTCGAAGGTCTTCGTCGATGCTTCCGCTCCATGTCTTCTTTGGACGTCCAACTGGTCGGTGATCATCCACCCTCAATTTTCGCATGCGCTTCACCCACTGACATTCGTCTTTCCTTTCCACATGACCACACCATCTTAGTCGACGCCTTCTTATGGAGTCACCGATAGACTCCAGGCACATCTTCTTCTGAGCTCTTCATTGGAAATGCGGTCGCGAGAGGAGACTCCGCACATCTAAGGGACCATCCTCATTTCGTTTACCTCAAGTCGTCGCAAACACTCTGATGACATGGCCTAAGTCTCGCTACCATACAACATGCTGATGCGCACACATGACATGTAGATGACTGCCTTCACTTCTGCTCTAGATGTTAAAAAGGGTGCATTTCACGCAACCTGCACCAACCGTTTCGGATCCTCGCCCTGACTGCTGCACTTGCTCCTCCGCCTGCGTCAATGACATCACCGAGGGAGCGAGAAGCATTCACTACTTCGTAGCTTTCTTCATCAACCTTGAGATGATGACCGTCTCCAAATGATGGAGTTTGGTCGGTCCTCATTTCTCTTTTACACCGGCGGCACAAAGTGTTTTTATCTACTGCGGATGACAGGCGGCCCACAATGCCACTACAGCGCTTGTGGGCCCAAAATTGAAATATTGTGCACTTGATAGAATTTGAACCCACACCTTTGTGGCACACTGTACATGGGTCATGGCCGGAGGGTTCTATTTCGCCCTTGCCAGGATGTGATAGCATGAACTTCGTCTTACTAGAACTTCGTGTCTCCAGTTCACTATCAGGCCTTTAATGTGAAGAGCGCCCGTCCAAGAAGACAGTTTGCCCGCAAGCTCTTTCTCACTATCTGCCACCAGGAGGAGATCATAAGCAAAGAGAGCCTCCAAGGTAGGCCAGTTCTCACCCTCTTTGTGACGGCTTATAAGGCACATGCGAACCGAAGGGGCTTAGGAACGATCCTTGGTGAATGCCTGCACTTGCATCGAACTCTTTGCTGTCACCGGAATTCCATCTCACCACCGATTCTGCGCCGTCAAGAAAAGAGTCATGATCGCTCTTACCAACCATTCGCAGACCCCGAGAATGCGTAAAGCCCAACTCACAACAGGGCGAGGGACACAATCGAAGGCCTTCTCGAGGTCGACAAAGGACACATACATGCTTCTCTTCTGTTCGAAGCACATTTTTTGGAGTTGGCGGATCAAAAATATTGCGTCATTGATTCCTCTACCTGGCATAAATCCAAATTGCATTTGATCAATGGTGACAGTCTCAAGAATTTTCTGTTCCAACGTGCGTTCGAATATTTTTAATGCTTGGTCCATGAGTTTAATGGCTCTATATGAATTGAATGATTATGGATGGCCTTTGCCTTTGAATAATGGAATGATGACGCTTCTTTGCCAATCAAATGGAATACTTTCTTTCTTCACCAGGATAGCATTGCACAGATTTGTTAACCAGTCTACCTCGATATCACCCGAAGCATCGATCATTTCGAGAACGACACAGGAAGGACCTGGAGTTCATCTTCGACTTTTTGACTGGCTACATTCGCTTTTGACAATTCAACGCCTGGACCCTCTGTCAGCACAGCGTCCTGCAGGTACTCGAACTGATTCTGAAAATTCATTAAGGAGCTCATAACGCTACGCCACTTTTCACGTCAATCATCAGTCAGCAAATTTCCCTCGTCATCTTTCTTGAAGGCAGGAGGAGTGAGATCTTCCCTCTCATTATTTATTCGCCTTGCAATTTTGAAGATAGCTTGACCAGAGTAGTGATGTTCCAAAACTTGCGTCAGCTCGTGCGTTTTCGTTTGCTGAGCGCTCCACACTATTTGCTGAAACTTACGTCTAGCCTCGCGATAACGTTCGCGAACTGTCTCCTAACCTGACCTGGACCTCTTGTTTTGCCGCATGTCAACTCAGTTGCCTCGAGCCAAATGCTCTTCACTGCAGTCCACTTTTCCTCCAAGTTTGTTGCAATCTCTCCTTCACTCGCTTTTCTTTTCATCTCGGTTTCAAACCTTTCGCGGACGGTCTGATCACGAAGTTTCGATAGCTTCAGTCTGGGGACAAAAATATTCCTGATGGTTTTAATCTTCTTGATGAAATCGGCGACTACGATGTTTTGCTGTTGGACACATTCTTCGTTTGGCATTGCCTTCACATTTAGAACTTCCTTCAACTCTCTCTTTCGGACAAGGACGAAGTCTATCTGGCTCTTGTTGCCACCACTGTCATATGCAATAAGATGGTTCTCCAGTTTAGCAAAGAAACTTTTGCATATAGTCAGATCAAACATGTCACCCGATTCGAGAATGCTCTCTCCGTCGTTATTTAGATTACTCCGTAGCCTCTACCGTCGTGAACTCTTCATAACCGTCGCTTTGACGACCCACGTGACCATCAAAGTCACCAAAGAGGCTGACAGATTCGAAACTCACTTAAAAATTTAAAAAAATTCATTTTTTTGAATGAATTTAGAAAATCAATATAAGTGATCCAACTAGAGCGAATCAGTTCAATTTGCTATAATTGATTTTCAAACGATAAATTAAATTAAACAAAAAATTCACATGGGCATACTCGAATATGCTTCCGAAACGGTCAAAGTTGCGAACAGTTGACTATCTAGGCCAGTGTTTCTCAGCGTTGAATATCATGTGACCCAAATTTCCTTTAATCAGGAATTTATGGTCCAGACTTTTTAGTCAAAGTTGTTTGTGTTTATCAAAAAACAAAATGAAGCACATTCTTTCACCAGGACAGTACGGCATTACGCAACCTTGAGGTGTTAGTTTTGTAATCAGCACTCATGATAAACTCGAAGAACACTAAAACTCTTGGGAACAAAAATTGTTGAATGTTTTCTTCAAAAAAATCTTTTTGAACCTCTTTGTCATAGCACACATCAAAACACCACTTCAGCTCACTTGAATAGTAAAACTTGACAAAAAGGGATTGTAGCGAAAAAGTGCGTTTTTTGATAGGAACAACATTTCAATATGAATGTAGTGAAATTCAAATTGTAGGAAAAAATGCAACAGACTATTTGAGTCTCAATGTTGTCTCTTTGAGTCTCTCCCTCGGTCTTGCTGCATTTTTGTTTATCTCCAAATTATATTTCACCGTGTTCAATATCCAAACGATTCTGCTTCATTTGATAATACATCGTGACACAGTGGTTAAGTGCTTGGCCAAACGATCTTTCGGTCCAGAGGTCGAGCACCGAAAGTGTCATTGGAAGTCGTCAGGAAGGGCATCCGGACTAAAAGATCACAACGCTTCAGATTAAAGTCTGACTATGTCAGCACCGTCAAAGCCCCCAGTATGGGGGAGTAGTGATGCCAAACCACCATCAAGTAAATTCCGATTAAATAATCGTCTCATTTCAGACGAAGACATTCGCTTTACCCTCACTTATCAGGTGAACATCCAGAAGTCCGTGGCCCACTTTTTTGGGTCCACATTTGAACCACTGATCTAAGCAACTGACTAAATGAGATGATGACCGACATACCATTCCATTTCCTTCCCGTCAGAAGGAGTGGGATATCACCTACATAAAATAGATCTGGTCGTCACTTCACGTTTCCATTCATCAATGCCTAGATCATCTTGGAAAATAATGTTTCTTAAATTGTATTTCAAAACATTTAGTTCATATTTTGATGAGAAAGCGACCGTACCGGCGTTATCAAGTTCATCCTCTCACAACAGCAGTGAAGTCATTTTGAACTCTGTCACTTTTTCGCCCACAATTGTTAACCATTTTATCAGCAAATTGAATCCCTCCATATCATGTGATGATGACGGCTTGTGTTATTTGCTTCTAAAGAAAGGTGGGATGTTTTTGTCTTCTAAACTGTCTGAATTATTTAATTGTCTCATTGCGTCATGTTCAATCCCCGAATCCTGGAAAAAGTGATAATCAGACCAATTTTTAAATCTGGTTCTAAGGACATTTTTAAAAACTACCGCCCAGTAACAATTTCGAGCTGTATTAGTCGTCTCATGGAACGAATTGTGTCACATCATATGATGAATTTTTTCGGTGCTAACAGTTTGCTGGTAGAGTCTCAGCATGGTTTTCGTCCAGGACGGTCAATTGAGACCGCATGTTTTGTATTTTATGATTTCCTAACTAAATGTTTGGATCAGGGTTTGTGTGTTGACGCAGCTTTCATGGACTATTCGCATGCTTTCGATGCTGTTTCACATGATATCCTGCTTCAGAAATTGTATGTACATGGTATTCAGGGTAATTTGCTGTCCTGGATTTCTGCTTTCTTGAGCGATCGTCGTCAAGTGGTGCAGATAGCGGGTGAATTATCCGATGAGAAGAAAATAACCAGTGGAGTTTTGCAAGGATCAGCATTGGGCCCGACACTTTTTGTGGTATATACTAACGATGTCGACGACGAGCTACATCACTGCGAATTAGTTAAATATGCAGATGATATCAAAATTGCACATGCCTTTCCCTGGGATTCTGATTGTGCCTCAAAATGTGTGCAAGACGATCTAGAGCATTTGTTGAAATGGTCATCTGCCAACAAACTGTCATGGAATACCACAAAGTCTTGTGTGATGAGTTTTGGCAGGCGGAACAATGAATGTGATTACTTTGCTGATGACACAAAACTTTCCAGACGGCATACCTTTAAAGATCTTGGTATCATGATTTCCAACCCTATCAGTTTTAATGGACATATTAATTCTATGGTTACCAAGGCCAATCGCATGCTTGGAGTTATTCAAAAATCATTCCGTACCCGAGACAAATTGGCTATGGTGAATCCAGGGTGACCACTTCGTTAAGAGCAAAATATGGACCAAATTTATATATAATAATGCAAGCAATATCTTGAACGCAATTGCCTTTTTGGTACCCGAGAAACTTCGAAATTCCTTTACCGGGTCAATAAGTGGTCAACAATGTCAATCAATATGTCATAACAATCTTGTTTCAACCAATATCTCCAAATCTAGCATCACATAGTAGTGTAGAATAATGAAATGTAATCAAACTCAATGGATACGTAAATTTATAGTATCTGCTACCTTTGTCCCTAAATGTAGTTACTATCAATCGAAATAAATGCTTAGAAAGAGAACACTCTAACTGATTTCATTTAAACATCGAGTCAACTATTTTAAGCGACAAATTGTCCTCTCTTTCCTGAGCAAATTGTTTTTCAGTCTCCAATTTGACTTTCTTTGCCTGAATTTCCTCGACGGCTTTCTGAACCTCAGATACTTGCCTTTCCAGCGATTGTAATTCTGTATTAACTACCGAACTTTTTCGCCTTCTATAAACACCCACGGCTATTTGGAGGCGTTCCCTTTCTTCTTCTGCATGCTTCGTTTCTTTCTTTCGATCCTCTCCCTCAGCTTTATAGGTGGCACACGCCGTTTTCATAAAGCACAACAGTTCTTCCGGTGGTTCATATTTCTCAAATGTTTCAAGGTCAAAATAATCGGAGATCAGACGAAGGCAGTCGTAAGTTCTGCATTCCAAATTCGTCTGATATTGGGACTCAGTAAATTTCATTCGTGAAAATCCCGCCTCTACGACCATATTGTGCGGCAAAACAAGCAGAACTGATTCAACTATTTGCGTCAAGCATTCAAACTCAGCTAGCCCATTGTAGACCTCAGCAAGACGGAATGCGAACTCAGTCTTACATCGTAAGGTGGAAAGTTCGTCCACTGCTTTCAAATTAATACACGAAATAAATGCTACCAATCGTTTGAACCTACTCAAAGTTGCGTCAGTGAATTCACAGCTCAACTCAATAAACAGTTCATCAAATCAGTCCTATTTTCCTCAATATTTCGATCACTTTTGTCTGTTCATATAGTCCTTTGTCCAAATAGGTATACTATGTTCATATTTTTCGCATCCAATTGAGATGTACCAGTTGAAGATTGAAATCCTTCAATTGAAAATTATCAAGAAGCAAAATAACGAACGATATGATACTGACCGAATTTGGCAATAACAATGAGCTGAAATCACGAGATCTCAAATAATTAGATAATCATTTCATAACCATGTCAAACACCATAGGACAAATAAATTATCAGATTTGTTATTGTTACCTTTTGAATTAAATTCAGATGCATGGACTTCAATGAAGAGATATATATACCAAATACAAACTTTGTATACTACATGCAGTTAGTAAATACGATCAAGTAGCAACCTTGATTATTTCGTTTTGGGAACAGAATTAGTATTAATTTCAATAGAATGATTAAAATTAATTTAAAATTAACTTCTTTTGAAATATGGACTTTTATGGACTTCGCAAATAATATGGACCAAATATGGACCAATATGGACCGGTCCATAAATATGGACCAAGTGGTCACCCTGGGTGAATCTATACAAGGGCCATGTCCGCAGCATTCTCGAATTTGGATCCATTATTTGGTGCCCCGGTTATCACAATGCCATCAACTATATTGAGAAGATCCAAAAACGGTTTTCAAGATGTTTTAGTGATCTATGGGATCTTGATTACAGAGGTAGACTGAATCGCCTGGGTCTACTGCGCCTATCATCTAGGCGTATTCGATATAAATTAATTTTTCTCTATAAGGTGATAAATGGAATGTATGGTTTTGTCTCTGATGATTACTTCCTATGTCTACTCAGCCAGGTCGCATCAATTCTCTTCGTCTGCTGAAGCCTATATCTAAGCACAGATATCGCTCCAATTTTATTACGGTGGATGTGGTGGATTATTGGAATATGATGACAGACGATGAAGTGAAAGTTGATTCGGTTCAAAAATTTAAACGTTCAATTAATTCCTACTTCAAACGGATGGACATTTGGTAGTTACAGCAACGTCAGTGATATAGTACATTTATCTAGTCTTTCTAACGTATGCATTTCCACTTTGGTACTCCTATTGTTTTCAGTTATGCCCTTCATGGGTAGATATTTGTCACTCTCAGTTTGTATTATCTCTGTACTACTATTTGTGTTTGACAAATATATTAGTATTATTATTATAAAACGCGGTATCATTCGTTGAATCTGCGAACTGTGGTTAAAATTGCAAACAATTTTTTTATTTGAAAATTTTTTTTTTTAAGTTGTAATTCACTCTTCTTGCTTCTTGATAAGACATAATTCCTTGGATGAGTCCGTAACGGATTCTTTCTTCTATGGCATGCATCAAAACGACTTTCATTATCGAAAGGTGCTATTTCTGCGAGTTTGTGGTATTCGGTTGCATATTCTACCTTCGATGACTCCAAACATTTTGCCGCGCACACTGAAATTCCAATAATTTTACACGCGACAAGCAAGGTGCAAAAGTCCGTCCATTATTGATTTTTTTAACGTTGTATATTTACAGAGGCAGTCCGGTATTCAGACCTCAATGTACACCACACAACTTATATCACTTTCTCTTTTTTTTCGTGCCATCGTTTGTGTCTTGTGTGTCACATGCATCGCTGACGTGAAAAATATATAAATCCTGAGCGCGCACAAACGGAAGATCTCGATTCTATTGTTCCGTTTATTGCGCAAGTCGTTAACTCTGCAAACACTGTATGCGACGTTCGATTTTACAATAGTATAGTCTGTGTCTGATGTTACCTACTTGACTTGTATTGCAAGTTTTTAATGAAAATGTACAACACTAATTTGACGATTATTTTTATTTTTGATTTATGATTTTTATTTTTACCTTCTGAGAAGAACGTTTTCGACTCGTTTTCATAAACAAAATGGCAACTAGCAACTGAGGCACGCTGTTGCTGAACAAAGTGAGCAGCACAGTAAAAAGCTATCCCGCTAACCAAGCGGTCACGCTGAGCAGGTAGCTATATTATTACTTCGCAGGAATATTTGCGAAGGGTAAAGCGCGTTGCTTTACAGCTCTTTGAATTTTTTCTGCACACGTCCGGGGAAGCAGTAATTTCAAAGCATAGAATTTCATTCATATAAATGCACTCAAGCTGTTACATTCTCGCGTGATATCAAGTTTTCTTTGCCTAACATTAATATGAGACAAAGCTACTTCACTTACACAGCCACAGGTTCTTTGAATTTGCTTTCTTGTTGGATTCTGTACATTAGATCGCCACCATTGACATATTCCATTACGAAATATAACCGATCCTGAAAAGAAAAAAGATACATTAGGACATTGAAGGCAGTCTTAATGCTGCTTCAGATTAACAGGAAACGGAAGATCAACAGTCTCTCATAGAGATTGCGAAGCAAATATTTAACCAACAACACATAAACAGCGCGAATGCAGGAGGCAACAGCACATTTTCCATTTCCGCGTATTGATCAGTTGTCGAAACGTTGAGTAATTATCAAACACATTTTCCTCTAATATTTCAAGCAAACCTTTAAAGGCCAGTGAAGTGAACTTCCAAGAAAAAAGCTGAGAGTGAATGAATAAAGAGTCACTGTTGAAGGAAATATCAAATTTATCTCTCGAGACTCAATGAAATATCGATAGAACGTTAGCAAATATTTTCATAGCAAAAGTGGGAAAATGTGTTACTGACGAGAGTGTACATTCCCAATCGAAATTACCTGGTGTCAGCTTTCTAAGTTGGACAATTTAAAGAATGAATGAATCATGGTTGAAAGTCACTTCTCCTCTTGTATCACTACATGCGTAACTGTGAAGCTAAAGTGAGGAAGGCAATCAGGACCCAAATTTCGGTAGCATTGATGAGTCTGTTACACCATAATACATCAGTGAAATTTGTGGCTGACATTGATGAACACAGTGCCACGGTAGTGACCTGCGGGCATATCCGCACTGGGAGGGTACGGGAAGAGAGAAACATCTTCAAGAGCACGGTCGGGTAAGCACATTTTCGAGGACGCATGAAAAAGAGTGAAAATCAAAATTGAATCGCCGTCCGTTCACTTGACGCCTTTCTGTCGTGGGTCTATTCAATTGTGCTGCATCAACTAATACCTATGCGTGCTGCATGTACCTATTGCGGACTTCACTATTGATAGAAGTCAGACTTAGATGACTCACTCAGCAGCAGACTTTTTAAAGTTTTCACACGGTACTGATCATTAGTCTTTTTTCAGTATAGTAGTTATGAAAATTATATGCAGCCATTGCATTCTTTGTTGTGGTTTATTACAGTTACTGGTATTTCTTTGCATAGAAGTCCTCACATTAAAATAATTCCACAGTTCTAAAATTAGGTGCGACTGTTCAAAGTGAGTTATGGCTTCAATCACTGCGACTTGTAACTAAAAGAGGAAGAGATACTAATTAACAGACATCATCAATTGGAAACCGTAAACAGCAACAGTAAAATACAGTCTTGAGATGCTACATAGTCTTTGGCAACAGCAGTTGACTGTCCAGTTTTTCTAAAAAAAGTGCTCCAAGAGATGTAATTATTATACAAGATGCTCTTATATGTAAGAAATGCAATCTCTTAACCGATATAATGTCCCATCATATGATCCAAAGCCGTCGAATTCGCTGAAGAAATCTATAGAAACGGAATTCAGGAAGGATGGAGAAAGGACACCAATTTGGGAGACCAAAAAAGGCAAGACACCGGTATGAGAGAAAACCTGGAAGCTTTCAACTTTAAAGAACCTTGATCAGCAGCGAGACCGATGTAAAGACCTTAAACATCTCAGACTGTGAATAAAAGGACACGAAGGGAATAAAACGAAAGCATCAGATGAGTGACTGCCCCACCGACAGCAATGACCTAGTTTAACTTTGCTAGAGAGTCTTACAGTTCATATACCCTCTTGAATTTCATTTACATCCTAAGAATTCATTCACGTGACAGATATCGCAACGTAATCCCGACCGCACCACAGAGATAGCCTTGAAGACCATGGAATAGCGATGAAAATGTCAGTCAAATCCCATTCTCCTTGGATTGCTGTTTGTAACCTGTGTGACAACTAAAACGTAAGATGCGAAACTGGAACACATAACTTCGAAAACTAAACGCAATGATCATGAAAATTTTGAAAGTATCAACTTTACCAGAAATTCTAGTGGAAATTATTCAAATTGCTGAAATATGAGAAGCACATATTCATCATTTATTGTTCACATGAATTGGTTGAATTTTACATTATCCGAAATCCCGTATATGAGGAAATGAATAGGCTATTCGTATCAAATGTATATTGTGTTCCATTATTCTCAGTTTGCTTTTTTTTATCGTCTTAAGTTTCATATTCAGTTTGCCCAGTGTTCAAATAAAGCATCGATAAAATGAGCTAATGCTCTTTTCTGTAACACAAATATTGATGGCAAATATGCAGGCAACTCTCAAGCCCGTTCACACGATGACACTAGTGTCGTGACATTCGCTTGACTGACTCAGTTTTTCATAGATAGCTAACTTTCTGAGGTAGTGTGAGGGCGCGGGGAGTTCAGATTTAGTGTCGTGGCATCGATGTCGAGGTATCAAAATCTTTTGATATGGGACGTCAGTGCCGTGACACTAACCTATGCGGTCATAGCGTGGGATTATGCTTGACGACAATATCGTACAAGGAATGATACTAGTCACATGATAACGTTAGAGACAAAACTCACGAATAAGACGTAGGTGTGTTGTAGAAATGAAATTGTCAGGATAATCATTTTTTTTGAAACTGCAGAGAATTAAAATGACGTCGACCGATATTCTGTTCTTTCTACAGTGATACCAGCAACATCTGTGTTTTTGGGACAAATCTAGGGAAGATTACAAAAACCGTTTGGTGCGTGAGGTGGCAGAATGAATATTAATGTCCACTTGTAATATTCCCAACTTAAAAGAGCTGCGAGCAAAAATTAGATCAATTCGGGGCCCCTACAATAACGAACTTCGAAAGGACTAGACTACTATGAGAAACCAACACAAAATTTTTAATCGTGGTGATTTGTCTTTCAACTGTCCATTCTCGAAACGTTTTCAGTTTACAGGAGCAATACTAGTAGCAGTGTCACGACACTGTTTATTAAGCATCTGAGCGGTTAGTGTCACGGCATTGATTTAGCCTAGATTTCTTCCTGCGCCTCGGCACTAATGTCACAACACTAGTGTCATCGTGTGGACAGAGCTTTACAGATTACACGGCTGCAGTAGCTCCTATCATTTCTGCATTCTGGTTTTCTGACATTTTCCTGTCTGCATCTTTTGAAACATCAGATTGCTACTAATAAAGTCATGTTCCAATGAATTAAATTTTTTTTTTCATCCAATCCTTTTTGAATTAAATTTTGACAATTTAAGGATCGAGTCACTTCCCTTGACCTCTGCGTCAGATACTAAATCAGTTAAAATTTTTCCTTTTTTACATTTTATTATTATATCGGTCAGTGTTTTTAGGCAGCATGGATTATGTGTTCATTTTTATAGGCGGAAAGACTCAGGTGCAAGTGATCTTTCTTTTTATTTTGCAAAATGTTGACTTTTACATGCTGCCGAACGTTTTCGGCTAGCGTCTACCAGCCATGTTCACAACAAATTAACAAAGCCCATTTTACGTCTTTTTTCAGAATTATGTATGTGTTAAGGAATTAAATGAAATTATGTGTCGATATGGATAGGAAAAGAGTCAAAAAACATCAGTGTACAAGTAGAGGGTACTCAGCTTAAACAACCAGCGGGGCTTAGGCATTTAGGCGTTATGGTGACGGAGGATGAAAAAAATGAAGCGGAAGTCAGGAGAAGAATACAAGCGGGTGTCGGAGGGTATCGAAAAGTTGCAGGAGTTATAGGAGACAGAAGAATCAGCAAGGAAATCAGACGGAAAGTTTTGGAGGCTTGTGTATTTCCAGCAGTCACAATGCCGTTTACAAGAAACAGCAAGAAAGAATACATGTGTGCAAGAACAACTGGGTTCGGAGACTGTGCGGAGTGAAGCTAATAGACAGGAAGCGGGTGTCCGAATTGAGAAAGGAAGTGGGGATGAGAAGATCGATGACACAGAAATTTGTAGCAAAGTGATTGGCTTGGGCCGGACATATGGCCAGGAAGTGTGAGGAGAAATTACCGAGGCGTGTGGAGCACAATGAAGAGACGAGTACAAGGGGATGAGGAAGACCAAGAATCTGATGGAGCGATTGCGTGAGAAGAGACATACAGATTGGAGAAGATGGAGAACAGCGACTGAAGACAGAGAAGACTCTCAACCGTGGTGGCATCATGAAATACGTGACATTGAATTCGCATATCTTCCTGGCGAACATTTGATGCTATGGTTTGTGTGTGTGTGTGTGTGTGTGTGTCATGGTTGATCGGTGACATTCGCAATTTGCATTGTACTCAACATGAGTTCCCCTACCGCATGGTAATGGATCATGAAAATAAACATAACAGAGTGAATCATTAAAATTAAGAAAATCTTTTTAATTTTGAATAAAGTGCATAACAGCATATTTTATGAAAACGAGAGCTTTGCATATTCATGTTAATTGTGTTAACCACTATTATTAGATTAATTAAAAACAAAACATTTTGACAAAGCAACAAAATTGGAAAAAAACAGAAAAATATGCAGAAAAAATGCTTCATTTCGCGGCATTCATTCATGTATCTGACTATCAGAAATGAAGGATTTCACAAAAGAACAGATGAATATGAATAAAATGTGGTATCAGACACAACTTTCACCATAGTTTTCTAAGCAGCAATGTGTGGCGTCGTCATTTCAGTTGATGCCATAATGAGCGTCTGCAGACTGCACACTGGTCCCTTTCGTCTATGCCACCTCAAAGCAACTGGTTCACTTTGGACTGATGTTTTGCGTTTTGCTGTAATGGTCAGTTATTGAGTACTTTGATGACAGATCGTGAGTCAGTGCAAATAATCTATTTCCCATCAAGCTGATGAAGGTTCGAGTTTTAATAGCAGTAAATACCGCATTTAGGCCCACTACTCTTGCAGTAAAGAGAGGGGACAAGCATGTTGGGAACACGGGCCATCGATCGACTGTTAGCGCACTGTAAGGTTAGTTCAATAAACAATCTTAAAACATAAACATTCCAAAACGAATATATATGTAAATAAGATAATTAAAGTGGTTAAATGATGCCAAAAATAGACCCAAAGAAAACTTGGAACTCCCACATTCCCAACCGGTTTCGCTCCCTAACTTGGGAAGCTTGTCAAGGGCTATATATATTTAAGATGGCCGAGAACAGGAGGTGGTTCTTCATTCTAGTCAGCAAAAAGCAGGTATCTCCTTCAGAGCTGCATTGGCCTCAAGTAAAAAAATGTATATGCAACCATTTATACATCTTTTACTTTTTTTACCCCTAAGTGTGCTGGTCGGTGTACAGTGTGTCCGCTCTCGTGGTTTGTTGAAGGAGTAGCTATCAACATCGGTTTCCAGTCACTATTTTTCTTCGAATTTTGGTCTGTGCAGTCATCAGTGTGTTCTTTATAATCGTGCTCAAGTTCGATCGTCTAATCTTGTTGGATTGCCTACGATCATCGTCTTGATTCCTTTCCTCGTTGACGTAAGAGTATTGTTCATCGGTCTCTTACAATCTCTCGGCTGCGAAGCCGTTGTGCCGATTATGACGTCATCCTGTACACTTCGGCACTGCGACGCTCATAAATTCGAATTCCCTGAATAGATGCGAGCAACAATATTGTCGGCACCTGCTGTCTACTGGTGTTCTGGTTACGGCGTCTGCATATGAATTCGAATCCTGAACTAGACAGGCTGCATTGGCATATTTCTCATGATCAAATTTTGCCAATATAATGTTGTCCAAAACATTAGATCTAATAGCACCACAAGTAGTGCAATAAATTGAATGATAAATGACGTCTTTTGGATGAACATAAGACAGAAATTATTTCGAAACTCACTCTTGAAATTGATGAAATCTCTTTAAATCCGATGCTCTGAATGAAAGAGTATAAACTATTGAGGACAAATTGTCTACTTCTAGTGATAAGCTGACTGTACACGATGATGAAATTCAGTCCTTGAAACTCGGGTCTCAGTACATAATTTCGAACTTTAGCACTCAGATTTTAAAGAAATTGAAGAACGGAACTTCAGAGCTAATAGTGTCATCGTCTAGGGACTTATGGAATGCACCGATGTTTCCCCGCAAGCATGAAAGGTCTCTGATCGCACGGAAGTCTGTAAACTGATATCTGAAATTGGAGTTGAGACAGCCAGTAAAACGATTGTCAGATGCCAGCGTATCGGGCGCCCCATGTCTGGCAAACCTTGACTTCTCAAGATTGCGTTCACCAATCAACAGGTGAAAGATGATATTTTGCGCAATGCAAGGATGTTGAGAAACTTGCAGCATTACAATGAGATATTTATTAACCATGATAGATCACGAGTGCAATTGAATCAGTACAAAGTACTGCGAACTGAGTTACAGAGGCCAATAATGAAAATGTTGCTATATTCAAGGATAAGGTGATTCTAACAGAAGTCTCGAAATTTCCACTGACTGATTTTACTGAATCAAATAGGAATAATTATTTTTCTACTATTATAGCTTTGAACGCTCGATCCATGTTTTTTAAATTTGATGAACTATCGGTACTCGAATCTTCTCTTCAACCTGGCATACTGGTTGTAACAAGGTCATGGCTTCATACAAACATGCATGAAGATTTATTACAATTGCCGAACTATGGCTTTCACCGTTGTGATAGAATTAGTCGAGTCGGTGGCAGAGTCGCAGTTTGGGTCTGCAATTTTATGACTTGCTTACGACTTATACAATACAAACATCTTCCCACTGTTGAGTCAATTATCTTGAAAATCCAGTGCTTGAAATACTCGTAACTCTTGATTTTTGCTTATATTCCTCCGAACTTGAGTGCTATGGAATCTGTGACATCAATTATTAATTGTCCTCTCTACCTGATATGAATGTTATAGGCTGTGGAGATTTTAACAATTTTGATTCGTCGATGTTTGAGCAGCGGTTTTCATTTCATAACTGTGTGAAATCCCCTACACGGCGTGACTCAACATTAGATCAAATTTGGATAAATATGGAAATATGTGACCATCACGTCGGAGAGGCAATCATTGTAAATGTCAGGTAAATGTTGTAACAAAGAAATCCAAAAAGCAGTGAAATTGTGGGATTATCGACAATCAAATATTGATTGATTCATATTTTTGCTATCAATTGCTGACTTTGATTCGGCTATGGACAGTGAATATGTTGATGATATATGCACTATCTTCTATCAGCATTTCTATACGATGATGTCATTCATTCCATATAAATACGTGGTATTGACGAAAAATTATAAACCCTGGGAAATTTCATTATTACCACAAAATCACATGGAAGCAAGACTTCAACACATTAATTAAGCATACTTCAACATAACATTCTACCTCATTTCCACCTCAGCAAAATGCAAGGCCTTCTTTTTGTTAGATATGAGAAGAAAATAGTCATGAAACAATGTTCAAAATGAGAAGCCGCATTGAATGCGCGAAATCATGAACCGACTCACCATTGTTTGAAAGCAGGAATGTAAAGCTACCAAGAAAGGAGGTTTTTCCTGCAGTGCAAGAACTCGTTTCTCTATCATCACGCATTCTACATCATCATCTTGAATGACAACGTCTTTCTTGAGGATCTTGATGGCGTAAGCATCGTCGGTACCTTTGCGCTCAGCCAGGATTACCTGCAAATTAATCAGAAATAGGATTGAATATAATCTCTCCGGATTACCTCTGCAAGTTTAGAAGCCAAAAATCGCATTTACTGGGATTGAGAGATACGTCAATTCCTCACAAGTTGTGAAATGTCATCTTTAATTCATTCATTTTTCAAATTCTATTTAGAGAAACTGTCTGTAATAACCTTCGAGGACACCACCCTTATAGAATTCCATAAATGACAATCATGCAAAAGCAAGGGAGAAATATTCCTTCACTTTATCATTTTAGCTATTTTCAAAACTTGTAAAGTCATTCACAACATTTAGAGGACATTTTTGACGCATTGTCAAGAAAATTAGAGATCGATATTTCTCGATACACATCTTCCTTAGGGAGACAATGTGAGTACAAATTTGCATAATTAACCTTTTCCCAGTGATAGAATGGATACATTACATTGATAAAGACAAAAAATCGAGTTCTCGGAAGCTCATCAGGAGAGATTCATTTCATTCAAAGTGGCCGCGCAGTTAATCGGCATATTTCATTTTCATACTTTGATACCGAGAATTCAGCTAGTAAGAGGAGTGAAACTCATCGTTTGACCCGACTAATGATTGAGCAATGCTCTTCGAACACAGTGCATCCCCAGCCCTTCATCAGAAACTCTTTACTACTGAATCCAATCCCAATTCGGTTTTCTGTCTCAACATTCGATTCAGAGCTCTGTTATTTAGCTCATTAGTATCAAGACTTCCATTTTTTGCAATGAATTGTTGTTAACATCCCGAAGATGGAGTTTTCGAAGGCACCGTGCATGAAAAAAGATTAGAGTCCCTTCACCAGTGTTATGTAGAACAGCACTTTCAACAACGTTCAAGGCCTCTCCACCAGTGTTGAGGTGTTCCTTCAACGACGTTCAAGGCCTCTTCACCAGTGTTGAGGAACTCTTTCAACAACGTTCAAGGCCTCTTCACCAGTGTTGAGGAGCTCTTTCAACAACGTTCAAGTCCTCTTCACCAGTGTTGAGGAGTTCCTTCAACGACGTTCAAGGCCTCTTCACCGGTGTTGAGGAGCTCTTTCAACAACGTTCAAGGCCTCTTCACCAGTGTTGAGGAGCACCTTCAACGACGTTCAAGGCCTCTTCACCGGTGTTGAGGAGCTCTTTCAACAACGTTCAAGGCCTCTTCACCAGTGTTGAGGAGCACCTTCAACGACGCTCAAGGCCTCTTCACCAGTGTTGAGGAGCACTTTCAACAACGTTCATGGACTCCTCACCATTGTTGAGGAGCTCTTTCAACAACGTTCAAAACCTCTTCACCAGTGTTGAGGAGCTCTTTCAACAACGTTCAAGGCCTCTTCACCAGTGTTGAGAAGCTCTTTCAACAACGTTCATGGCCTCTTCACCATTATTGAAGGCTCCCTCATCAGGTAAAAAACCTCTTATTATTTAAGGGACAATTTCACCTAAACGGCCCTTACACGATTTCTGATGTCTCGGATCCATTGTCCCCTCAATACATGTTGGTGACTCTCTTTTTGTGTAGGGGTTTCTAATTCCAATGATAAAGATCCTTTAGCAAAAGTTGACTGATTTTATTCTATAATACATATATTTTCAAGAGGAAGAGCAGGATAAAACATAGCAGCACAAATAGTATTGAAAATGCTCATAAAAGCGTCTCAGCACATTTATCAGTGAAATCTGGAAAAGTATCATACATCCTTAAATGATGACATAAGGAATGTTAACTTATGTTGCTGGAAACGCATGAGTAAAGAAAAAATCTTTCCGTCCACTTAAACTCAGTTCTTAATGTTGCGTGTTCAGAATACGGTGTATAACTACTTCACTAGCATTTTACCGGATCCGAGACCGAACAATAATCTAGAACATCTAAGAAACAGAGACAATTCATCATTTCGGTCTTCAGTTTCAGAAGAACTAGTTTTCCGGTCGGAAATGAAGTACAACTTCCACAAAGTCTTATAAGAAAATCAATCCCAGGCTTAACTTCCACCATTGTGATCAATGATGACTATCCTACAAGTATCCCTATAGTCGCAGACCTCGAAATCTTAGTAACAGAAAATGCAGTCATCTTCAGATTTTTTACGGTAGGAAATTTGACCGGAGGGAGAGTAAGTCCTGTAACTCTTGGTGAAGCAAATTTCGATTCTGGTGAAAGTAATCAATACTTATGTAGAACTTTTATAATTTTAATTGAAATATATGAAAATGTATGCTTTATGTTAAGAAAACGGGCTTTCTAAACTGAAATGCTGCATTCAATCCGTTAAGAATTCACAAGAGTAAGTTAGTGACGCAACATGCAAGTGCTGTATATCGGTCTAAACAGTAGTCCTTATCTCACACAGCACTTGCATGCACGCGAAAGCATTTCCTTTCAGCAAATTCCCTGATAGTCTTGTCTCCTCTATCAGCGCTTCTTGTCCGTGATCGGCGTGATGGCAAAGATAAATCGTTTACTAAGAAGCAACACAATGATACATAGAATAATAGAGCACACACTTGAAATTTCGATTTGAATTTCGTCAAGGTTGGATCTTGGCTTTTTCGCGATCCTGGGGAGGTAACCAAGAATCTAGGAATGCTGACCTGAGATTGACAATTTACCAAGACAGATTACACATCTTGTAAAGGCATCCCAGTTCCATGAGTCCGAGAAACTAATGTTTAAGTTGTGATTTGAAAGCTGAAGGCCGTTCGTATGCATATTCTCAACAGTTTACAAGAAATTCTCACCACTGCATTATTTGGTGTTCCACACAACTAAAATGTGTGCGATGGGAATCTATCTCTTCTTAAATTTCAAATTAATATGAATTGTAAGCAATATATACCCTATTTTGGTTTATATAAGCGACATATGCGTCAAATGCTATCTACCTTATGCGCGAAAGTTTATGTATGTCACAATTATAAAAACTTGTCAATAAGGTTAAGCCCCTGTATGATGTCAATATGCCAAATTATCCTTTTTACTTTGTTTATTCTCGCATGCCAGTATAAAGCATGCATTAATTATAATTGCTCGACAATGTTATTCTATAAAACTATCTAAAAGTAACTATTTAGACTATTGTGAGATGGAATTATGTCCTAGAACTAGATTGCAGTCTCCCTAATTATATTTAGGTTTGCTTATGTTGTGAATTCAGGATTTGGAAGCCTACATGCAAGTCAGAACACACTCCACTATGATTATCATCAAAAGCTATTTTTATGATAAGTCATTGTAGTGAATATAATACACTTATTTGTGATAAATACTGAAGTGAAAGAAAAGTATGGATGCAGTAGAGTGCAACAACATTATATTTCATATGATACATAAATATAGCATATGCAGTAATAAATTTCATGGTTTTGCACAGCAATGCAAGAGCATGCATTCTAAAACTATTGCATTGTATGAAAATGAGTGACCACGCATGTGTGACAACTCAACAGGGGTAGTCAAGCCTTAATTTTCAAAACAAATCTTTCATGCAGTGTACCGGCATCCACTTCCCGAAAAAGGTAGCCAATCTTGTGTCTAATCCTGGGATGTGCCCAAGACTTGACTAAACCTTATTTCAGCCTGATGAAAATGACATTGAAGCGGTGGCAAGTTTTGAAGTATGGATTGATAATCGATAAAGGAAATAAGCAGATGCCTGTCATCGTGAGAAAATAGGCTTTCATTGGCAAGAGCTTAACATGACAGATATATAGTCTCCTAACGGAAGAAGGAACTGAAACTATCTTGTACAGTCAACCAAGACTAATACTTGCATTTATGCATCAATTTGCAGCAGCATTTCTTGCACCGATATTTAACACAATATTAATGACAGACATTAGTCTGCGCGCGTTGTAGCCACCATTCTAATTATCCAATATGCTGCAACTATTCAGAATTGGAAACAATTTTGTTTCAACTTTCTTCCATGATTATTTCAATTGAGATGACCCTCACTTATTTAACTATTACTCCTGCGAAGGTCATTTCAACTAATTTAAGTAGAAATCTGAAAATTGGTTCACCTTGAGTCAGAGCACAATTATGGTAATTTACAGCAGACGCAAATTTCTAAAACTTTCACGTCTATCTGTTGCATTGCATCCACTGTGCAGTTAAACATAATAATGATAAAAATTATGGATTCCAGGCTGATGGAATTCCGGAACTCCGTCTTCGGTTGAATCGGTTGTGAAAGATCCGGTACGGAATTTTCTAAGTTATGATAAGGTAAAACACTATCTTGGAGTAGGTTTTTGACTATGGACCGAGGTTATAAATGAAAAAAAGGTAATGAGAGTTGTCCAAAACGGCAGGAAAATTTTTGGCATGAAAAAGATATTTTGGTCAGAAACGAGCGAAGGTGACCAAAGAAGGAAGTTGCGAGAGGATGAGGTGGAAGAAGAGAAGAGACTTGCCCTGGCAGTGCAACAGGGGCAGCAAGGAAGATGGCTTAACTGAGAAGTTGAAGATCGCAAGATCTCATGGAGCGAAAGATGGAACATGGGCTATTGGCAGTTGGAACGGAAACTTCAATGGACCTATGATGTGTTTCCAACCCCCGCTAATTTGACACGATGGAGAATCCGCACAGACCCTCACTGTCACTTGTGTGGTAGGTGTGCCAATCTTCGCCATATCCTCACTGGTTGTCATGTGGCACTGCAGAGAGGATGGTACACGCACCGCCGACACGGTTTCGTCCTGCACGAGATTGTGGAAGCAGTCTCGGATGCAGTGATACCTTCTAGGTATGTAACGGGAATTGACTTTGTGCTGAGTGATCAAACAAAGAGACGAATCTCCTCGTGTGTCTCGATCTGTTCCGCGGAAGTGGGAAGTTCGAGTGGATAGACAGCTGCCAGATGAATTGTCCCTATCTGACCAACGGCCTGACCTATTGTTGATCGATTCGGTAGGGAAGAGAATGATTATGGGCGGAGAACTAACCGTTCCCTGGGAAGAGAATGTTGAGGATGCCCTTTAGAGGAAAGCTGCCAAATATGAAGAACTTGCGGAAGGGATTCGGAAGCAAGGGTGGAAATGTGAGCTCATGCCCTTTGAAGTGGGATCCCGTGGTTTCGTTGCTCCAACGGTAAGGAAATTTCTTGCTAAAGTCTGTGTTAAAAGCGTAACGATCACCATCAATAAGTTGAGTGCAAAGGCGGAAGAAGGTAGCAGCTTTGTGTTAAGGACCTGGGTGCGATGAGCTGTTGCGGGCCCACCATCTGGAGAAATACTGACCTTAATGCGTCGAAATCTCAGTGATGGATGGCGCTCAGCTGATGACTCAGGTCCTTTTTGAGTGCAGCAGCTGCTGTTTCACATAACTTGAAATAGGCTTTTGATCAAGCTACAAGTAACTGCACAAGCTACAGACGATACTTAATGCTTTATTTAGACGCGATTGGTGATACTTTACTGTTACAAGACAACCGATAAAAACTAAATGGTCAACAGCTCATTTGGCCATTATTTTGAATGAAACGATAAAAATTCTTGATAGGAATCAAGAATTCTCATCACTGCAAGTTCAGTCATGAGCATTCTAAATGTCATGCAACACGCAAGTTGAATTCTATAAAAAGTAGCATTTCCACTTTTTCTGGCAGCAAACGGTTGACACAACACGTGCGTCATTGCCTCGTGAGATCGCAAGGCACCGATCACAGAATAGCGCGGTGCAGTGATTCATTCACAGATGGGAGATGGTCGAAAGTGTCATGTTTGAGACTTCTAAGTTTCTCAATTTCGGCAATGGTGCAGGTAATAAAGTCAGATTTTATCAGCTTTCAAAGGATATCAAATAAATCTGCATAAGGCAATTAAATTGCAGAAAGAAATCATCCCAGGACAATTTCAATTTTGTTTGTACGAATTCATTGCATGTTTTCAGAGAACGAAATTGTTTCAATTAGAGAGTCAATCGGTTAATATCTAAATAACAGTTGAACTGAAAGGAAATTCTAGAGGTATGTGAAAATGTTCGTTGGTTTCGCCTGTGCACCAATTCGCTCTCGATTAAGCTGCTTTCACAGTATATTGCCCTGCCTTTAAAATGACGATGACATCTGAGAATATGCCAAATATTCAGTCCGATACACAAACCAGCCACAGTCAAAAAATGCTAGACGAAAGATTCTTTTCCTATCTGAGGTACGGATAGACTCAAAATTTGAATGCGGCTTCGAATTCACAAATTTTTGCAGCTCCGACTACGGATGATGTAGAAATTTGAGCACCGTTATATCCCTAGTATGGTTTACTGTTTACGATTGCGCAGTAACTGCAGACACAAATATATGTTAATCCAGAAACGGTAAATATGTAGAAGATTGCTGACTAACAACATTGTGATTCATAGGCAAAGCGAGGCAATTCTACAGGAAGATCGCTCAATCATTTGTCTTAAATTTGTCCATTCTGTCGAAACATGCCGTGCTATCACGAATAATTATTGATTGTTGTATCGTTGTCTGTTCTACGAAAAATGCAAACAGGACGTGTCATCATGACAGCCCAATATCAGAGATTCTATCAAATGCAACGTGTCACGTGTGTAACAATTAGATACACAAAATAAATTGACAATGAACAATACATTTGGTTCATCCAAAATTGTGACATGATCGGAAGGTCCCCTCTGCTGTTGGTAGGAAAACTCAATCTTTCGGTTTGTGCGAGCGCTTTCGAAGTCCGTCGGACATCATAAACATGTGCTATGTTTATGATGTCCAATGGACCTCGAAAGCGCCCGCGCAAACCGAAATACAGTTTTGCTACCGACAGCAGAGGTACGGTAACTTTCCGATCATGTCAAATGCAGCTTGTCCCTCACTCTTCAGTGAGAGTCAAGTGAGATACTTCAGTGTATTCCTTACCACACAATTTAAGTTTCTAACCGAAAAAAGTGCATCAGAAAACCTTTAATGCTTAATTTCCCCATTAGAAAAAAAGAGGCAAGCAGATTCTTCTAGATGCCACAGTACAAATCTTTAAACCAGTCTAAATCTTAGCAGAGAAGCAAATGCAAACTTCCTAGAAGCCACAAGCCTCGATATCTCAGTATTGCATCCTCAGTTTCAATCTTGTTAAGCAGCAATGTCTTGCTAGGCTTCAATATAAAGAAGGTGAATTGAGCAAGATGGAATTAAGATTCAACTTCTAAAAATTGCAACTGTTTTCTCCCGGAAATTGTAAGCTATATTACACTTTCCGCTCTTAAAATGAGAGCAAGGGAAATAAGCAGAGCAGCACGACACCTTTTTGGCGATTAAGAAGCTTATATGCATCTCATCATTTTACTGAATATGGTAATGGTGCGCGTGTGTGCATCTAACAGAATCGAACCTTAACTAAATATCAGTAAACAAGCCTAGAAAATGAGGCTAATTTCCAGCAGCTACTGTCATGCAACTATTTGAGGCTGTGTATAAAATATGAGGAGCGCAGTGTCTTAACCGTTCCTGAGAATATCTATCGGTGATATTGAGGAAAAACACCACAAAGAAATACTCGCATATGCGCAAGCGAAATCAGCGAAATCATTAAACACAACAATACTTTTCTTAAGGACATGATTTTGCATGAGTAACTCTCTGATCATGCAACTTCAAGGAGAGAAAGTGAATCTTATAAAATCAAAAGAAGTTGCTATTTCCCTTATTGCTTTCATAAGAATATTTTCCTCTTTAGTTTCTGTGCTTGAAAAAGTTGCGATAGAAGTCATTGATGAAATTGCTCTTCTAACTGAAATCTTATGTGCTTTTGAGTAATGAGATGAAGGAACCATTAACAACAAAGTAGTACAGCTATGCCTTTTTGACGAAAGACATTCCCATGTCAAAAAGCAGTAAAAAATCATATGACTACCATGGGAAATTCCCATAGGAACTAACCAACTATACAATTGGAATTACATACACAATACTCTCAAAAAAACAGTCAAAGCTCTATGTGACTGCTACCGTGACAGGGGTAGAAAAATAGAGCACCTATGTCCTTTAGCCAAAGATATTACGTAAAATTGGTCCAAGCAAAATTAGAAGCATGAGCCATGGTTAAAAAACATGATAGCCCGCATTGTCAATTGCAAATGCATCATAAGCTGCAATATGTGACCAAAATTAGTGCAACGAAATACAATGATCTCTTTTCTAGCACTGCTTAACTTTTTAATTAAATAAGGGCCCATCCATAAAGGACGTCTGCAAAATAATTGCATTTTTCGACCCTCTCCTTGTCCGCATGTGTCTAAATCTTCCGACTCCCCCCCCCCTTCCTCAAAGCTTCCGCATATCCACAGAACTTTCCATTCATATGTCGATTACAATATTTGTACAATAAAAGCATACATAAATCAATATTTTAACGAATGTATATTTTTTAATGTAATGCATGTTCACTCAAGCTTACAATAGGTCTATATTCAGCAAATCAAAAACACGTCTTTGTGAAGAAGATTAACTTTTTTAATCATTACGGGCCTATGCAACAAGTGCGATTTACTATAATTCTCAAATTCATGACTTTCTATTATTATTATCTGCTAAATTTTATATGTGAAAATTGCACTTATCTATTATTAACTTCATATAATCAATTAATATTTTTGATAATGATACATGTATATATATATATATATATATATATATATATATATATATCTTCATCATATGCCGAGACCCAGAAAGGAAAAAATTTTTTTGACCCTTTGACCCTAATATAATCCGTCGAGACTTCAAAAATTGTTGTCTCACAAATATGATGGACGGTAGTGAAGGCAATCTGGGTGGACCCCACTCATTCTTCGGATGAGAAACCTGACGTAATTGGCCACGTAAGACTGAGGCCATGTGTGACGAAGAAGAACAGACAGCAATCATGTTGTCCACTTACACAGAATCCGACGATTAGAACCTGTAGTGGATATGACTTGAACTTTTGTTAGACTCTAATATCAGACTTTTACCGTAGTATCAGAATTTTTTGCTTTGTACCGTAGATTGCTTTTAGATGAATAGACTACACCTAAATTAGTTGAATAATTCAATTGTTTTTCATTTTTCTAAGGTAATGAAGTCATAGAACTTTCTTTGTTACCATGCGTAACATGCATCCCAGACCAAAATTTTCGAAAAAAATTGCGCATTATACACGGGAAAATACGGTAACCAAAAGGTCAGTCAACTATGAGACAATAAATATTTAGGTAGGCACCATAAACAGAGTATCAGTTCAGATTAACCGAAAAATTGAAAGGTTTAAAGATCATGTGCCTTCAAAATTCAAGATTTTCAAGGTCAGACTTCCGTAAATTTCCAATTTTTTCGAATCCATTGTTTAAAAATTAATTGCCATCTAAATAATATTTCCTCAAGTTTTCGGGCTTATTGTCAATTTACGGAGAAATAACCGCTTTCACATTTTTGAATTTCTTCAAAATACTTAGAAAATTACCGTGCATCTAGAAAATGCAGGATTAATTGCAGCCACAGTTGGAAGCAGGTCCGGGCCGACCAGGGCAATTCTGCAAGCCCTGAAATATCTAGTACCCGTGCCGATGTTCATTATGTCTGAAATCAGAGATACTTTCCTCATCTGATCATTTAGATTCTCTGAATCAATTTCATATGGTGGCCTATCAACATGGTTCTTTAGCAATATAGTGAAATAAACACTGGCATAATGAGCTCACTTTTTCAAATAGACTTTCATGTGTTCAGTGCATTCGTTTTCCCTGTCTTTATAAAACCTAATACAACTTACAGCAATGGCAGCTATATGCACATCAAATAAGATCCAATTTATCTGTGATAGACAAACGCGCTATGCATCTACAACATTTAAAACAAATGAAGATACTAGCTAATACACTGTACTTTTATTCTTATAATTCAACCTTCTTGAATTGAATAATGAACGGAGTCTCTTGTTATTCTATGTTATTAAGACAGCATCGCTCACCACTCTTATGTCATAAACCTCAAACTGCAAGTTATCATGAGGAAACACTGACACTTCATCTATGATTTTGCTTCTAATAATTTTAAGAACCTCTTAACTCTATAAATATGAGCAGTAGAAAATGCTCAACGGTTGATGCGAAGTAATACAACAAAAAAAAAAGAACAAAAGCTCTGGTTAACAAAATTCTGACTTCATAATGCAACCATGATTATGATGCATCACACGTATTCATCTGCAAGCAACTGAATACATGCACCATACTTCATCCCCGTGTAAAACCATGACACATAAATGATTAAAGCTGCTAATGGAACTGGAGTGGCATGAATCATGATTATAACGAATCGAATAGTCCATCTTTCGAGGTTTGATGATAAAACTCAAGGCCTTTCAATGTTTTCCAGGTCACGGACAGCTTGCCTAAGTAATTACAGATCTAGAGATTGTTGATATCCATGGTTCATTCCATATCTTATTATTGACTAATAATGATGACATTTGACAATAGATGTTTGGGGTTTACGTTAAATGAACATTATTCGATTGTCATCATGTGATTCTTCATTTTATTTATAAGTTTCTATGTCATGCTTGTCAATATAACACAACTCATGTATGCTCAACTACTGGTCGTTCTAACAATGGTTATGGGCCCAGTAATTGGCATCAAGCTTCTGAATATTTGGTATCTTGTCATCCGCCATATCACAATCTATCGAAGTCACGTACACATCTAATCTCAAACTGGGCCCAATAATAACCAAATAACTGGCCAACTTGGAAATTGCAAATACAGAATTATTTGGGCGCGCGTTTGTTATGGAAGTTGTGCTTGAAGGAGTATCCAGCTCCAGTACGTGATACAAGTGAATCAGAGGAAAACTATGCAAAGCGGATTGATATATTTCAGTCTAACAATTATCGAGTGTTGACTATTTTTGGACAAACTGTTTCTGAGAAATACCTGCATTTGATATTAAATAGTTCTGTTGATTCACCGAAGAAGGCCTGGGATGCTCTCACTAAGCAATTTGAACGTGCATCTACTGCGAATAAAATGGATCTTCAGCGTCAGTTATTTCGTTTTCGAATGAAGCCAGGTTGTACGATGGAATCACATATCAAAGAATTTTCTGAGCTGATTGAGCGGTGTGTTTCGCTTAATATTGTATTTCCTGAATCTCAAAAATGTTGTGCTTTGCTCTGCAGTTTACCGGATGATAAATATGGCTATTTTACAAACATTTGGTTTGACAAAGATGAGAAAGACATTAAATTATGTTCTCTTACGGAATCTTTGCTGGCATTCGAGAATCGACGCTTGGAAACTTCTGATGAAGCAAGTGACAAAGTTACTTCCGTATTGAAAGCTACCGCATCTTATAATTCAAGAATTGGTCCATGTTATGGTTGCTCTCTTATGGGTCATTTACACAGGAATTGTCCCACAAATCCAGCTCAAGCTCAAGCAAATTTTCACACGAATTTCAAGCGCAATCGTGGTTTTTCTCGAGGTAATTTTCGAGGTCGCAGAGGAAGAGGATATGGACAGCATAATGCAACCTTGATGAAGGAAAATTCTCATCTTGATAATAACATGGGTATATTCACCATTATTCCAAAACCTCAATTTAATTGCAATTCACAGGCTTGGGTTGTTGATTCTGGTGTAACAAGTCACATTACAAATGATTATCGCATTCTTCAAAATTTTGAGGAATTTGAGAACAAGCAAAGTGTGTCTACTGCAGATAATCTTTGTTACGCATTCGGCAAAGGTGTTGCAAATCTGAATTATTCCATTGATGGTTCAAAGACTATACCTTATCAGTTACATGATGTTCTATACGTTCCTGATGTCAAGAACAATTTCTTTTCGGTTCGTGCGGTAACTAAAGAAGGATGAGTGGTTGCATTTGACGACAAATTCGTATCAATTTACGATCAAAGCTTACGAAAGATGGGAACAGGTTATTTACATGGTGACTTGTATTTTTTGAATCTCCTTGAAGTTATATTCATACATATAAATTATCAACAGACACTGACAGTGATTTGTGGCATCAGCGTCTTGGTCATTGTGGTCAAAGGAGATTGGAAAGTATAAAAACACTAGCTGCTGATATTCATTTACCGAAGAGCATACAATTATCATTCTGTAATGGATGTGCGGAAGCCAAGCAAACGAGAAATTCCTTTCATAAAATTGGAAGAATTCAATCTTCATCAATTTTGGACTTAATTCACAGTGATGTTTGCGGTCCGATGAGAACTGAGTCTATTGGAGGTGCGAAGTATTTTGTGACCTTCATTGATGACTACAGCAGAATATGTTCCGTATTCATTCTGCGAAACAAATCGGAGGTATTTGAAAAATTCAAAGACTTTGAAGCTGAAGTTACGAATCTTACTGGTAAAAGGATAAAACGTTTCAGAACAGACAATGGTGGAGAATATACTTCAAATCAATTTCGATCTTATCTTAGATCCAGAGGAATCAAACATGAGCTTACATGTCCATACTCACCTCAACAAAATGGAGTGTCAGAGCGCATGAATCGAACTTTGCAGGAGATTGCATTGGCGCAATTACGTCACGCTAATTTGCCTACTCAATTTTGGGCAGAATCGTTGCTGTGTGCTACCTATGTTAGGAATAGAATGCCTTCAGATATTCACAAAATGACTCCATGTGAACGATGGTACGGGAGAAAGCCACATTTAAATCATATGCGTGTATTTGGCTGTATAGCATATGTTCACATTCCGTCTCACCAAAGATATAAAATGGAGAAGAAGTCTCAAAGAATGATTTTTGTCGGATATGCCACAAATGCTAATGGATACAGGTTTTGGAATCCCCTTCAGAAATCATTGACAATTTCTCGTGATGCTGCTTTCGATGAGAAATCATTTCATGTGGTGGATGCACATACTATCGTTGATCCTGCATATCCAGATGCATCAGAACAGAAGTTTAATTATGATTCTGATCAGCAAGATGAGCAAGCAGTACGTCGTTCTTCTAGAACTTCAGTGCCTCCTGAACGATATGGAAATTGGGCCACAGATGCGCAGATGAAATCGATTGATGAGATGGCATGTTCTTCTTCTCATAAACTGTACAATATCAGTCAAATTGCTGAACCTGACAATATTGAGGAAGCATTTACAAGTCCTGAAGCAGCTGAATGGAGGAAAGCAACTGATGCTGAGTATCAGTCTCTTGAAGAGATGAATACATGGAAGTTAGTCAAACTACCGGCCGGACAGACAGCTGTTGGATGTCGATGGGTGTTCCGAGTAAAGTACCGCAATAATGGTCAAGTTGAACGTTTCAAGGCAAGACTCGTGGTAAAAGGGTACTTACAAAAGTATGGTGTAAATTTCGAAGAAACTTTCAGTCCTGTTGTTCGCTTATCTTCGATACGTGCATTACTTCGTTCGCTATACAAAATGACTATTTAATACATCAAATGGATGTTGTCACTGCATTTCTCAATGGTATATTGGAAGAAGAAATTTACATGGTTCAACCGCCAGGATACGAAGTAGCCGGAAAAGAGGATTATGTCTGCTTATTGCAACGAGCTCTGTGTGGTTTAAAACAATCATCACGCTGTTGGCATTACGTATTACGGAATTTTCTTCTGGAACTTGGATTTAAACAGAATAGCAGTGATATATGCATCTTTTACAAAGACTCTCCCATTACGATTATTGCTACGTATGTGGATGATTTGATTATCATTTCTGAGAATGAAAATGATCTCCAATTGACTAAAGACAAGTTATCAAATCGTTTCAAGATGGTTGATATGGGAGCTCTTCATTATATTCTTGGAATATCGGTTGTCAAGAAACCTAACGAATTATGGCTATCTCAAGAGTTCTGTCGACAAGATGTTGGATCGATTCGGTTTGAGTTCGGCCAAAGATGCATCTACGCCTTTAAATGTTAATGTGAAGCTCGTAAAGGATGATGGAATTAGCAAGCCAGTGGATAAAACCCTATATCAGTCAATTATTGGATGTCTTCTCTATATATCTCTTGCCACACGTCCAGATATTCAACATGCGGTATCGATGTTATCAAAATTTAATTCTTGTCCACTCGAGATTCATCTTACTTCGGCCAAGCGCATATTGCGATATCTCAAATTCACAAAGTCTTTTGGACTACATTTTTCAAGAAATGAAAATGAGTTGGTTGGATACTGTGATGCTGATTTTGCCGGTGATGAAGATGACAGACATTCTACTACTGGTTATCTCTTTGGTCTAGCATCTGGCGTAGTATCATGGTACTCAAAGAAGCTATCTGTGGTTGCGAGATCGACAGCAAACTCAGAATATATTGCATTATCTTCAGCAGCACAAGAGGCGATTTGTCTTCTCGGATTGTTTGACGAAATCGGCAAAAATTACAGAAATCGGCAAACAATCTATAGTGATTCTCAAGCTGCTATAGCCATGGCGAAAAATCCTGTTTTTCACGACAAATCGAAACATATTGAGGTGCATTACCATTTCGCCAGAGAAGAAGCTACAAAGAAAAATATTATGCTACAATATTGTCCAACAAACGAAATGGTGGCTGACGTATTTACAAAGGTGCTCCCACGAGAGAAATTTGAAAAATTTCGAACTCAAATGGGAATTCTCGATATGTCTGAACGGTGGGAGTGTTGATATCTATGGTTCATTCCATATCTTATTATTGACTAATAATGATGACATTTGACAATAGATGTTTGGGGTTTACGTTAAATGAACATTATTCGATTGTCATCATGTGATTCTTCATTTTATTTATAAGTTTCTATGTCATGCTTGTCAATATAACACAACTCATGTATGCGCAACTACTGGTCGTTCTAACAGAAATCCCTATTATTCAGACAAAGATGAAAAAACTGAAAGAAATGCGGGACATTATTGATTACTTCGAAGCAAGAGATGAGAGTGAATTTTTTAAAAATCGGAATTCAAAATTTTGGATTGCTTGTCTTCGTACGAAGATGAGAAAGTCGGACCAACGAATACGACGTAAGGAACAGCGCAGGCAAATTGTATTCTCTGAAGACTTTCATTTGATTCTAAGCTGAGGGAATAGTCAACTTCATCAGGATCTCGATGACCGCTAGAATCTGGCGTAAAAGGTATTGAATGTACGTCAGTGAGCCGTCACCTTTCCCTCACACAATCTGAACCTGTCATCATTTTTCTGATTTTCTCCATAAACCAATAACAAGCAGTTTCTAGTAGAATCCCTCCTAACACTGACTGCACAGTTGTTCTTGAAGATTCCCTCGCTACTTGCTCTCGCCAAACTGCGCTCTTATATCTTAACTGTTCAATTCACTGATAAATTAAGTGGTACAACATAGTTTCATAAAGACAAATCGAATTTTGTGTTTGATATAGACATTTGTGTTATGCAAATTCAACACGTACAATAGATAGAAAAAGTATCAAAAATCTTCTAACTAGTTGATCTGCTTTTATTTTGAGCTAATTCTGACGAATTTTCTACCTTTCCTTCTTGCTCACCTGAAGGAAGCCAAATTCCTCTTGCGAGCGTTTAAAAAACATGATTGAAGAATTATCTCAATTTCCACGACCCGTAAACCGTTGCTTCTTCCCACACTTTTTCCCAATCGATTTCTCTCTGACAACTCGCAGTTGAATGCGACAGGTCGCGCTGGGAGATTTAAATCTCACGTCGTCTCAAGCAGAGAATGTTCCCTTTCACATGTTAACAAATGTTTTATAGTCGGTGCATTTTTGCATCATTGCTTCACTTCTTCCGATAGTTGACGATTCCATCATTAACAGATTCATTATGGTATACTACATTATGGTCTCGCAGATGACTGATGGAAGTTAAGTGGAAAGTTCCATGGTTGCTATTTCCAGCGTCACAATGGGTATATATCTACTATATACAGCAAGTCCCTGCCCAACACTGGTCCGCATTCTAGAGAGCTGGAATTTTCCGATGGAATCGGTATTTGCCAAAAATGTAGTCATACATGCACTTGGCGATGACTTGATTTGAAAATACCAGATGTGATTGCTTCTTCTTACTTGGTCTCTCAGATACTCCAACTTAGTTGCCAATTTAATGTGTACCAATCAACTTTTCGCGAACTTAAGCTTGACCCATTTGTGCCATTTCATCTGATCCGTCGGGTTCCCACACACAATAAAAATAATACTTCCACATTTTTCTGGATTTTCGGGTCTAACACGCCTGATTGTCCCCTATTAGCCAAAAATGAGCATTCTGTGAGCACTAATCAATTATGTTAATGAAAATTATGTTTTTGGAAATAAAAATTGGCAAAAGCGAATTTGATATACAAAACGCTTATCAGCTTGGCTGGCATTGAATAATGAAATCGGAAAATTGAAAGAGCGGAGACAAGCAGAAACGTTCGAAAACCCCGATCGCAAGCAGTTTCTTGCAATAGTTGGCCATAACGACAGAATGCCAAGAGCTTATAATAAAAGTGGACTTTGAAATCTGCCATCAGCAAGAGGTCAAGGCGTTGAGGAAATCAAAATCAGATAAAAATGCTTTAACGTGAGTGTTGGGCAAAACATTTCCATTTCTGCAGTAGACAAGATCAGCAACAAGGGCTAGAAACATGTGCTGTTTTAACTCTCGGTACATTTGACTATGCGTTTTTTATGATAATTGTGGCAGCACTATAGTAATATGGCACATGCACATGTCTATGGAGGTGCGGATTGTTTTCGAGAGCACAAACTTCTCAGATTATCAGACTACATTAGCGCTTCGCACCTGTGCATAGTACAGCCTCCGTATTATGCAGCCACCACGTTTTGCAGTGCCTTGCATTGATTAGTTCATTCAACTAAGGACAATTGCGCCATGAAATATAGCAATAATTTCGCGACTTTTTCGGAAGGAAATGACTCGCTTGACAAGCAGCTGACCGCGTAGGATGGCGAAGCACAAAGTGCTAGCTGCTTGCGCCTTCAGCTAAGCGCTTTGTACTCGCGCTGAAGTTGAAGTTTATTTTAAATAAAAATATGCATTCTCACATATTGATATTTTTCTAAAAAGGTCATATACAAGTTGGTTTAATCTAGAATTCAATATTGTTGCAGAAACTACATGTGCCTAACTTAAAGCCTACTTTTTCTTAAGAAATTAAGGCTTCAAGTATTCAGGACTAAAATACTCCGACAAATTTCTTTGCTTTTAGCAGACGAAAAGAGATGATTACATAAGGAAATACAAGCAAAAAAGAGGATTTTATACATCATAACTGGTGAAAATTATAACTATGTCCCAGTTACCCCCATTTTTCAGTACCTAATGATAATATATATATTTCAAAATGAATTATGAATATGGGAATTCTAGGTGTCATTCTTTTCAAAAAAATACGTGCATTAGAATAAGAACTTTACTACCTCAACTAAGATGAAACTTCTTTAATTGATTTTTTTATAGATAACATGTAAAACTCTTTATGTACTCTACTATGTTCTCAACTTTCTTTCGAAATATTCAAGCACGAATTGATAGAAATTTATACATCCTGAAGAAACAAGTTGTAAATATTTCAACGAGGCGGTTTGGTATCTAAGACTGATGGGAAGCGATTCCGAGGCCATAAAAGTGAGTACAACAAATATGTACTCTTCACCCAACGACATGACTACGATATCTTTATAACTTACCTTGCCGAAGCTTCCCTTGCCCAGAACCATGAGAAAATGGAAGTCCGATACCCTTGGAATGTCCTGTTTGCTTTGTGACGATGGAGCACTGGAATTAGTTCTTTTTCGTTCCTTTTCATCAGCTAATGTTTTCTGAAACAGAGAAGTACTTTTGATTAGTTACAGACACGTACAAGGCAACCTCAGGACAACACATGATGACAAAAGTTTGCGGTGCTAGAATGAATACTTGATGAGAAATTTGTGACGTAAAACGTAGGCAAGCAGGATGGAATATGTAACGCAAAGAAAGTGAATACAGATGTACTTCTAGAGATTAATTCGTGTAAAAGTGGAAATCCCATCAAGGTAGATGAAACTCGACTTTATCCTTACAAATTTCCGAACTTAAAACGCTTTCTCATTGAATTAGAATCGTCTACATACAGTTGGTGATCTCAAAATTATTCAGAAATCAAATAGTACTCACAATGCCGTGTTAGACACATCAATAATGAATAAAACAATAATAAGGTGATCGGAAAATATGCAACGCTTGTAAGAGAAGAGAAATTATTATTACGATTACCACTTGCTTTTGCAGCTGTGACAGAATAATATTTGCTTATTTGCATATGTCTGCTATTATTCAATTAAATTAGGAAAAAACAGAGTCACAAAGTCCCGATTCAGACACAGGTTTCAATTCAACGATATAGCTTTGCTGAAATTTTTCTATTTTTTGTGAAGATCCAAATCAAACGCAAACCTATAGCTTCAGCCTAGAGAATCAATAACAATTACACTAAAAATCGTACATTGTCATATAAAAGAAAAACTGAAAATAGGAAAATAGTGACATACTCGATAACGAAATACGATTATATAAACCGAATGCACGCTTTATTTAGGATGCTACAAATCCCAGTGAAATATGCAAAATAGCAAATTCGAAGAACAATCGATGTTGCGTGTATAAAAAATGGCTTGTAATGATGCGATTCGCGAAGTCATTGCTTAAGCACTCATTTCATTTCCCAATTCATATAATTGCATCTGCAAACCAACTTGTTCAAAATGAACCTTTTTCGAACACTAATTTCAATAAATGCATCTTAAACAATGCGATGTGCAGCTTTAGCAGGAAAATGATAACTTTCAAGACATGATAGGTTTAATAGGTTTCAGTGGTCAATAACAGCAGATGTCGTTTCAATTGAAATATAGTCATTTCAACATGATAATACTTCTATCAAGAAGCATTTTTGACACTTCAACTGCATAACGTCGGTTCACGTGAAGTATGGACACTTCAAGTGAAAAATACGGATCAACTGCATAATGTGAATGAACCTCGATTAAGGCTTGAATAGTAAAACGCACACACGGACTATAAATGTCGTTTCAACTGCGGCTTTGCCGCGACAGCAACTCGAGATAGATTCATTTGCTGAAGAAGTAGCTGGTAGCAGAGAACCCACGAACATCAACGGTCAGATTGCAGGCAGGTCTGTCAAGTGAAAAGTACACATCTTTAACTAAATTTTTCTTAGTGATAAATTCGTCAATTGGAAATGTTATTGACACCGCTCGACTCTTCACGATCTTAATTTACTGATTGTGTACGTTTACTGTGGCGTCAATGTTCTGGTTCTTCAGAATTCAGACTTGAATTTGCACTACGCTCAATGGAAAAGGGATCTTCCTGTCCCTCGAGACTAGTTCTGGTCGTGACCATCATTATTGAAGAAAGTCACCTTCAGACAGTCATCTTCACACGCAGACAAAGCAATTTATCTCTGTCACAGCATCACAATGCCATTAAGGAGAAGAGACTCAGTCAATCGATTGGTGACGGTCAAATCAACGTCAAATCAGTGAGGCACACTGCATCGTCATATCAGTGAAATCTCCGTCACCCCCACGAATATATTTGGTGGACGAAGAAGGGCCAAATTATAGGCACAGAAATAAACGGTACAATGCGAAATATTGTTGAAGAACATCCAGCTTATTCGGATGATCAAATCAGCCATGATTTACATCTGAAATTGCTATTCAAAGAACAGCTCTGAACTTAACCCCTCCTTGGACATCGTTTGGTTATCAAAAATCTCCAGGATGGTCTGTCTTGAAATGTGTGACATTTTGATGTAACACATTGTAATCGATTGTTAACGCACACATAGCATGGTTTAAGACGTACATTTAAGTGAAAACAAATTTGTCTTGATGCGGGATATTTTATTTTCAATGACAATTAGTTCAGGTAATTTAAATTGTACAGAATATATCATGTCTCACACTGCAGATACACGCAATGTTTATTAAGCAGTGCTAATTTTGTATGCTAACTAATTTGATAATTGTATAGGCATACTTCATTTCAATACACACGAATTCGCGTGACTTAACTGTGCTGAATAAAATTCTAAGTAGTAAATTACAGCCTTGACTCGTGAATCCTGTTCATGATTTGGAATGACAAGAATTTTACGCATCTTGAAATAGCCATATCTCTCTTGCAACAGCAATATCAGATTTGAAAACACCGTTGCTCTTGATATGACACTTTGGCAGTTGAAACGACTACTTCGCTTCACGATCGGGCAAACCTGCAATATTAAAATTCCGTCGCTTCAGCTGCAATTGATTTACTAACTTCTTCAGACCCTGTGATGTGAGAAGCACGTCGTGAGGACTTGAGCAAAATGACAGATTAACATGACAACATTGTCCTAACTGCCCATCACGCATACTGCACGTCATTTCTGAATAATTTTCCCATTGATCATTCAGCACACGGAGCTGCAGCAATGCAAGTTAGCATAAAGTACACTGTACGTCACAAGCAGTTGAATTAGTGCAACATGCTAGCTTCAAGAGGTTCACACAAGTCACTTTTTTCAAATTTTCAGTTTATTCGACCATGATTACATTCTCGAACCATATAGAAATGGCACACTTTGTGGTAAACTATTTTGTCAAGAGTAATTGAATATTGAACCTTCTATCGTTTTACAAATAACATTCAACGAAAAAGATCTTACTTAATTCAATGATTATCAACTTATTAATGTTATTCACCACTAGTAAAAAAAGTGCTGTAAATGACAGCATCAGAGCATCAAAGAGTATAACGAAGATAATTAAGGAATCGTGAAAAAAAGATACAAAGCGATCCTATTCATCATTTATAATTGATATACTTCAAACCATTATATTGAAAACTCTAGGCAAGCGAAGTAAGTTGAGGGGATAGATCTCTGGTTCCGCGGCAAGATGTTTCAGAATTTTCAAGATTTTGTCGTTCTGATATCTTTGAGCGTTTGAGCGAATGTCTATCTCACCATGAAGGATGCAAGGAATAACATGAACCGAATCAGTGCGCTATGGAGTATGGAGAATGAATTCATTCATTCGTCCTTTGTTGTTGTAGATAAATCCACAAGCAAAAACTAAGAAGAATGATTGAAAATCAAGACAATCAGACAGCATTGAACACTGCTAAATAGTAGTGTAGTAGTCTACTACAAAAATGCTATCTCTCATCAGAATTTCAAATATTGCTGTGTATAGCTCCGATTTCGCTCTTTCCACTCAGGGCACATCTTTCATACCTATTCGAACCATTTCGTACGAAGTGTTCTCCCTGTAGCAACGCACTACTGTATTGCAGCTCAGTCGGTGGAGAAATAAGTGTCGGAAACCTGAGTGGTCGTAGGTTCAAGTCTTATCACACACAAAACTTCTGCATGGGAATTTGACACTACATTTATTCGTTTCATTCATGCTATCGACTTCATGTTTGATTAAATTAGTGACCTCATTTGAAATTTGAAGTAAAAAGGGGAATCGTTTCTGAACACCTGTCGAATCCACCAAAATCCTATTATTGCAATCATATAAATGCGCATTCTACATTCTATGGGTAAGAAGAATCCTATTATCAGTGTATATATTATAAATAACTTTGAAACAGCCTATTCCTTAAAACAATTGTGCAATTTTCTCAAATTGATCTACAATATTTTTCCTTTAAAATTTCATTGCGGACTGCTAAAACTGTCTCCATGCTAGTTTGTAACCTACGATCAAACTTAATGTCAAATTTTCATACATCAATCACAATCATGTCTGTCAACGTTCTCATTTGATAACCAAAAATAGGCTGCTCAAAGAAAATCTATTAAAAGCGTGTTTATCATGAAAGCTCAAACCATATGAAATGAGAACAACATGACGTCAAAGTGTAAATTCATTTTCCTACTTCTCATGTTCTCTAAAGTTTACTTCTATGTTTAGTAATGGGAAATTAATTCATTACGCATCATTTTGCAAATACACATCTCCCAAATATAAGTTGTACACTACAAATTGTGCATGCATTACAAAAAACGAAGCGTCAGCAAGGCTGAAGAAAAACATGATCATTAATCTCAATTTCTTCAATCATTTTCTCAGCTTTTCCAAAAGATAAAAGTTCAGTCTATTCCCCATTCGGCGAGCTAATGACTTAGTGTCGAGGTTATCGATAAATGTAATGAAGCAGAACAATTTTATATTCATATTTCTGTCCACTCTGATAGGGTTGGCGTATCATGCATGTCACCAAAGGATAATCTTCTGCAGATGGAACCACATGGGACTGGCATCGCTTCGTGACCCAGAATATCTTTCGATTAATGTCAGTGGGATAAAAAGCAAGGAAGACGTTTTCCTCCTATCAGATAACTAACATTACCTTCTAAACAAAGACAATATCAATCAATTAAATGTTCTTTATTCTTTGTAACTGGATATAAATATTAGAATGATCTACACACACATTGAGGTAACATCCAAATGCTGTAGCGTGTCCAACGATTGACTGAATATTCACAATGGCACTGTTGCGTAACTTGTTGATAAACAAATAACTCTTAATTGAAATGATTCGGCGACTGTTGAGCACTAATTAGGTTGTTTGATGCTGAGAGCAGAGAAAACAATTTTGAAACTGATTTTGTGACAATCTAAAGGCATGTTGATCAAGCAACACTGAGCTAGAAATTTGCTGACATTTACTGACACTCTTTCATGACAACTAGGGCCCAGGATATGCTATATCCAGAGATGAGAACGCGGTGTCACAAAAAATACGGAGGATCTCTTCTAGGGGGGACCACACGTTACTTTCATTTTCTGGGGCCGATTTCCAGTTTTGGTATGATTGCAAGTAATCCTAGAGTCAATTTTAAATATTTATGAATCTTTATGCGCATACACACTACAGGCACTATGATGCGACTAAAAATAGATTGATTATATTAATGCACCAAGCCACAGATAGTATTTAGAGCTGCCTCAATAATACTTCCAACCTTTTAGGAGTGCAACCAGTAGAATTTTTATGTTTTTTAAAGCGGCACTGGCGAAACCTCTAGTCATTCAGAAGTATAGCTTATAGATTTCAAGCTGTTTAAAGCGCCGCACACGAAACTTTCTGGAATGTATAAAAAACATTTTCTCCGCAATTGTATCAAGCAGGAATAACAATTTTTCTGAGCTTTCTGTTACTTCAAAATGTCATGATATGAGGGAGGGTTTTGTGAATCTCTTCTGTGAAATTTCTTGGCGTGTATAATGAGTTTCACAGTGTACTAGTTATACTATATCCCGTACACAGTAGAAAAAATGGAATTGTTTGCTTCACATGTACAGTTTGCTTCTTGAATATACGTACCTACATTTACACTATACAATAAATTGCACTATCTACCCCCTTACCCCTCATATTTTTATTGCATTTTCTAGCGAATCTCAGAAATGACCCAGATAGCCGTCAAAAAATCCGAAATTCCGAATAAATCGGGAAGATTCTCTTCCCTGAATGCATGAAAGTTGGAATTCATAAAATATAAATCATTTGGGAAATTTTGTATCGTGGTCAAGTTAAGTTAAATTTCACAATTTCGCAGTAAGATTGACTTCATCGATGCCGAGTCTACAGGCCCTATACATGCATCAATAAATAAAACGTCGAAAATAATGGATGGAAATTTTAGCATTCCGACGCTGCATCACAATTACAATGGATTAGCTAGATTCTATAAAAAATGCATTATCAATTATTAGCCAATTTACTCAAAATGCTGAAATAAAGAATTCAGAAAAAATTACAAGATTTCTTTTGAAAAGAATCTAGCTTTTGAAATTTTACTGCCGAGCATAAAAATTTACTGACATTTACTGTCATTTTACTGACGCAAAAATTTACTGACAATTTAATGACATTTACTGACAGCGGTCACCATGTAAAGATTCATCAAGTGTGATGCAACGTTTCAGAAGACGATGCAGCAACATCTGTCGTCGTAGTGGCCTTGTTGGAGAGTGTCCGCTCTGCGTCCGGGATACCTTGGTTCAAACCCTGGTCGGGTCAAGCCTAAGACTTTTAAAATAGGTACACTCTACATTCTTACTAGACACAGCAAAAAAGAATGCGAGTGGGATAAATGGCGACTCGGTCACATGGAAGAAAGGCTCCTCGCCTAACGTTCTTCCGGGTATAAACAACGTTCATTCATTTATTTTATTTATCTGGAGTTTAAATTTATAAAACAACAGTATAAATAGATGAGAAGAAAGTCAACCGCTGTTTTCACATTTGAGACTGCATTTCTTGAATGACGTAATTTTTACATTCCATCCTTTATAGGAGAAATTCATCCTATGAGGTTAAATTGGGCCTAAACTAGCAAAAAGTTCTCAATTGATGATTTTGGGTTGAGCAACTACCTGGTACTTCTCCAGGCATTTGTACTATTCAGCAATAGAAGAAAGAAGCACAAATCAACTGAACATACTCTTAGGCATTTTTTCACAACCTATCTTTTAAAGACGCACACTGGAAGGTACTAGAAGCAATTTAGATGAAAACATTGAGTGTACAGTGAAACTATGCTAATTCACCTTGCTCAATCTGAAACACAGGAAATTGATTTTTCAAGTCAGTAATGGATTCCTTTCGAATGAAATTTTCCACTACTTTTCTCTGCCAGGTGTATCTCGACAACATTGGATCTATACCTACCGATATAACATTTAGCATTATTTATGTTCAGTTAATTACTGGTCATGAGATCTGTCTACGAAAAATTCTCAAATTTCTTCCGATACAATCGTAAATAACAAGGAAATCTGAAAAGGTGAAAACCATGTGAACTCGAAATAAAAACCATACATCTCCAATAACAGCTCATCCATAATATGTAATGCATGATCTTCCCATATAGTTGACATAAATAATTTATTTTTCATGTTTGAATATACCGTAAATGGTTCGTGGATAGCACGCTATGAATAATGCATTCAAGTGAGTCTTGAATATTGAAAAAATATAAAAAATGTACCATATCTTGAAGTAATTGAGTGTTAATACCTTTGGGATGCATGAACAACCGCTTTTCTGGAATAAAAGGTCATCGCGATATGATGTAATTCGATGTTATGTAACACTAAAATCAAATTACTTTTATTTACATCAAATGAAGCTGCAGCTGAAAATAGATGGCCAATGATTAAAAGCTAAAAGTGCATAACACATATCCAAAAAATTGAATAGTCTTTTCTTATATTCTAATGAAAAACAGCATTGAAAAGATTAAGGAGGTTCGCAATGAGTAGAGCAACCCAACTTCTAACTTTCTAAGTGAGAGAAAACAGTGAAACTAGTAATTATCGGTTTATTGAAAATGAATATGCTGCAATGTACTCAGTCATCACAAATGAATTTCTAGAAGGGCTTAAAACAATTTTACAATCCTGAAAAATGACAACTAGCCGACGACGATCAACACTGGGTAACTTTCCGAATACCGATTGCTTGCTAGTTGTCAATCTGAACGTAGGATGGACTTCCAAAGTTAATAATAACCTCATCATTTGAGATCCACATGTAAAATGTATTGCGCTAAAACTACACGTGGGACATTCCTTACTTCTCCAAAACATTGTCTTCTGAACTGCAACTAGTTTACATATTATGGTAACTTGAGAAATTATTGTAGATTTTTTGACTACCAGTCGAGAAGCATGTTTGTGGCTTCTACTGCATTTGTCACAATCCAATGCCGAGATTTATGATTGACAATTTGTCATCGTTTTATGACAACCTTCAATTAATGTGTTTTGATAAAAAATCTGACTTTTCCTGGTTTGCCTGTGGGAACGATATTCAGTCCTCTTTAGGAATACCTTAATTCCCATAACTGTAGAATTCTAAGATAGTTGTTTACATTTTGAAATGCTGTGCATCATTTACAATAAAGAAAAATTGATGTTTGAAATAAAGAAAGGTAGATAGATGGAATCATTTGTCCTACATAAATTAAATTACTTGAATATGAGGGACTATCGCATGGGATGTCATACAATACATTTTCAATAGCTATCAAAGAACAAATTTCAAAACGTTAATAAGTCAAACAATTTCATTTTGTGATTTATTTGGGTTGCCCTCATTATGACTACAGGTCTGTCGAAATGGCGGTCAAAGTTAGAAGGTCACGCCTGTAGCGGCATGAAGCAAATTTCGATTTACTGAGTAAATAAACTAGGTAAGCTTTCACAGCTTTCATGCACATTGCTTTCAAATACACCATCACTTTCCTATGGTCAATCTTCCAGTCATTCTACTTGCTGTCACTATTACAGTTTTGTTAAACCAGATATACTCTTTAAGTCGGTCGGGAATGAAAATGATATAAGACTGCAGCTGCAGATTTGCATGTGTTACTTGTTCTTTTTAGATTCAATCTCTTCTTGAGTGTCAGCCAACATCAATAGTGGGAGATAAACGTGTCTGTGAATTCTCAAAATGAATCTTCAGACCGCAGTGGTCAATCTCCTTCTTGGAGATAGCAGGCGCAGCAGAAAATGTTAAGAAAAGATAAATAGAATTTCAGGAACGCTATATTTCTTCTCCTTAATGTACGAGCGTCTATTCTGTTTAATTCATTGGTTGGAATTTGCTTTCAGACGGTAGTAAGAAATCGTACCCTTTCCTTTGGTCAACTGTGACAGACAAGCGTCTGAATTTGTCGTTCTACTTGTGCAAGTACAAATTCAAACGAATGCAATTGTGTGCAATGACAGTATCTATAGATCAGAACAGTACAAATAATGACAAAAGTGCGTTGTTATTTATATTAACTTCTGTCATATTCATGGGAAGAAGTCTGACTAGAAGTGGAATGCCTTTCGCACGCCGTCAACTCTCACATTTAAGGATTAATAAACTAATATTATTCAGAAATTCACGTTAATTTGAGGATGATACTTCTTGAACGTCTTCAAACGACTGGAAGTTCAGAAAAAATGCTGATATCAATAGGCTATATAGAAAAAATTAGTTCGTCAATCAATCAATTATCAACTGTCAGCAAGACCTTCAGGCGATTTCAAGTCTCATGACTTCCTATCTGGGTATTGATGCAGGTGTTTTACGTTCATAAATTTCTATTTGATACATAATTCTTTCCACAACTAAATCAGATTCCGATTTTACCACCACGGAAGCAGGGTTCACATTTGATCAATTATTTGCAAACATTTAACAGGGATTATAAATAAAATGGCCGTCGCATGCTTTGAAAGTCTCAAAGCATTTGTCATTTACAGGATAAGTTCACCGAAAGATTAACGACAAGATTCACTTGAGAGTATGACAGGAAGTAATGCAGAAAAGTAAAGACAGTTCAAACTCCAGGTTGAACCAAACAGCCGACGATTGAGGGCTCTCAATTTTTGAATTTTTAGGAACTGTTTTTGATGATGTTGCAAAGCAAACTTCAAAAAAATTCGGTATGATAATATCTCGGTGTTTTATCTGAATATTCTGATCTTAGTTGCAAGTGTAGCTTATAGTTATCTAATTTTGCCGGTCAAAATACAGAACATAGAAAACAAATGATTACCCACTACACTATGTACTCAAACGGCGAAAGAGCTATCAACTAACGAAAAGTCCGCATGCATATTAAATGTCATTAATTCAAAGTATCTTAGAAAACATCGATTGTGTGTGCGATTGTTACAACGGAAAGGCTTCTAGAATGAAGAGTGAAGCTGACTCTGTTTTGAGAGCGGAAGAAGTTATGGAAGAAAGCTCGTCATTTATACGATCTGCGGTCATGTTTGATGAGTGGTCATATTTGCTAGACATTATTGATCATCACATCATATCTGTGGTCTCCGTGGCACAGTGGCTAAGTGCTTGGTCTAGTCTAGCGATCTTTTGGTCTAGAGATCGAGCCCCGAAAATGTCATTGGAAGTCGGCAGGAAAATCCGGACAAAAAGTACCACAACGCTCAGCACCGTCAAACCCTCCAGGGTGGGGGAGTGGTGCCGTTAAAGCTTCACACATCATGGAGAATCTTAAGTTTTGAAGCACATAAATATTTCAATAAGCATTAAACTTGATACAAAATGAAATGAAGTAGCAGCCCAGTAGCACTAATTGAAATTTAACTTTCCCTTGTAATAAATCGATTAACATGACTTGGCACTGCATGTCTGTATCATTTATTTCTGTCAAGTCTATCAGGACTTTAATTGCAAGTTTTGACAGTCATGTCAGAGTTCACAATATCTGCGAATGAATGAACCACGCACCATGCAGGATTAATATGCACTGGACGATTACGGTAAGACTAATTCATTGAATGTTTAGTTAGCTTCCAAAACACGATAGCTGGATGCCATTTTGAACAATCATCCGGCTCTATTATCGAAATACCGAAATCTAAAATTTCCTCATCATCAATTTTCTAGTAAAAGTTATGTAACAACAATTTTGGATGAAATATTCAACGCTTCAATAATACTAATCAGTTTCCACTGAAAGATGTTTGAGAAGGCTTTATCAATCAACAGTCCCCGAAGTTTATCTGGAGAAATTGCGACACCAAACGTTCCAAGACAAATGCTTATAGGCAGTCAAGATATTAATATTTATTCAAAGAAAAACCGCAAAAAAATTGCGATGTATGTATGTAGGCGAGATCTAAAGTCAATTCTCTCTCTGCGTTATAGATAATTTCTAATGTATATTAATGCTCCACAGGAATCTTCAAGTTACGTGTTGATACCATAATCACATAATTATATGATGGCTATTAATATCGAGATTTTCATGCGTTTACTAATTAATCCAAAAACAACATGCATTAAAAAACAACTAATTAAGAGCAGTGTGATTTTCCAATACGTGGAATGATTTGGCAATGGATAGCCATCATTTGCCGTGAGGAAAAGGGTCTTTACAGTTCGATTGTCTGCTGTGCAACTAATTTGATTTTTTTAAAATAGGCTTGACGAAACTTCAGGAATATGACGTCCTAAACTTGCTCATGGTTATAAAAACAGCGATTACAGAAATCAAAGCTCGTGAGGAAAATCGATATATTGGCATGTGTGGATCAGATTGACGCAAAATGACTATTCAATCAGAATTAAAAGACTTACATACTCGTGCTAAGAACTTATGAGAAGCTATTTTGAATGAACTTTTATTAATGGAAAATGATAAACAATACCTTATTAATCTCAAAACAAATCAATTAAGCAGGTCATTGACTGACATTATCAATAGTAATGAAATTAAAGAAATTCCAAGCATAAAAAATGCATTTCTTATTCATGCCAATGGTTAGGTGGAATGATTCCGTAACGACTCACACATGCTTTGGTGGATGCAAATTTGGAAAGTTCTAAGTAAAATGGTAAACAGATTAGTCATTAGTACAACGTCATTTTCTCTGAGTACCATTTTGATGGAATTTTAAGTTGATTATGATTATGTTGTAAGCCATGCTGCTGATTGTTGAATAAAACATTTGATAGAATTACTTTATTTTATTAATTTTTGAACAATATTTCGGAGTTATGACTCCATTCTAAAGTTATACTAAGATGTAAAAGACCAAGCTTAGTCGGTTTTGAGACTAAACCTTTTTAAGGCAAATTTAAGATACGCATATAGCATGTTAAGTGAAATTTCAACGGGTATTTATTAAATACAAAGTTTAACACACTACTGAAATGTCGCCTAAGTTCCTGTGCATGTAATAAACAATAAATGCTGCTCCTTGTAAACACGATGAAGCTTTGACGTCACTACTAACCCATCCTGGGGGCTTGGACGGTGCTGATGTAGTCACACTTTCTGTAGCTTTGTGGTACTTTTTGTCCGGATGCCCTTCCTGCCGACTTCCAATGACACTTTCGGGGCTCGACCTCTGGACCAAAAGATCGCTAGGCCAAGCACTCAACTACTGTGTAACGGAGACCACCCAGTGTGCAAACACAGTGTAAATAGAATAATTAGATATTGAGCTGGATCTTCAGTTGAAAAAATGGGAACAGACTTAAAAAGCTGCCATTTCAACCAATATCAGAAATCACCATTAATAGCAGTATTTAATGAGTACCCGTCGAAATTTCACTCAATATGCTAATTGCGCATTTCAAATAAACTTCGATGATTTTTCAGAGTGCAGGCAATGATTGATAGGAAAGGAATATGTGAGAGCGCAACTTTAAATGTTTGGTTACTACTTCTATCAGCAGCTAAGTTGACATGATATATAACATATGAGCCTCACAATAATATCGAAAACACAGGAAAATGAGGAACTTACAATTGTTATTGTGAGTGGTCGAGAAATATACACTTTTGCTACTCACGGAAATCAAACGGAGACACATGATTTTCAGATCTAAAAGATCTAAAGCAGATAGTGTGAAATTTTTTCAATAACGCAATTTTAGGAGAAATAAAACAAAAAATAAGTGGATTTCGATACTAAATGCGATCTCATATAGTCAGTCAGGACTAGTACTCATTGGTCTGAGACAACACACGACTAAAAGATAACTTGTCGCTTTGAGAATGAAGTCTCTTCGCATATAATAAAGCCTCTTCGGAATTTTGAAAGTTTACCCAAGTTTCTCGAAGCTATAGTCAAATAATTTTGATGTCTATTCCATAGAAAAGGTTCACATGGAATGATTGCAATGCAGTTAAAAAAGGATGTCTCCGAAGCAAACTTAGCACAACCGTTCACCATACTTTTGCCAAGTAGTTATTAACTCTTCTTTCTACAGGAAACAAGCTATGTACGGAGCTGAGTATAACAGGAAAATTCACCTATCACTGTTAACGAGTTCAAAAACAAAGTGAGATTGAGTGAGGAAGACATTTTCTGAAATTATAAGAGAGAGCAGAGTAGAGAGGCCGATTAGCTCTGCTTCTGATGATGGCCTAAGAGGAGGCCGAAATTAATAAAGCATATTAAAAAAAGACTTATTGCCATCTTCTCTACTTGGTCTCCCAGCATCAACTTAAAGAAAATGATTAACCAAGGTCTTTTCAACACTCATTATTGATATTTAAACCATCGTTTGCCAATGCCAGTTTGACAATGAATAAGTCCACGACGAACGAAACATCGGGCTTTTCTCTCATTTTTTTCACTTTGTCTTAAAAGTAACAACGTCACCATAGCAGGGAGTGTCGTTTGATTTTTATCTCTAAACGACAAATAGTTACAAAGAGGAATTTCCTCAAGTGAAAGGCAATCAACAATAACGTAGGGATCTATCTATGTGACCTCCAAATGTAAAGAATTCCCGTCCACAGGTCAATTATCTATGTGTAGACTGCATGTATGTCAAATGAGAAGCAATAATACGAAAAGAAATCATCTCAGTATTTTCCTTTAGCAAAATCAACATGAGAGTTGTGTTGAGGAGACTCAGCTTTATGGCTTCGACGTGTCCCGATATGGCCACCTTTGACTTTCAATAATTTGCCTTCCACCTTATCCGCAACATGTGCTTGTCAGATTAAAAAAGGAAAGAGGTCTTAATTGAAAATCGAATTTTGAGCTAATTAGAAATTGTGCCAATGATATCACATTTTTTGCAACGCTTCCCCACAGGGTGCATACTGTTCTAAGACCCGCGCCAGAACCAGGCATTGGCACCTTGAGTAAAATCGAATAGCATTTTATCAATTGCTATATATGTACGTTTTCTACTGACCTCAAGCAATGACTTGAGGTCAGGCGACGTAAGGAAATGGGATGCACTGTAATACCAAAGTCCTCATACAAACGCATGCGAACATTTTTTCATCCCTAAGCCTTCTTCCATTTGATCAAATATCAGACCTATCGAATGACACGCGGATGTAAACCAACTGAATCATAGACTTCTGTCAAGATCACAGTTTCAACTGGTTGGGAGTTTGGCTGCAACTCTTGATTTAAATCATGCTTCTTCCTGAACATGCGGTTTTGCATTGCTAAATTTCGTAGCGTGCTGTTGATTTTTACTGTCGTCGATAGGCACCGATGAACATATTGTATCAACCAATTTGAAGATGCAGGAAACCTGAAACTTTCTTTTTCTGTAAATCCTCGTCTTCGTCCTTTTTTCTTCCATCTTCGTTTAAAGCAAGCTGGCATCACTTCCGGCAAACAAAATCAAAACTCAGTCGGGTTGAGGTTGAAGAAAGTGAAGCCGCAAGATCAAAACAACAAGAAAGACGATTGTCTCCCCTAAGATGGGACTTTCTGGCAATGAGAGCGAGTGTTGAGTGTCTCTATCATGCGAACTGCAATTGCGCGAAATCACAGCTCTATCAACTCCGAATGACAGAAGGAGCAATTGAATAGGAGCATGATGGTTTCGAAAAGACGGTACTACCAATACCATCCGCATTAGGCTGATTTTGATATCTTCACATCACGTGAGCAGTCTGCGACGGAAATCGGATAGGTAGCCACTATAATAAGAATAGTTTAACTGGAATATTTCAAACAAATAGACAATCGAAGAAAAACAGAGGCAGTAATTTCATTACATTCTCAAGTATCATTCAAATTTTATTTACTGAATGTCTTAAAATGACCCTACTGGTTAAAGTCCACTAAGTCTAACGCTCTCATTGGCGTTAGGTGGAGTGAGTTAATTTCAGATTGACGATCACAAAGAATTGAATAACTTCAAGTTTGCTACAATTCATAATAAGAGCGTAACAAAGCTACTTCTATTTTTAGCGGATATTTGAAGTACAAATTAAATTAAGTTACTCCTTCGACCCACGAAATTTATAAACACCGAAGTCATATAATGCTCACCATTCTGGACCTCATTTCATGAATCCTAGACAGGGTAATCACATACAGAAATCCCCACCTATAGAGGGCCGTTGAGAGAATATCAACATATTTCTGAAGTCAGCAACATATTGTTTATTCCGCGGATTAGCGGTTACGGTCTTGGAAAAACATTACCAACGGCGAAGGTTCGATTCCGTCTAACTGCAAAGATGTTGGTCGTTATCTGGATCTTGCACTTACCCTATGATGTCTAATGACATCTTTCAGCTTTTGTGACATAAATATTTTTCCATAATATACAGAGTATAAACAAAGAAGATGTCTAACATAAGGTGTACACTATTAATGTGTTACTTTGCTTCGTCTAATACAGATATCAGTGCATGAATAATCAGATAAATGAAATGACATATAGGTACAGTAAATATGTGATTGGAACTCAGTTATAGTCTTGATTTCAAGAGGGTGAACTCACGAAAAGCATCACTGCAGAATTCTGATTTCTCTGTCGAAAAGAACTTCTGAAATATCCTCAAGTCGTGAAGTGCCAATATTTTTTTGATTCTTGATTTAATTCTGATAGAAAAGCTTGTTCGAGGTGGTCAATGATGGACGTTTTAATGAATCCCATAAATCGATTAGCACTATGAATTAATCATTTATTTATGATATTCAGGTTCATACAGACATTGTCAGACATGATTACTTTGTCTTGTGGCTTCTGGGACACACTTTATGTATTGTATACTACGGTACAGAGATTCATAGAACGCTAGATTTCGGAATACATCGTCTTTAGATTCCAATACTGAAGTTCGCAAAAGAAGTATTCAACCAGTATCGAACTTATTAAATCAAATATTTATCTGTCATCAAGGGAATCTTGTTTTACCACACGTCTATTGAGTGTCGTGCATCGAACATAGCGCAAATAATGGATGAAATGAACATCATTCAAGTATGTTGCTATAATCTAAATCTCAAAGAAGCAACGGAAGACGTAAATAAAAGTGAGAGTTCAACCTTCTCTCTTCTTATTGAAATGCCTCTTGTCTGCCTTGATAATCGCATTGAAAGATAAAAGACGAGATAATTAAATCAACCAATGGACTGAAACAACGGACAACTGATAGAAAATGATTGTTCATCCACAAGCGAACGAATCTTGTAATTACTGTCTCTTATCATACCAACTGGAAAACAGAATCAAAGAGGGTGAAAATTCATCACAAAAGGGGAAAAGATCAATTGCAAGCTATTTTGGCGTGGAATTTGTCAGAAATTCGGACGATCAATGTTGTGGTCAGGGATCAAAGATAGGAAATGAATAGCGAATTGGTATTTATGAGTATTGTAGCCAATGTATTGCAGCGGTGGGAATGATCGAACGATTGATCGGTGATTTTAGTTTCTTTTGCCTGATCGGATGATCGCCTTTTCCGAGTTTTTTCACTCAAACAAAATGACAGGTGATCGAAAATTTACATTCTTACCTTACATAGACCAATATTTGAAGTTTTTAGATCTCTGTTTATTTTTGTCGGATGTTGGCAAACATATATATTTACTTGGTTATTTCAATTAAGATTCGAAGAAATTTGATAGAATTATGGACTAAATAAAAGTCATTAATAGCAGTTGAAATCAAGAAACTATACTCATCTAACTGGGTGGCAAAAATCACAAAATGGCATTCCCGGGCTATTTAAGGGTTGACTACTTCGCTAAAATCAAGAGCGATTTCCGGGCCACAGCAACAAAACACCAGCGCGATTCCCGGGCTCGGCCGCCACATTGGTAATACTACATATTTCCATCAAAGTGGGGAGAAGATTCAGCAGGGTGTATTGGCGTGGATCGACAACTCTATCTTCAAAACAATTACATCTATTCATTTTTGTGTATGCAGGGCGTCAGCAAAATTGCGATGAATACAACTCAATCACATCTAGCATTTTGATGAGACAATTTTCAATGCTTTACTCAAATTGCAACCGACTAAGTAGCTGTGTGTGTGCAAAGTGGTCAATCTAATTTCGCTTCATTTGCTAAGTAAAATGCAACTGAGCAAAAGTCTGAAGGCTAAATGTGAAATGAATGCTGAAGTCCACATATTTACGACAAAATTTTGACCGGAGGCACAAATGATAGGCCGCAAGCCACAAGCCATAGATCTAGTAAACCAACGCATTAGTTTCAATAAGAACTAATACACAGCGCACGTGATAAGTCACAAACTATGAGCCATTTTTAAACTGCATGAATAATTTGTTCAAATGGCTTCTGGCCTGCTATATGCGTATCTTTTATCTGTCACATTGATCCACAACCAATTGCGCATGTCGATTGACATGTTGCAGCTCTCTTTTACCGATGTTGATAGCATCAAGCAGTGCCTGATATAATTTATTAATTCAGAAATTCAATGCTGCAGTGAATTAATCAATTTCACAATCATTTTGGCATTAGATCCCAAAATATCGCATTCTCTCTATAGAAACCAAGGGCTTGATTCTTTGAGATTTTTCAGATGGGCTTCTATGAAAGATAGGCCTACATGATACAGTGGATAGTTAAAAACCATTGATAGAACGCTTGAGATATCAGCATAAATAAAAGTCAATAGAGGGTAATGCATAGCCACAAGACAATTTAAGGTACATTCTCATACACCATGCAGTCCTCTATGTCATCAATGAAATTGTGTTTTATGACGCGTAAAACACATCCTTTAATATGCGTAAAACGTTCAAGGGTACTGATACTCACTAAAATTTTTTTAAAAAAATGGTCTTACATAAAGATGTACAGACTGCTATTTCAGTTAGGCAAGTCCAGTTTGGTTCATCACAGCCGTCGATTCTGATAGAGTTATTATTGTCTTATCTAATGATGTCAATTTTGATGATCTTACAGTGATTCATGCAACAAATGATGCAAATAAAAGATGAATGTAAAATGATATATTTATAAGTAGAGCACCTTCCAAAAATAGCAGTGATCATCCGATGTTTCAAATATCGCTAATAAGTGAAAGCAAAATAAGTATGCTTCATGTGACTGTGTTGAAGCACTAGATTTCCTACATTTCAAAACAACAACATAATCGAATATGATAGCCACAAAACAGAAGACTTTTCATTCTTTCAGTGCTTTAAAAGCAAGTCGATGTATCTCCTTAAGAGTTTATTCGATAGGAAATTTGAATCAAAAATCATGTGCACTTTTGATAATTAATATCATTTTAATTACTTAGAACAGATTATATATTTGTATGTCATTCCTAATTCAAAATACTTAGCCAATAAACTCCTAAGACACCATGCTTCTCTTTTGAAGTAAATCATAATTTTCATCGTGAATTTACTGTTTTGAGTTAAATGCCACAAGGGCAGTAAGTAAAATGTCTGCATTCCATAAATGGCCCTAATTGCGGAGACCTTACCGAAGTTCCTATTGCCACTTTCTGTGTAATTAGCGAAATAATTCAAATGCTTGCCTCTGGAATTCACATTTCTACTTGCTACGTTTACTTTATACCTTTACTTATATATTTAAACTTCACATCTTCCTTGTTAGAGTGCAGACTAATCACAGAAACACCTCGATTTGTTTAAAAACACTGATTGAGTTAAACATGAATGCATTTAGATGAATCTAGCAGCAAATTAAAAAGCTGATGGATTTGCAAAGACACCGGTCGCCGATTGACTCTTTCCCCCATAGCCGTTCCATTCACATGGCGTTCATATGCTGTCCCATTCCCGGTGGCAAGCCTGGTTGCTTCATAGGTCCTTCATGGAACAACATAGTCTCACTGGTGATAGTGGTACGAGAGCAGAAATTTAAGCAGCACATCTCCAATTGTTTTCAGTTTTGAGCACGCTTCGATTAAATAACTTAATAGAAAATCTGATTTTGAACAATTTCCGCCCGAACTAAGCACGCAACTTCAATGATAATGAGAAGAGTATTGACAATGGAACTCAGGTAGAGAATGCACGCAAATACACCCTTTGTAATTCGCAAGTACAGTGAAGTGATCTGATATAATATCCAATAATAGCCTGAGATACCTAAAATATGTAATCCGATGGAATTCTTGAAACTATGAATCATTTAATTTATGCGAGCGCAAAAGGCCACGGAAATCGTGAAACACGTGCAACGTCGCAAACGAACGGAATATGTGTCTCGGTATTCCCTTGGTGTAGTTTAATGTAAAATTGACTTGATGTGTCAACAACAGAGCAGTTTGCAACATAACGTGGTTGACGATGTTTCATTCATTTTCTGTTCAGTAACCTCTCAGGTTTTGCATCAGTACTTTTATGTGCTATTGGTTCAGCGTGAACAATCATCCGCTCGTACTTTCGGGCGATTAGTGATGAAAAATTATGATGAGTGACATCAACGCTTTGAGTTTCCTTTAATGTGACAAACCGTTTCCTCTAAGGGAACTATGATAGCTTACTTTTAGGCATGATTCTATCATAAGATGTGTCAATTTATGCAATGATATTCCTCATGTCTACAGTGTAGAATTTACCTTTTAATTAGAATTAAATGAACCTGAGTAGTCTTCTATCAGAATGGGATTGCAACTTATCGCTTGCGCTTCACACGTGCTGTTAAGTGCATAACTTTGTTTCCCGTGATTCGATTCTGGATAGGTGGAAGATTAACAGGCACCATTTTCACCTGGAAATGCTCTGAAAGCCTTAACGTCATTAATCCTTCCCCCACTGAGGCTTTGAAGGTGCTGACATAGTCAGACTTTTCTGGAGCGACTTCCAATGACACTTTCGAGACTCGACCTCTGGATCACAAGGTCAAATACTTCACCAATGTGCAGGGATATCTACAGTTGGGCGCCCTATCGGGCACCGGGATATGAAAGGTCGTGATACTACTATACATACTAAGGCCCACAAATTACAAGTAGTCGCTAAATAATGGAAAAATCAAAAAAGCATTTCTTCCCAAAACTTCATTTAGATTGCGATTGAAGTTTCCGCAATTTGCGGTCACTGATGTCAACACTTTCGACAGGCCTGTCATTCATTTGGGAAATTAGATTTTTGATAAAACACATGGATATCTTTTGAACAATTGACTTACACGAATAATGCTCATTACTGCAGCCAACAGTCAACAGCATTCTGTGTTCATCACAGTCAAACTTCTCTAGAACAGAAAGAGTGAACACATATAGATGATGACTTGAGGCAAGCCATCTCTGACGCAAATCGTCATCCGAAATGATTTGCTGATAGTAGAGATATGACAGAGAACATACTAAAAAGACGTATTGACTGGGTGCAACCAACCCACCCCGACTCATTATCTGAGTCAGCTGAGCACTGTCACTATCGGTGTCATCGAGTTTCTGAAATAACATGTCTTGACAATCTGAACATTTGTTTCTTGCAGCTACAGAGCGACCAACGTATCGGGCAACGTAAAAAATGATAGCGGAATCTTCATCAGAAATATCAAAAATTTCAACATCGGTCAAATATTTCGATAACCACAAACAATCACTGCCTGTTGCAGTCGTCAATTCTTCACTACTTGATGCAGTCAGCAAATGAGGGAGATCACTCTCCAAAATATTGTGGACACGAAGCTTCTTCTTTGCGTCAAGAAGCTGACGGACACTCATGTAATAGTTAGCTCCAGCCATCTGACGATACTGTCCAAACCGAGCTTCAATCGGATCTGAGAGGAGCTTTCCCGTCAATACGTAATCAAAGTCATGAATAGTGAGCAAATCATCTCTTGCACGAACTCCTTTGGAGGTAGATTTCACGTTTAGGATCTTCCAAAGATTCAGGATCAGTTCAATAAATTCCGCGGTATCAGTCCAACCATTGTTATTGTAAAATCGCAGAGCCTGGAGAGAAGAATCACAAAACCTTTAAAGCGTGTCGTGGACTTGTTCTTGAGATTGAAGGTGGATTCAATGATTCAGCAGTCAATTTGAATGCAGCCTTCACTGGTTTTCCATCCTCCAAAAGAAGTAATTCATTTCAAAAGAAGAGAAGGATGTCCCATTGGAAACACAAACTTGTCTCTGCTCAACCAGTTGTTAAAGGCATTTTTGAGATTATGTGTTGAGTCGAAAAGAAGGTATAGTTGCTTCTCCTGATCAACAAGATTGTTGACATTAAAGCGAATCAGTCCATCACACAACTTCTTATAAAGGCTTCGATTAACGGGATGATTATCGACCACAACAGCAATTACGTGCAGCACTTCCGTCAGACTTTGAAGCACTGAAATGAAATGGTGGTAAAGAATATCCAAGTTCAGTGACACAACTGGTGCGAGCTTGACAACATCTTTGTATTTACACTTCAATGACTGAACCATAAACGTGAGAACTGTTTTACCAATATCTTCACTCTCGGTCACACCCGTAAGTTTTCCCTTGACACATTCAACATTTTGCTCTGTGTAAACTTCATCGATGATCAATATCACAATGCGTTCATAGTCTTTGAGTTGACTCACACGAGAACTGATGTACGAAGTATCAATGTGACCAGGTGTAACTGAAGTCTCAACACAGTTGCTGAAGACGACGAATGGTAGGTAGAAAGAAAATTTCTCTCAATTTTGAATATAAAGGTCTGCTAGTTATATACCACAAAAACAACAAACATATGGTATTTGGTGAATAATGTCGAGCATGAACCGACTTCTGGCAGAGTTCCAACTGTTCCGAAATAAATTTCAGGAAATTTGTATGTTCATTATCATCTTGTTCAAGATGCTGTTCAATACTTTGCCGAGCAATGTCTAATAAAGTTATGTCAGAAATACATGAATAATTCAAATCACAGCGAGATTTTGCGAATGCGAGAAGATTACAAAGCTCCGTCGTCGAAGTCACATGCTCAGGAATGTGCAAAACATGGACGTATAACCGATGAGATAGTCGAAAATTGTTCACGAACACTTCAGTCCTTAGATCCTCCAAAACACGCACCGAACAACGCAGCGATGGGGAAAGGGAATCAAGAACTGCTGAGATATAAGCAAATAAAATGCTTGTCTCTGAATGCAGAGCAAAACAATCTCCCGGCAGGGTGATGGTGCAAAGTCTCTCTTTCAAGTCAGCGATGGTTTGAAATGTTTCACTTTCGAACATGATGTCCATTGCGTTGACAGAGGGCTCGTTTGCTTTATTCCGTCGAAATTCCGATGTTGCATTAGGTCGACGCTGAGTCGGTTTTGGCACACTCAAGTAGCTAGGGCAGTTATGAGGAATATGTGGCACAGCTGAAGACTTCAATTTTTTGAGTTTTAACTTGTTCGATTTTTTGTTCAACCTCGCGGTATTCGAGTCTGAGCTGTTGACAAGGAAGTCATCATCGGAGAAATGAAGATGACACACTCGTGAATATGTCGTTGGAGAGAAGGAAATACGTCGTCCGTCACAAATGTCATCTCTCTTAATGGCCGTGATCCATTTCTGTCTCATAATAGCGTCCAAAGGAAAAGCAAAAAAAGAAATACCTGTAGATTCCGACGTTGCGAGATTCGCGTTCGACGAACGTGCTCTTGATCCATGCGGAGCATACCAGGAACGGCAATTTGGAACACAGCATTTGAATCCCATCGCACATATTTAGACACCTGACCAAGTCGACGCCAAATCAAAGAATGATAACAATTCTCAAGACGTGATAGTGCAAAATCAATAGTCAAGTTCACGTCAGTACGATGAGGTTGCCAATGATATTCGCCATTGTGATTGGTTTAGGCAGACCCGAGCACCAGGGGGATGCAGTAGCGCTAGACTGAGTGAGGACGCGTACCGTCAATCCGTCATAAATTGCACAAAGCTTTCATACAGTTCACAATGCGTATGGCTCTCTCGCAGTCGTCTCGCATGCAGCCACCGCGCTGTTAATCGTGGGCCTTACTTTGTCGTGGAATTGTGAACAAAAATCGACCTTTCATATCCCGATGCTCTAGAAATCCCTGCCAATGTGTCACACAGATCACAGTTTTAAACCCGAAAAATTATAAACGTTACAGGCCTACAGTTGCCACTATGAATTATTAGGCGCATGAAGCTGAGCCCCCATTACTTTCTTACTAATCACAGAGCCTACATGATTCAAGTGTAATATGATTCACGCTCTTGAAGATAAGCTAGACTGAAGACAAGAGAGCAACTACAATTCCCTGATTAATGCTTCCACTATTATTTTGCATTTGTTTAATAAAAGCAAGTCGTTTTACCAAAAAATCGTTTTAATAAACCAAAGGATTTGTCTGCGTGTGCGTATAACACAGACGCAACAAGTATATGAATCAGCAAAATTGTTTTTGAGATGTCATGTGCTTTTTATAATGGTGTTTCATGAATACATGCCCATGCCTGCATCAATATGGATACTACAATCGCATAGTCATTAAGAGGTCACAAGCAAAAACTTGATTCATATTGTTAGATCCGTTCGCAATGAATTTATGTAAAAATGAAGATTGCAGGATAAAACCATTTAATTTCAATATTGAATGACAAAATTAATCACAATTTTTGTATTTCATTGGATATGTCTGACAAATATCAAGGCAACCAGGACGAATCTGTCTTGTGCTGGAGTTCTCTTAGTACTTGCTTTGGCTTCCCATTTCGTTCGAAGTAAATGAGAGAAAATTGTAATTTTCTTATAATCCTGCATCGATGAAAAATTGATCTATCAGATAACGTCTCTTCGACATCCATTACCGTCTGAATCATTTGACTTCAGTGACGCATGCACCAAGTTTTTTGTCACTGAACACCCACACTACCGATGCAGAAGCGACAACATGATCACAATTTTGAAATCTCGATGACATGTCTGAAGCACTTGTTTAGTACGAATGAATGATCTACACTTAAATCGATCATTAAATATAAGTAATGCATTTTATTATCGCCTGACGACGAAGTAGGGTGCTTCGACACGTTGCGGAAAATAAACTTACTTCTGGCAGATTGGTCTATTTTTCTATATTTATAAGTAATGCAGCTGCATATTAAGTATCAAATAACTGGTTCAGAACAAAGACGTACGGACATGATCTTTTCGAATGTAGGAACAGGCAATAATAATTTCACTCACAGTCAACTGTTTTGCGAGGAATGCACGAATGGCCTGCATAAAATCCTTCAGGAAGATGGTTGTATACTATAGCTACTCATGCACTGGCTCTAAACATGTGATTGTACAATCAGAACGAAACTTTGAGTAAGTTAATCACTCTAGCATTCTTAGCAGCATGATCGGGGTTTCGAACTAACATATTGAGAAGTTTTTTGAGTTTCCCTAGTCCGTACCTGTATGCAGTTTCAGACATTGGAGACTGTGTTGTAGAGGAGCAGGGAGAGACTCAGGTGAAAGATATTTAAATGAAGGTAACGCGGTCTGCGGATTTGTGTGAAGTAACAGGTGTCTGAGCTTGAGTAGTCTTCAAAGTTAAATTATCAGAAGAGTGAAAACTGAAATCATCTGGAGAAATAACTTTATCCATTCCACAACTATAATTCAAAGCATTCATTGATATATTGCCTTAAATGACACCGACAGCCGATTGAAATCAAAATAGATATCCCAAGTTGACCAATTGAACTCGAAAAATGAAATATTTACAGCAGAAAATAAAGACTGAGTATATCACAGCTTGAGTTTATAAACTGAAAATTGCAATAACGGTCTCGGTCTTCGATATTATCTTAAACAGAGGGTGAGCACCGATGCCTATGTGATATATTTGCGATTACACGGCTTATGAATCTCCGACAAAAATGACACAAAGATCTCTTCATGACTTCATCGATCTAAAGAAGGCAGTTGTGTAGTTTCACGACCAGTGTTGACTAGGTTAACTATCAATGGTTCTGGTTGCTGTAAAGATGGAGCTGTGATGAGAGTACCGTCTGCTTGGAAAAATTTCCGAGAGCTTCTCCCCTTAGGGACAGAGATATTCCCTTCACAACTCGTCGACAAGTTTATGGCATGTGCGCAAGAAGCATTTTGGTCTACGCCAGCGATACTTGGTCTCGCCAATAAGGAAATCGACCGCTTCATCCGCAATGACAACGCAATAGTGAGGTGAATTTTTTCCGAAGCAACTTGCCGACTGCGTTCCCATGGACGATATTGACAATCTGCACATTAGGCTCGGCATGCGCGGGATTGAAGACGTAATACGCTTAAGAAGACTTAATTCGTATGATCAGATGCATCGAATGGATGAAGATTCGTGGCCAAGCATGATCACGTCATTTGATGTTTCTGGACAGAATCCACGAGGTCGCCCCAAGAAGAGATGGCATGATAATATCAAGGAGGATATGAGAAAGTTCAACCTTCACACCATCAACCTACAAGACTGAGCAGCTTTGATGTCATCAAGCTGAACCAGCATTCAACGAAATCCAACCATCGGAATGCGGAGAAAGGAAGACTTTAAATGTGTAGTGAACGGGTGTGTGTTTTCATCTGCAACATAATTCCGCAGGACACTTTCGTACTGCCAATGGCTTAGCTTTGCTCAAATTAACATCGCATTAAATACCAATTCAATGTCAAAAGACGTAGAGAACTGAGGAGAACCTATATGAATGAAGAAACCTATTTGCAGATACATTAATTGGACTTAAACCGTCAGGGTAGGGGGTGATCACAATCAAATTGGAATAATTGACGCTTCAATAATTCAGTGAGAGCAGCACTTCCTCTTGATTTAAGAACTTCAATAACTGTTTGAGTATTTTCTCCAAGCACCCTTACGGTACTTTGATTTGAACCACTATGAAGTTGATAAAGCCTGCACTGAATCGCCGTAACTTGCGCATTTCTCTTCTTATTGGATTCGTGTCCATCTTCCTACCACAAAGCAGAATTACATTGCTATGCCAATTACGCAACTCACACCAATTCATGCATTATTCAAGAAAAAACGAACTGATAATTTGTTGAAAAACAATGGCAATAATCCATTTCATGATCGATTCCAAACATGGTTATTGAATTGCGTCAGAAAGACAAACACCGCTTGATTGTTTCAAATCTCAAACTGAACTCCACAGAGAGTCAAATCTTCTTTCCCAATGTTTGAACTATGCAAATCAGCTACAATGAAAATATGCCAAAATCCTGCCATTACAAAGTACACGATTCTATGAAAGTTATCGAAGAATTTTTATTGCAACCCGTTAACTTTGTTTTTACTTCGCTTTGACATTATGATGTGCATGCATTGTTCTTGTAAGAAAAGTTGAATGTCGCACTCACATAACACACCAAAGTGATTCCAAAAAAATCAAACGACGTCAAGGAATTGAAGCATTTGCGTGCAAGGAAATCTGACAAAATTGAATCAAATGCAAAATATTACACATAGTCATTCTATGATAATGATGGTAGTTTTACATATCACACATGTCAGAAGAACTATTAATCTTAAAAAGATGTGAGACCATCACTCAAGAGTCAGACATTTGTCACTAACGAGTAGTAGTGTGAAGAAACAATGAAAGAAACAACATTATTCAGTGAGGAAACAGGCAGACATGAACGTTTTGCACGCGAGGAATATTAAGAATTGCTTCAGTTCCACATTGACGCCAATCCAAAAATGTCTTTGAAAAACGATATTTTGGACATTATCTATGCTTTCAAATAATCCTCAAGTGTTTCAATATGTACTACATGAGCAATTGAGAACTTCTGCCTCAGTAGAAATATATTCTTTCTGTTAGAATGCAGAGAAAATGCTGCAATTTTGAGTGAAAATTTAGTGAGCAACAACAGCTACCAGTTGAAAACCTATAAGCAAATGCATTAATTGGACTTGACGATGTCTGTATGTACCGGCATATAACATATGTTGAATTTTTATCAAACATAAAAAGGTAACAAATTTCAAGTCAATTAAGTCGCAAGTCTGTATTCTTTAAGTAACACCTGGTTGCCCGACTCATCACTAATGCCTTTTAATTATGTTGCCCACTGTAGATCTCAAAATGAAATAATACGGCCGTTTCACAATTATATAAATACGAGCGGAATTGTGTTTATTAGGCAATCCCCTCACGCAGTTCCGTAGTGGTCCTAATCCCCTTCCTATCACGTAAGATGTGGTTACGTGTTATCATAGCAGTGAGGACTCTTTTTAGATAGATGTTAACAGCTTCATTCTACAGTCATGTTTTAATTTCCTTCTGATCACTTTCTGATTTACTGTACAGTCTTAATTTAAGTTATGAGAATATGTAAAAAGGTAATGTTTACGGACTTAAGGTTGACTTTCAGATGTTGTCATGTATAGCACTAGCTAGCATGTATTGGTATTATTGAAGGGCAAGGTTCTTCAAAGATTCTTTCTTCGGATCCTTGTTACATTTATAAAATTAGGTCGATTTCTGAGTGTTTTGATGAATGGGTTTCGGGGCTATGGCCTGGACTTCATTGTCTAATTCAGCATTAAATCATGATATATCTTTAGGTGCCATATTTTGAATCATATCTGGCCAGTTTTACTTTCTGTCTTGACAAATCCGGAAGGTGAAGTATTGGTGGAAATTCGAAGAGAGAATCTGTTCTTAATGTCGGCGGTCACAATTGTGACGTGCTATTTATTCATTGATTATTATTGTCTTGGCAACTGATGTGTGGTGGTGAGGGTTTGATCCTGATAATTGACACAGTCGCGTAAGTAGCTCGTAGCTCAGTTGGTTAGAGCCATGGTTAGAGCACAGGTCTAGCTAACCTTGTTCGTAGGTTCCAATCCTACCAGCCGCGCATCTTTTGCATGGCAGTTTGATCCATCGTTTATTTAATTTCATCGTTGTTAAATGAATACAGTTATGCATGTGGAACTTTAGTCGATCCTTACCTCAAACTAGAATAACTTTGACTGAAATAATACGTGTAATATAAGTTAACGCGTATGAGCAATGTATACATCAAAAACGAGGAATTACTACGAATTGGATGAACATATTGATTGAATGCACATATTTTGTGGAAAATAGTGGTGGAAATTCCGACTCACCATCTTGCATCCTTAAGACAGATTGCGCAAATCCCCTACCACTTAGTAAAAATAAAAATCCAAACATAATCTGGTCCAAAAAAAGAGTCTACTAACAAACACTTTGCATGTCGCAATGCACAATTAAAATGAGGCAACACTCATTCCTTGTTTCAATGATTCGTGCCTTCAATCGCGGTTTCTTCAAATATGTTGACAGTTTATATTGTATATTCTATATGCACAATGTCTTTTTTTGAATATCGGCCTCACGATTTTCAGCATTGAGGCTTTCGAAATATATGTTTATTATTACTATTAGTATCATTATCTGAGCCAAATCCAAAATTGTACTCTCATATTTAAGAAAGCCAAAACTGTTACGTGGATTAAAGTCAGTCCGAACAGGGGATGCGAGACATTATTCTAGGGCGATTTTCTAATCGCTGACGATTCCACTCTGAAAATGTCACTATCCAAACTCTCTCGTCAGCTTGTGGTCAACAACATGATTCGATTCGCTGCATCCCACTCCTTCAACGTCTTCTCCTCTAAATCTTCGCTCACACAATCCAACCATCTTCTCCTCGGTCTTCAAGGCTTCCTCTTACCATACACTCCAGTCGAGCATTTGCTTTGCTATGTGTGTCTGTTCTCTTCGAAGGATATGGCCGCATCACCTCAGTCGCTTTTCTTGCACTTTCTTCTAGATCTCTGTGACCTGCAGGTTTCGTCTGATGGTATAGTTCCGGATTTTGTCTTTCTTTGTCACTCCATATGACCAGCGCAGCATCTTCATCTCGGCGACGTCCAACTTCTTTTCTTGTGTCTTCTTCATTCCCCATGCTTCCGATCCATACTTCATTGTTGGTCTCACTGCTATCTTGTACACCTTCCCTTCTTTTTTGTTGACAGTCTCTTGTCGCATAGCACTCCTCGAAGTTTCCTTCAGTTTTGCCATCCAACTTGGATTCCATGGCCTACCTCTGCATCCAGTTCTCCATCCGCCGCCATCGTTGAACCTAAATACTTAAATTTCTTCACCCTGTTCAGCTGCTGGTTCTGCAGTTGGATATTTTCGTCGCCGTCCTTAGTGAATTGCAAGTATTCTGTTTTCATTCTGTTGATGTCAAGGCCCCTCTCTTCCAACACTTTTCTCCATTCTTCCAGCTTTCTCTCGACTGCTTCACGCTCACTACTACACAGAACGATGTCATCAGCAAATAACATGCTCCACGGAGGTTTTTATTTTACTTGTTCAATAATTACATCCATTGCAATGTCGAAGAGGTGAGGACTCAGTGTTGAACCTTGGTGTAGACCAACTCTTTCGGCTTCTCAGTTTGTAAACCAACTTCTCAATTTCTCCAACACTGATTTTCTGCATCAACTCAGTAAGCGATCGCGCGCAGCCAAGATGGTCAGAGCGACAGGTCTAGATAACTACGTTAGGTGGTTAAGTACAACCAATTGAACATAACTCAAATCAACTGATTTATGGCAGAAATACTGGAATCATGTGAATGACACATCACACATCACCGTTAAACGACTCCACACCGAGCATATGAGGGTAGTTAAGTGAAATTTTAATCAGTCACTAAAAGCTATCTTGAAAATCAATCTCGAATTGCTAACATGCGATGAATTGAACGTGCGCATTCCTCGCTTAAGCGCATCATGTATGACGGTTGAATACAGTTCATCATCATATCAACATAAATGGCGATTACATGTTTTTACTTTGTGCATCGATCCATGTGCCAAGTACGTGTATGGGTGAGTCAAAATTAACCGTAAATTAAAAAATATGAGTTTTCGTTCATGGTTAACAAATTGCTCATCATTTCTTTGACCAACGATAGTCAGTCAAGTTCGATTTCCCAATGAGATGGAATATAAAGAACAAGTTGTCAACAAGTAGCCGATTGGGTAATTGCTGGAGCAGATAAATGTTATGTTGAGGACTGGAGGTGACGATTTCGCACGAATTCCACAAAGAACCACAATCTCGGCAGAAATGCTTGCTAGCCGATGCAATGGTGAATTCTATGAAGACCAGATGTATTTAGATTTGTTTGTGTTGAAAATAGGGTTTTAAAAAAAACAATTGGATGTTTAAAACACTGAAAAAATATGTTTAAAACAATCTGAAATAAATGCTGTTTTTTCATAAGATATTCTTTTCATACTTGGTTCTATTCAGGAACTAATTTAGTTTTTAGCCCTCCATATCATGTTTATAAATCGCCTAAACGTTGCTCTTTAAAAACATAATCGAATGAACAATCCTAGAAGTAGAGATTGATTCTATTATTCATATCGCATTATTTGTGTACGATCTTCCCAATGATCAGAAGAAGCTTATTATAATTTTTCAGAAATATTCTGATCTTTAATGGATTTTTATTGCATATGGAGATATACATGTCGGTTATAGAAGAAAATTTCATTCATTAGCAAATGGTTAGTTCGTTCATTGCACTATTTTGTTACCGATTGGCACTTGCAAAACCAAGCGCTCATGGGTTAATGATCATTTCCAAGCATAGCCAAAACTTTCCTGCCATCAATCAGATTTCCCAAGCGAGGCATTAAGCTATCCAAGCATAGAACTAATTAGAAATCAAGTTTCAGAGCTCTACGACACAAAACGCCGGAGATAGATGGCGTTAAACGCCTAAGAATGGCCAAAAATGATCCAAGCATAGCCACAATTTTTCTAATATCAATCAGATTTCCCAAGCGAGCCAAACTTAAGCTATCCAAGCATAGAACTAATTAGAAATCAAGTTTCAGGGCTCTACGACACGAAACGAGTTCGCTCTTTTTTAGATGGCGTGAAACGCCTTCGGTTGTCAAAGACATGCAGACAATATTTAGGTCGATCCAAGTAAGCAGACAGAACATTTCCTTGTTCCAATATATTTCTCAATCAAGTCATATCTAATAATGCTTGGATAGCTAATAATGCTTGGATAGCGTAAGTTTGGCTCGCTTGGGAAATCCGATTGATATTAGAAAAATTGTGGCTATGCTTGGATCATTTTTGGCCATTCTTAGGCGTTTAACGCCATCTATCTCCGGCGTTTTGTGTCGTAGAGCTCTGAAACTTGATTTCTAATTAGTTCTATGCTTGGATAGCTTAAGTTTGGCTCGCTTGGGAAATCTGATTGATGGCAGAAAAGTTTTGGCTATGCTTGGAAATGATCATTAACCCGCTCATGCTAACGCTTTGAGGCGTGCCGCAGTATTTCTAGGAATTCCTCATCATAATCAATCATCATACGCGCGCTCTCTATGGATTCTTGGCAATTATGTTGTCAGTTCACTCCACGAGGCTCGAATTCATTCTTCAACTTAAGTGTTATCTGCAACCTATAATTGTTTTATTAACAGCGGTGGAAGAGTCGATGTCGCTTCTGTTACTAACTGACAGAGTTAACTCAAAATAAATTGTAATATAGTTTACCGTGAATTTAATTCATACAAATAGCAGTAATAATGGAAAATTGCAAAAAACATAAAACACTAAAAATCATTGACTGAAAAATTGTTTTTTCAAAACCCTAGTTGGAAATCATATGACGCATTATGCACAGATTCTCCATATAAATTAGCTTTCTGGAACTTACAGACCTGCTTGGCCATAAAATAGTAATTTTTATCATTCATGTCTAATTTTGACTCACCCTGAAGTGCATATAACGTCCATCTTCTGTCATAGATTCACACTTTCTCTCAACTGATGGAGCGGAAATGGCGAAATATTTCGTAACGGATTTGGAAGAATGTGGCGTGTGAGAAGCGTGTACATAGCTTGCCCATGTTATTGATGACGAGAAAGCAATGCCTGCAACATAGTGCAACAACAGCCAAGACAAACGACATCATTACTTCCAATCACTGTTGGAACCGGGAGGGATTTGGCGATCCGGACCCGACCGTTGATCGTTGATCAGAATTCTCGACCGACCGGTTGACCGGTGAAGTTTTGGCCTTCACTGACCGGTCTCTGACCGGCGACAATCTTACTTTATATCCTATAGTCTTTTTACTAAATATGCGCTATACAAATTTACTTATCAGGCATATAGGATTCAGTCATAAACAATTAAAAGACATATCAAATATATGCTGTACTTCCTTGCTTTTCACAATAATTTCAAAATGCTATTATCAAAAATCCCTTTGATAAAAATGACAAGTTATGACTTGAGCTACAACAAATTCAATTGTCACTGAATTGCAATGAAATGAATTGCTTTGTTGAAATTTTGTTTGAAATTTTGCATTTGTCTCCATTTTTGAAGCGTAATAGCTGCTTCTATAGTCACAGATGTTCGCTTTCAAAATCCTCATCAAATAATTACATATTCTGTTTAACTTGACAAGGACGAATTTCGTGATTCAACCGAAGCTCCAAGTGGTACGAGACCTGCTCTCGCATTAGCCATTCAGATTTTGATCATAGCTTTTATCGCATGTCGCATGTAAAATAAACATTTTATTGAATAAGAAATACTTGCCATGTATTCATAGCATAAGTTTATAATTGATGCCATCAATTAACGATATTTCAAAAAACCGTCTGACGTTCATATTTTGGAAGGCCGGTGCTAAGCCGGCGTGGAGAGACGATGCATGTGCTGCTACTTCGAGAACTAGTGATTTAGAAAAATCAGTGATGATGAGAGACTGGAAAAAAGAAGAGACTCAAGTGTGGCAACTCGGGAAAGCAGAGATGGAGGAAAATTGAGAGAGTCTATGACCGAGAGGAGACATGTGAGTAAAAGATAAGAAGAGAGAGGAAGCGGAATAAGCAGAATTGAATCCTAACCGGCATTTGGTCGGTAATTCCAAACGCTCGACCGGCGAATGACCGCGTTCAGGCAGACACCGGTCGACCCGGACTGGCTCTGTCTGTTCCAATAAGTGCAGAGTGGCTCTTCTGGCACGGAGGCTAAGTTCTCGGCTTTATAATCTGCTAGAGAAGTGATTTAACTCCGAGAATTTCAGTGATAGTCGGGCATCCAGATTGAAGAAAGTATTACAGCACTCCAGCAAATTCTACTGCCCCTCGGTGTGGGAGTAGTACGTAGCAGTGGTGAGGAGAGTCGAAATGAAAACATGAGTCAATTAATGCCTTCTCACACCGACGCTTCATAAACTTCAAGATCCCTGTATGGCACAGCAACATGATATGAAACGTGAAAACAAATATAAATTTCTGAAATGGATAGAAACAAGGTTTTCAAATCGCCTGTTAAAAGCATAGTTTCACATCTATTTTTGAAAATAATTCTGTCTCATATTCCTAAACTAAGCAATTACATTAAACTGCAGTCTGATTTAGAGACTTTCATATTTTGTTTATTCACGACATCTCCCTAACCGATTCCTTATATTTTTTCTTCATTGCTTAATGCCTAGCTGTTTCAATCTTGTCTTATGCATCGATACGCTCAACAGAGCTCGAGCGTACGTCAACCTCGTCCTTGGCAATATCTTGTTGTGTACTCTCAATATTTGATGTCGATGACATCGCTACACTGACAATGACTGCATTGAGCTCATCTTTGTCGGACATTTTTTACGTGGCAATGAGAGACAAGTCCGCCCCTCTTGCCAATACTTCACCATGGTTGATCGAAAAAGTGGGCAGGGATGCACAGTAGGTACCTAACTGACGTATTGTTTCCTTACAAAGACTTGTATGCAAATTGACGAATTCATATTGCACAATATTGTAAATCATCGATGAGAAGAAAACCGAAAAGTAATCTTATCTAGCCATTAACATTCTACTTGTCTAGTTGAGATAACATGACAATAGGTTCCATCTTTCAATAGTATGATCGCAAGGTCAAAATATTTCTAGATATTGTAATTAAAGTCTGCAGATATTCAAATAAAAATGTTTTAATCGAGGATGGTGAGCTTTTCCAACAGCAGAAATTCAATTTATTCAATGTGGTCTCCCATGGCACAGTGGCTCATGCCGGAGGTCGATCCCCGAAAGCATTGGAAGTCGTCAGGAAGGGCATCCGGACTAAAAGTGCCACGCAGCTCCGTAACAGTCTGACTATGTCAGCACCGTCCAAGCTCCAGCATGAGGGAGTAGTGACGTTTGAGCTTCATTATCGTTTTTCTGAATTAAGTGAATTTTTCATTTCAATCCCGGTTATTCCACTGTAGTTTGACGGAGTCAGAAGCTGTGCCAAGTAAATCAGAAAGCTGCACCCGAATTAAAGAATGCCAAAAATAGAATATCAACATTTTCATTCAATTTTAAATAAATGCAACTTATTTTATCAAAAAAGAATTGATAATGGAAAATCAGGATGCTTCAGTCGCTCGAATACCAACGGCCTGTTGGCTACAGCGGCGCTTCTTAAATTGCTAATATATTCTGTCTATCGATTTGAGCTGCTTGCCCACCCTTTGTAAAATTGAATAGCTATAAATTTCTGTCATAATCCCTTTTTTTACATCAAGTCCTATAATTCAATATGGAAGCCGCAAGCGCTGCTCCCAAACGAACCTGAGTCATCAACAGAGCGCGATAAGTCACTGAAATTTTCATCTGTCTAGTTCTCTAATTTACCATCTCTCGGCATTGCGAGTCTGCAACAGGTTTTTCGACGCTGCACCTAACTTCTTGATGGTGATCTTCAAGCTCTTAAGATTTGCACGAGAAAGTTCCTCACCGATAAATCAACGAAATCGTGGTATCCTATTTCATGCGGCATGAGCTCACATTTCCACGCAACACATCGAAATAGATCAGGCCGATGGTCTGACTGGGATAATTCATCTGAGATGCATCTTTCCACTCGAACTTACCACTTCCGCGGAGACTTGCGTCTTTGCTTGACCACTCAGTATAAAGGTAATTCACGTTCAATACCTGGCAGGTATCACTGCATCTGAGACTGCATCGACAATTGCTTGCAGGACCAAACGGTGACTTTAATTATCTGAATTGTGGATGAAAAGATATTATCTCATAAATGTTAAAAAAAATGTGGTCATCCAGATGATCTATATCTTGAGCAGATTTGGTAGGATATTAAATAGATCTTGTCCAGCTACCTTCATACCGTCACTTGCAGCTATCTACACTATCAATGGTCAGCCATCTTCCACAACACTCCAGCAATCGAAATAAGATCCACTCACGGTAAATTTGTGCTCATCCTAGTAGTTTGCTTAGTCATTTATCTGCTTGTATTTTCGTACCACTATATTGCAGATATTCATCGTCAGGATAATACCATGTCTCGTTTTAGATCTTGGTGATCTTCTATGACTTTCTCATACATCACACTACATATGGTATCATAGGCTAAATATATATGTATGTGACATGGAAGGCGATTAAAGTACAATAATGCAGATCATCTGAGTTGTTCGATTAGAGGAGACACACTCACACACCACTGCGCGCTACACACAACCTCTACATAGACTATGGTGGGAGGCAGTCACATCAGGTCGGATTTCTGTGGTCTTGTGATCTCATACAATGGAAGGCGGTTGGCATACGCTTCATACAATGCGGCGTCTGACAATTTTCAACCTGATTGCAGCTAGCGCATGCAGGAGAAAGGAGAATTACCAATGACAGTCCGAAACGCAAGCCTTTGGGAGTATTGATTCAGTTCACGTGACTTTTGTACACCGAATAGTCGAGGTCAAACGGATGACGATTTCAATGCTTACGGCAGTTCGCCTTAAGGACAGCATTACTGAGCACTGCTTTTCTGTGTTTATCGAACGTCATGAAGTTTACGAGCTTCAAAACCGACGGCATTTGGCGATTCTATAATCGGGAAGATTCTGGGGGCAAACCGGGTCAACATGCACAGTGCAAAGAATGCAAGAAAGTAATGAAGTGCTTCGGTAGGGCCTTCTAACGTACATGTACATGTAATTAGTATTTTCTCTGCCTTGTTAGATACAATATTAATTATCAGAAAACCGGTAATTACCGGTTTTGTCGCAACTGGATTATCGAATTACCGGTTTTCCAAAAATACCCCGGTAATACGACCCCTAGTGTCGTTACATGACAGCCTTCAGCAATAGTTGAAACATATCTTGAAATCGTTCTCTTCTCATCTTGCACTGAGTCAACTGCATTCATATGATTCATAACACTTTTCGATGCGGCTTATAAATCGCAGGCTGACCTTTTCCGATTTTCAATCAGCTTAATAAGCGCGTGAAAGCATCAAATAATCGTCAATGAAACATTTCACGTATAAATTTTCAAAAACTAACGATGATCATCTCTTGACAGTGATAAAAATGTCTCCTCTTCTACGACCGACGTTTCGCATGTGCGTCATCGATCTGCAGCTGTTGTTGCCACGCTTCTCTCCCCTGACAATTCACCTGAGCTGCCATCGAATATGAGGAGGCCACAGCTAAAGAATTCGATACCTTTGCATTTTATTCTATCATCGCAAGTCTTCGAATCTTGACTTGGATTATCCACTGAGGAAGCTGATTATCGATGCGATTCGATATGAATTCTGCTCGGACTGCATGATTGCTTTTTCCACTGTTGATATCGTGATAATAAAACAGAACTGGCCAAGGAAATGCTATTCAAAGCCAACACTATCATGTAAATAGAATAATTAAATATTGAGTGGCATTCTCAGTTGAAAAATGGGATCAGACATGAATAGCTGCTATTTCATCCGATATCAGGAATCCTCAGCAGACCTAGTTCACATCTGTCAACATAGACACAACTCCCTATTTGAAGTTGCAGCCATACACTATAACTTCCGTTCTTGTCTGCAGGTTATCCTTATTTAGGTGCTTCAGGATCTCTACTGACGCATAACATCATCGGAGTATTAAATTGCATAATTTCCATAAAGTTTTACAGATGAAGCTGAAGCCAAAACTTCAACTGCTTTTTATTGATGTTTAACATATTGAATCGTTTAAAGAATCGAATTCAATTTTTCTATGCTTTCCACAAAATGTTTACGCAGAAGTATGGGAGTTTAGCAGAATAATTTAAACGTAAACAATCTAGAATCATTCTCATTGAAATATTGAATGAAACCTTTATTCTGTTTTTTGCGTCCCTCGTAGAGTAAAATTATTGAATAATATAGCATAGTTCGGTTGAAGGACTATTCTGCATAAATTGCAATTTTAAATGAAAAGTTAATTAATTAAATTGTCCGCGAACAGTCTCAGCGTGAAAACTTGGGTTGAAGGGAAAGTAATTTATTATTCTCTTCCTTAAACCAGAATTTCTGCATGAGAGGGGTTCGTAAGCCAAACTTTATAGAGCTTTATACTCATAGTCAAGAAAATAGCGTCATTTTTGAATTATTATTTGAAGTTTCTCGGGTAATCTCTTAATGCTCCTGCTGATAGCTATTGCTTAATAACAGTAAATGTTTACTAAACTATTAGGCAAAATAAAGTTTCTACCTAATAAAACCGTGATAGTGTATAAGAAGAATATACATGTACAGTAGTCTAACTTGCTTTAAGTTTGGTTAAGACTATCAAGCTATAAAAACCATGACATACCAAGAGTACATATGAAGAGCTATGAATGTGAATATTGTAATTAGCAATATAGCGGAAATACTGAAAGAAAAATGATAATTTCACATGCTGCTAAAGAGCAATAGGAAAAATGTCATCAATTATGTCATATTCTTAATTTATAGCATGAAAGCGTTCTGATTCAGCAATTAAACAATAGAAAAAACATTAAATTCTCAGTTGATTATATTTTCGATTGATTCTGTAGCACTATCATAGTCATGCTTCAAGATCAATAAAAGAATGTCTAGAACAAAGGTAGACTAGTAAAATTTAGTCTGCATGCTCTATTTATTCTGCAAAGCTGCGCCGGCGCATTTCATCTTTATGTTATGAAGACTAATTTGGGTTTCAGATACACCAATCAAGCTGAATATCCTTGATTTAGTAATACAACATCTCAAATCCGATTTCAGCGATTGTGCCTAAGAAAATTAATGTTAAAGAAGATAAAAATGCTCTCATTAATGTCAGTTGAAAACTGCTTCAGACACAAGTGGATAGTTGAATTCCAACAACGACAATTTATATTCTAAACGCATACAAGGACAATACTTATACAGCATCATCGTGTAAGGATGATGGGGGAATTGATGTCGGTATTACGGGACCCACTTTCCTTAGAATTCGTTTTCTAGGAAAAATATAGCCTTTTCAATGATCTTATATTCCCACAGAGAAAATCAATTCAATGTTTCACTCTTCACCAGCACGATCAATAATGACTCTCCAGAAAAAATTCACTGATTTATTCAATTTCAGGAAATTTCAGGAAGGTTAATGATAAAAGTAGAAACAAGTCTTTCCCAAATCTTTCTTCTATTTTTCTTCTAGAAAAATAGAAGAAAGATTTGGGAAAGACGTGTTTCTACTTTTATCAGAAAAAATTCACTCGAAATTTTAGTGGGGGAAGCGGGAATCTAGCTTACAATTTCTGATAAGAAACTTAGAAACAAGGAAAACAGCAATGTTGAGTGCCTACTCAACATTGAAGACAGGCCGCATGGAAGACAGGGTTTACTTTTGCATGGTACTTTGAGATTCATTGTTTACTTGCATATTCTGCATCATGTGATTAAATTTTGACGAAATTTTTTTAGAAATCCATCTCTGAGAAAGTAATGGCGAAAATGCTTAAATTTCAATTTTATTTCCCATTGTGTGATGTCAGCTCATTATTTTTTTGATGACAACTATCAAATTTTGTCATTCTTGAGTGCAATCAAACGCCTCCACTTTTCGGATGCATTTATGGGAATTGCGTTTTAATTTCAAGGACATTTAATGCCATAATTACGTTGGCATGTTCAGTTAACTCTAAAGGTATGTTTCACATTAAAAATTTACGTAATTGAAACTTGTGCATGTTTATTGGCAGATCTAGCATTCAGTCTGTGCGTGTATATAAAATATGTTGAAAATTTGATAATGAGAAGTCAAAAAGAGCAGTATAAAGATTTGAAATGGCAGGGCAATGATAGAGATAAGGAGTTAATCGTCATTTTATTCAGCATGCCTCTAAAGTATGCTAAGCCATTAAACAAAAGAAGGAAATTTGCTTCAAAGTTGCACATTAAGTTAAAAATTCATTCTATTTAGAAACTGAGACTGACCATCTTAGTGATGAATTTCGAAATAGCAATGCTTTTTTTACTTCGAGTTTGTTTGATAGGAAGTTACTACTGTTAAGGCTGATATATTCCTCTTCTTTAAAACATTTTTACTGCCATAATCATAGTTATAAATCATTATTGTCAGTCAAAAATATCAACTCCTCATATTAACAACATTGGTTTCAAAGGTTTGCGAATGATTCACAATGCAAATCACATACAAATGAATAACATCGAAGACAGATTAATGAAAGGGCTAAAGACTTCCAAAAAAAGAATAAAGAGATATTTCAGATATTGTGCATAATTTTCCTTCTTTTGCGCCCAGTCTCTCAATTTGAAGTCTTAAAAGCTGTCTTAACATAATGTGGTTGCACCCTTTAACAAATATCCGTGGAATTCGCGCATTCCGACTTGAATTCATGTATACTGCAGATATGCGAACGTTCCTTAAAATTCCTTTCGAACTTGTTTTACGAAATGCTCTTTCAACTTTACCTGGTGGTTCATCGTACGAAATGTAATCTTCAGAACAGTCATTGACAGTTATAATTTAATGATTTGCAATAAATATCAAAATAAGAATTGAAAGTTTTGTAAAATGTGCTTTAAGGACAATGGAGGAGTGAACTGACAGGCGCTTTCAGGATTTGATTTCGTGTGGAGTGAGCAAACTTACTATAATCGATTACTTCGTCTAAGGAAATATGATTGATTTGTAGTTTCATTCATGCATAGTCGAAGTAGCATACAAAAAAACGTACACGATGTAGAAATTGAAAGGTAACATTTCAACAGAACTTAATAGTACATGCATTGCGTACCTATAACACTGCCCATGCGGAGTCATAGATAGATCGTCCACATACCCACAGAAATAATGCGCCTCACTAGTAATAAACCCACTTTTCAAGAATGAAGCTTCAATGCTACTACACTCTCCCATGGCCTTGGATGACGCTGGTGTAACCTATGCTAATATTTACCTGCATTTAAGACACGATTTTGAAGTTTTGTGATAGGAGTTAGTAAATAAGTCTACTAATAAGTTATTCAACAAAAAGTTAAATAGATCACAGTATATTGTTTCCAGCTATGAATCGTGTCTTTGGTAAAGATAATCGGGTGAAAAAATGCAAGCGAATGCTTTGCATTTGTGCATATGATACGAAATAATAACATTTACAAATTGCACACATGCATCGATATTGCTAAGACTTTATTGTAATAAAGATCACTCACTATATGCAAAAGTAAACATTCATTAAAAATCGAGCTGACTCATGTTACAATGGAGTTTTGAAGACAACAAAAACTGATTCGCTATAAAAGAAATCTGTTGTATCCACATGAGCAAAGTAAACTTGAAAAAGTACGAAGTCGTCCACCTTGTTGTCTAAAGAGTGAGTCAAAAAAACTAGACACTGCTTAAATAAGTCTATAATTTCATTACATTAATAATAATATGGATATGAAAACAGTTAGCATCTTCTTATCACCTGAATGAATTCTATCATCTTCAATACCTGATGATGCTTAACTTAATATCTATCTTTTTTTATGTTTCCTATACAGCTATTTATGAGAGTGTGTTAAATATCAAAGCATTATACAGAGTGAGTCAAGAAAACTAGACAATGCATAAATTGGCCCATAGCTTCATTACATTAATATGGATATGAAAACAGTTCGCATTTTCTTAAACTACTAATCTTTCTGCATGTTTTGATACTAAACATCCCATATTTCTTTTTATGTGTCATTCCACAGGATGAGATTGATTTGCGGTTGGTGAAACCGCATCTGCACCACCAAGGCTTCAGCAGTTGATGGACTTCTGACTTGCCGCCTTCGCGTCATGCTTAAAACACAAGTTCTTTGAAACACATCTTTGTTAATTGAACAAACTTAAAAGTGAGCAAAGACGAAGCAAGAAACACAGTAAGTTGATCTTCGACATGGAGACCATTTCTTTGGAGGCAAGTGTGAGTCCTACACCTCTTGTGCCACCAAAGATGTCGAAATGATGGTTTGCTCGTTTTCTTCAGGTTGTTGCATGGCTTCTTGAACTGCCTGAATGTTCTGTGGAGATCTTCCTGTTCTCGGACGACAGGAATTTCCTTTATTAAGGTTACGACTTGTGCCAGTTTGTTGGTATTTTGAAATATTTGCATAAACAGTTTGACGGCAAGGGCATCTTGCATGCGAAAAATCGTTGGCGAAGAAGTTGCAACAATTCAGTGACACTTGGGGTCCGATGGTATTCTGCAACAATGAAGGCTCTTTGTTGAGGAGTAAACTGTGGTCGCACCATGATTTTACAAAGTCAGGGAGACCGAGAAAGTTGCGTCGGTGCATTAATGCCGCTTCTATCAAATTTTGTTCACTTGGTGCAGAGCAGATTTCACTTTTGTCAATCAATCAGTAATTCTGGGGGGAAATGTATGAAAAGGAAAGGTAAGTTCGTTATCAATAGATGGAGAAGGACGTGTTGCATTCGAATACATGAAAAGTCTTGTTATTTCCATGAAGATAATGATACCAGAAACCTATTCAAGAATTCTTAATGAGGTTGACATTCTTCGTCGAAGCAGACAGATAATTCGATGTGTCTGTCGAAGTGAGGTCTCACACCTGCCTCCAAAGAAATGGTCTCCATGTCGAAGATCAACTTACTGTGTTTCTTGCTTCGTCTTTGCTCACTTTTAAGTTTGTTCAATTAACAAAGATGTGTTTCAAAGAACTTGTGTTTTAAGCATGACGCGAAGGCGGCAAGTCAGAAGTCCATCAACTGCTGAAGCCTTGGTGGTGCAGATGCGGTTTCACCAACCGCAAATCAATCTCATCCTGTGGAATGACACATAAAAAGAAATATGGGATGTTTAGTATCAAAACATGCAGAAAGATTAGTAGTTTAAGAAAATGCGAACTGTTTTCATATCCATATTAATGTAATGAAGCTATGGGCCAATTTATGCATTGTCTAGTTTTCTTGACTCACTCGGTATAATGCTTTGATATTTAACACACTCTCATAAATAGCTGTATAGGAAACATAAAAAAAGATAGATATTAAGTTAAGCATCATCAGGTATCATACCTATAGATCATACCTATAGATCCACATGGTCAACTTCCCAATTTATACATCTGGTCAATTAAAGAAGATTAAATGCTGTCATAAAATTTTGAGTCACTTGTATGCGGATCTGAAGGTGCGATAGAATGGCTGTGGAATTCATATTCGAAATCTGTACATTATCTTCATTGGCATTTATCTTCAATTATGAAAATGAAAGTTAACGTTTACTCATTTTTGATGTCGCAAGCAAACGCCTTAGTTTGTCAGCAGACGCTTCCTGTCCAAGCCCCTTATCCATGATGAATGGCAGAAGCATGTGTACACGATTTTTGCATGTGCACCCGAGAAGGAAACACAAACTCTCAAATAGAGATGTACTTAAGCATGAGATTTTATCCTTGAACTCAGTCCTAGTTCTTTATGTGTAGACTAAAATTCGCTACTGTTAGAAAACATAATTTTCAATTACTCGTAGTTTTTTGGATCCTGACAGTTCGAAAGCTTAACAACACAGCAGAATATAGGCTTCGGAATTAAAAAACGAAATAACTTTGCAAAAACTTTTCCAGAAATGAAATGAAAGGTTGATCATTTTTGGACTACATCTATAGGCGCAAGTGGATCACCTCTCATTGGAGGTCACTTGTATCACATCTATAGGCGCAAGTGGATCACCTCTCATTGGAGGAGCTTTAGCAGCATTCGGAGTCATTAAAGCCCGAGGTAACTAATATTTCTCGGGAAACCATCCATCAAACCCGTGCGCAATTTTAAGTGATTTGCGGAGAGGTTTGTCTAACAGATAGAAGACTCATGACAGTCTGCTTGACGAAATTCCTCCATAAATGATGTCACACTTAAATTATTCCGTTTTTTCTATTCTACCAAAGATATAACTAATAATTCATGTTACAGACAAACCGTCATGAAACATATTTGCAAGCTATTCATCTTTATCTTCATCATTACCTTGTCTCTAGTGCATAGAAATTGGAGACTTGTCTATTCGGCAACTTATTTGATCTTGCTTGTATTGACTGGACATTGAATATACTGTAAAGACAATGATGCATTCGGAATGTTGGATTCAGTTTTCTGGAATAATTGTCTTTCAAAGGGAATAAAAGCGTCTGAAACAATAGCTTTACAGTTTCGGCCTCGTAAAGGAAGGAATTTGAGTTCCAAAAATTTGCTTCTTAAGATAGGGATCTTTTTATATTCACCGTTGCTCATAAAAGTTTCAGTCAAATTTCAAAATCTTCGATGGTACTGAATGTTTATCCATACTACTGAACGAAAAATGTCTTCAATATTCAGGGGAAAGTGTTATTATTTAGGTCGGCATGAATTTCGTCATGAGCACCCAGTTGTCGACGTTAAAAGGTTAACTGCTTTAGATCCTTCAAAACATAAAAATTCACTTCAAAATGTGTCAGATGCTAAATTCCGCAGCTGTAATTAGTTTCTTGTTAAAAACGGACTCTAGCACTTCCAAAAAAGGCTTCTTTAATGAAAAATCGCGCAGCAAATAAAAGTACAAATTTTGGTCCAATGCAGTATCTCAATTACGATTCAAATTTCAAATCAACTTGAGACGCCTCATAAGTAGTTATCAAATGCTTAAATGCTGCTATCACAATGATCAATCAATATCTTCAGTTTAGGAGTCTTCCTATATTATTTGAATCCATAATTTTTGCATATTTTTCGCTGTTAAACCCTGACAACTTTTTGTATTGACTTTTTAGTGTATGAAGTACATGTATTCAGAAACAAAAGAATACGCAATTACTGACTTAATACTTTCATTAAAACGGTGTATCAGAGGTATGATATGAAAACGGGGCACTGCACCGCAAATGCAATAGCTCTGCTTAAGTTCGATGAATGCATGTAATAATCAATAAATATAAAACAATTTCAATATTGCATGTAGTAAATAATGTAAAATGCATCTGAAAACGATATTTTTTGCAAAATATCACAGGACTGTCAACACTCATAGTCGCTTGAAAGACCTGGTGCTATTCTAATGTCCGATAAATTTTTATTTTAGGTACCTCTCTTCATTGCTTCTAGTCTCCTTTTTCTCCTTCTAGCTCTTTGTAATTTATATTTGATCCGATTCTATATTTTCCATTATCAGATATTGCAATGTCAACCCATTCTGCTGCGAGTGCTCTCTGAGGTTCAGCTCATCTCAATACGCATTATTCATATATTTAAAAGCGCACCATATTGCGTCCGCTATGCATTCTACAGCTATGGTGATCTACGAACCTCTATATGTTAGAGCGCGTCACATCGTCATTCTAGGGAAGCTGAAAACATAGGGATATTTGCAGTGGTCATTATGCGCCAAGGTGTCACGCTAGATCATAGACAATATCTACTGAACCTTATGCAAACTTTGCTCATTGACAAAGTGTCATTTGAAAGCAATATTCGAATGATATTCAAGAGTTCAGATCCACCAGAATCTCAGGCGTCCCTACTTTTGAGAAGGGCCATTGTTTGTGAAGTAATGCTGCAGACTGAAAACTCCTGAAAATGGAAGTAAATGAAATGCCCACTTCTTTTGAGTAAGAATTCATGTTTCGAGATATAGCTTCAATTCGTCTCAACGCTCTACATTGATTTTGGAATCTTAATTCGCATAGTTCTAGTTGTATCAGCTGGCACATTTTCTATCGAAGGATAAAGTAAACACACTTTAAATCGTATTTCCCTTGTAATTCTTATGTCCTATTATGCTTATTTTCTTCTGTCATGATTTTCTCATGACATAAAACAAAATATTCTTAATTTTGATGATAGGCAGAACAACTTCATTGGGGCTTGCATTTTTCGACGTCACAGATTATTTGAATTCTCATCTAAAAAAGACTATCATCTACTGGCAGCGCCGCGACATGCTCCAAGATTGACAAGTTAAACAAGGCATCGGTCGGGTTCGACATGTATTTCACAATGCATTTGTCAACAGGACCACAAATAATAGGCCATTCATGACATAACAGACTACTGCATTCTTAACTATCATCTCTAAAAATAAAAGTCTGACTTTCTATTGAAATTTCTATGATGGAATGCTTTGTGATTCGGTATCCGCGTCATAATGGTGATCATACAAGATGGTCTTGATAAAACTGTCCTAACGAAGAAATACAACAAAAATAACAAGAACGTTCTTAGAAGCATCTAAATTCCAAAACCTATGAATCTGACAAGATTTTGACCGGAAATCAATTATCTCATACAGTTCGAAAGTGGGCTTCTTTTCGAAGGGTTTGTCAGACTGTTTTATCAAAATCGAGTTTCAGGACCACTTTGTAAGAAGACCACTTGACCAGCAACACTAGATTCATTTCAAGCTATGCTGCATTAGTTGATGAACGAATCATATGTCTCAAGAATGCAAATGGACATTGACATGACGGGTACCACTGCAACAATTCTGACAGCCAGCATCATCCAATCCCCGTTGACAGAGTAGTGACATGGTAGCTTCATTTCATTGTCTGAAGTTCAATTGTCAACTTCATAACTCACCTCATGTTTGCTCCTCAACTCCGCTACGGTGGCTCCGACTTCGTCTGTACAGGGGATAGCGTAGAATTCACCTTCTTCCTGGGAGAGGAGTTTGTACCAGCCTTCAGTCGGAGCTTTGACAAGCTCACTGATGCCGAAGGAGAGGGAACCCATGAAATCATTGCGGGAAGTTCGATCCCAATCCCACACTTTGATTGACAGGCGCTTGTTCAAGTCCTCACGTTTGAGCGGACTGAAAAAGGAACACATATTTGATAATTTCCATTGCATTTGTTTCATGCCACACTAGAGGATGTGACAGGAAAAAATAATAACAGATGGCAGAGATGGTGTGCAATCGCTGACGTAGTTTGAAGAATGCAATCCCTTCCCTTCGCCCCCAAAATTAACACAATGCACAACTTTAAATCTTGCTTATGACTTTTAGAAACAATGATTGGCGCGGTTAAGGTCTTCCTACACTAGCTAACCAGTTCATCAGTCAACTGACAAAATTCAGAATAGTCAAATATGTGTCAAAAATATCTTAACTATGCAACGTGAATGACTGAAAGGTATTTTAGAGATATTGAATTACAAGACGAGGAAGAATTTTAGTTGACAAATAATAAAGAAGAGAAAATAAATTTAAAAATCGACGCACAAATAACTCTTCCTCTTTTATAAAAAGATGTTAAAATGGCAGTTCGTTGAAATACATTTTAGCAGAGTCTATTTAATTTCATTTTCATTATTATTTATCATCTGAAGAAATGATTAATAAATCATTCTGTGCAAATCCTCTTACCATTGCTGAGGCATGAAAGAAGTCTCGGCATAATGTGCTACGCAACTCTTGAATGTGGTTTTCTTTTGTATCTGTTTGTAACATAGCTTGTAAACCTAGCAAGTCTATAGAACATTTTTTACATTTTACAGATTATTGCAACACTTTCTTTTTAACTTGCTTTCGCTATGTTTAAGTTAAGAATGCACCAAATTATCAATTAGCACAAGCTTGCTTGTCAAAACAACGGCACTGACACCAACAACAGTATAATTTAATGAAATAAAACACCTTGGATATTTGCATTTCCGGAAATATTGATTATAAATGAAATTTCAAATGTTTCGGATTGGGTATGAACACATATTTGCAATTTTCTATACCTTAATAAGACAAATGCAACCATTGATGAACACAACTAAAGTAGATAATGACTTCTGTCACAACCCCTCTGTCCTTCTTTCAAATGTCTGAGGTACGTTTCAGTTAATAGCTACTGTATTATTTTTTTAAAAAAAATATGCTATAAAATTTCATTTTTGAGGTTGTGTATCCTACATGCACAGGACCGCGCTTGGTTGGGTTTGAGAGACCAGAATTTGGTGATCGAAACGTGATCGTCCTGATCAAGTTCCTGTTGATGACTTCATTTAACTAGTCAAATAATTTGTTTGCATATTCTACAGCATTTAATTTCTCGTTCTAGCTTAAGGAACTGATATCAATTCTCTCACACACCTGGTATATTTTAGATAGCGTAATCCCGTAGTGCTATCTTAGATCTGATCTTATGATTGGAAACAAACCTGTGGTCTTATCATCTGAATAGGCAGACAGTTAGATAGAATCTTTTCAATAAGACCTCAATCATGATTTTGACAGAATGACCTACTCGCCAATTCATTTCACATGAGGAGAGATCTGTCATTTGTCCTGCTAATAAGTATTACATTCTAATTTCTTAAGCTTGTAAGGAAGTAATGATTCACTTTTAAGTAATATTTTGCACTTTCTAACAATCAACTAGCCGCTCGCCTGTTAATTTTTTTACTTTAGTTCCCTTGACGCACTTTCTTATGTTGAATTCAATGATGAATACAACAAGCTTTTAGTTACATGCACATCATTATTACTTAGGTAGAACCAGCCAATGTTTTAAAAAACATCACTTTTTAACCAAGGTTAGGTCTTCAATCAAAGTTTGCAGGTCAATCATCATTTTGCCCCTTGACCTCACCGATTCATGGTTCCATAGCTGGAAAATTTATCATCTCTATAGTGTATTACAAAATCTTCTTGTGGGAGGGATAAACAACACAACCACTCCCGCTATTTGCTAAATATTTAGAATTTTTGGAATTCACTATTTGTCAGCTTTATTTGCTAAGATCTTCATTATTTACATGGAATAAATTGTTTTGCATTCCAGAAACACAGTTAGCATTATTACGGATTCTCAACGGAATTTTGATTGAGTTGATGCTTTCGTAGACTTCTGGTATTCTTTCCCCTTTTGATACCTGTAGTGCGCAATGCTAATCAATGCTGCTTTGGAAATACAGTGGAAGTGGAATAACGTCGTCAGATGGAAGAAATGTGAAATATTGTAAAGCATTTTCAATCGAAAAATTACACCAGATCTAAAGATATTGAATCACATGCTGCATTCAATTATCAGCGAGAATAGGTCATATCTTCCGATGTCGATGCATGTTTCTGAGTGGGTGATGAAGATCAGCACTATCACGCCCTGATTGCAACCGAATTAGACAGTAGATGAATGCATACCTATGGGCTGCATGGTCATACTAACTGGGCCATAAAAAATAAGATTTCCATGGCGCAGTGGATAAGTGTTTGGTCTATAGAATCATTTGCTCACATGGTCCAGCCCCTAGAAATTCACTGGAAATCATATAGAAAAGCATCCAGACATTTATTGTCACAACACCACAAAAAGAGATGGTCATGTCAGAGCTATCTAAGCTCTTTAACCTGTTGAGGACGGAAGACGAACACAGCTCGTCCTCGTTATTATCATTCAACTGCAGAGGTGCGCAAATAATAAGCAACCTCAAGTGCCGAGGACAAGCTTGCGTCCTTCCTATCTACACTGAAAATGAGTCAACTTGGCAGATACGCAGGTTAAAAATATGTCTCCTCCTCGGCATGTGAAAGTAATGGACAAAAGACCGTTCCAGGACACCATAAAATCAAAAAAATTAGTACTTTTAAAAACGACATAAATTTATGAATTTAGTCCCTTTTTCAGGTTTTTAAGACCTAAATTCATGAATTTAGTCCATTCAAAAAGTACCATTTTTTCAAAAAATGGTATTTTTAAAAACGACATAAATCGGAGCGAAGCTCCTCTGGCTTAAGCCGATTCATGAATTTGAACCCTTTTTCAGGTTATGAAGACCTAAATTCATAAATCGGCTAAAGCCAGAGGAGCTTCGCTCCGATTTGGGCGTTTTTAAAAATACCCAATTTTTCAAATTTTTCAAAATCTCAAATTTGTGATTATGACATTTCACCCCCAAAATCATGACCGTTCCAGGACACCGAAAATCATAAAAGTTAAGAATCTCAAATTTGAGAATTACAATTTTCACCCTTAAAATCATGACCGTTCTAGGACACTAAAAATTATAAAAGTTGAGTATCTCAAAATTTGAGAATAACAATCGGGCGAAGCGCGAAGCCCTAGAACCTTCGGTTCGATTTTCATTGCTTAAATCATGACCGTTCTAGGACACCGAAAACCCGGTCACCGAAAAAATCATAAAAGTTAAGAATTTCAAATTTATGAATTTTATCCATTTTTCAGGTTTTTAAAATATATCATGTGATTTGCGGGACATCTGAGATGTCTTCCAGGGCTTCGCCGTTAAAAATATTTCTTTAAAAATGGAAGAAACAAAAGTGGAAGGAACTTCAGAAATGGATGAAACCGCAAGAATATATCCTTCATTATCTCAATTAAAAACAGGTGAAATGGTTCTCAATTATTATTAAGATTAGAGCATTATGATAAATTAAGAAGACGCAATTATTACTTAGTCATTCTTCGTTATTGTATGCTCAACATTATTTAAAGTACTAATTGTGTGAACTAGAAGATCATTGTAACTCATAAACTCATAATTATTCAATGAACCCGTACACTGCCTGATAATTGAAGAGAGAGACAGAGATTGAAGAGAGAGAAACGTCTAGCAGCTTTCCCCTAAAATTATCATGCTATATCTTGTCATTTCAATTTACTCATCGGTAAACTTTTGACATTTCAACTTACGCGTGCGTAAAGTTTTGACATTTCAATTTACCCCTACGTAAATTATTTTCAGAATCTGTTTTCAAAATCTATTTTCAAAATCCATTTGCAAAGTCTATTTTCAAATTCAGTTTTAGAAATCGATTTGCAAAATTCATTTAGCGTTTGCCAAACACATACGGGTAGTAAAGTACTTCCCATTGTGAAGACATGAATAGATTAAGCACATAAGAGTGCATTGACAATAAAAGCAAATGACAATAAAATTCTTCTTCTAAATTTAGAACGCATAGACGGCGACATGCGGGATAGTTGTTATGACAATTTTAAACAATCATTTTAACGATGAAACATATTTTACAAATAAAGTTCATGAAGAAAATTGAAATATATAAAACAATATAGATTAGAATCGGCTAAAGCCAGAGGAGCTTCGCTCCGATAATTATAATATAATCATTTCAAAATCGAATAAGTAGTAAGGAAAGACATCATTAGAGAACAGTTTTAAATCAATACCCCCTCCCTTCTGTCTTCTAGGGGTCCCTTAAGAAATTTTTTTTATTATAAAATGAGCAACATAAATGAGTTTTTTAAATTATATGGAACACAAACGACAACGAATTTCGACCTAAAGAAAATCGCAAATCAATTAGGAATAAAGAATTTTCATGTTCTAATGAGAAACGAATTACAATTCCTAAAAAATAGGCCAACAGGAACCTTCAGTTCCCGGAACAAAGTTCCATCAATAACTGTAAATTTCATAACGAATCTTCACACTTCAGACCAAAACGGCGTACATTGGTCAGCAGGTATCTTTAGTAAAAACGGAGATAATTATTATTTTGACCGCCCGGAGGCTGAGAACTATTGGTTCGACTCATATGGTCTTCCACCTACAAATGAAGTAAAAGAATTACTTGGAACGGGAACATACAATACGTTTCAAATTCAAACACCAGGCACTACCTATTGTGGACAATTATGTTTATACGTTTTATTTAAATTACAAAAAGGAGTACCATTTCTAGATATTATGTTAGAGTTAAACAATCTATAACTCAAGCGAAGCTAGCTAAAGCGCCACCTAAAGGTTAAAGCTCTGTTTTCTGTAATTCATTTTGATAAAAACGACCTCTGATATTCTCATTATCTAAATCTTTAATTTCATAAGTAATCGGATAAGTTTTATTTATTTTGCAAACTTCAAATATTTCTTTAGTCCAATAGCCAACAAAGCCTTTTTCAAATTTGTTCTTATATTTAAATATTCTAACTCTATCTCCAATTTTAAATTTCGGCTTAAGTTTCTGCAAATTCGGATTACTCTCATTCGAATTATTATTCTCGAATATTTTCTTTCGTATTAAATCAGGGTCGTCAGAAGCATTCTTTGGAGTTTCTTCAATACCAGAATGAACTTTATTATTGTACTCTTCCACAATTCCTGGTAATATTTTTAACCATTTCTGATTTCCTTGCTGAGTAAATTTCTTGAAAATTTTATTTTTTAACGTCCGATTGAATCTTTCTATCACTACGGCCTTCCCAGCGTTTTCAGTTGAATAAACAGTTTCAAATAGTGGCTGAACGTTTCGGTTATAAAATTCCGACCCTTTATCAACAAACAATTTTTTTGGCTTTCTATTACTTTCTTTAAAGATTTCTTCAAACGCATATTTAACTGATAGACCACTTTTATTTTTTAAAGGTTTTACCCAAGCGTATCGTGTATATAAATCTATAACGGTCAATGCGTATTTGTAGTCAGACTTTGTCTTAGAACCTTCGGTTCGGTCCCTTTCATTCGGCATATGAATAAGATCAGCACTCCAAATATCATCTTTATTAAATACTTTTACTTTAAATAAATATTTAGGCTTTCTATATTCTTTATGAATTTCAGATGCATAAACGTCTGAATTATGATTTCGAGCGTTGCTCTCAGGGTTATTAGTTTCATTTAAACCCTGACCGAATAATATTTTAGCTTGTAAAGCTTTCTTAACAAACATTCTTTCAATTTTTTCTCTAAATGTAGGATTTTGAATACTATCTAATTCTTGAATCATCTTCTTATCAGCTGCATGTCGAGAACTTAGATCATGATTTCGATAAGCTAAATCATGCCTGTAAGCGGCGGCATCTACTCTATTTATTGGTTCTTCACCTGGTTTCGGATTATTATTCTCATCTAGTCTTATATCTAATCGAGTTCCTGGCCCAGTATATGAATGACCAGGAAGATGTTTTTCTTTCGAATATTTACTCCAAATAAATCCAGGAAAGTTTTCTAATGTTTTTTGTATATCACCACCGTAGGTAGTAACCAAACTTTGTTTATCGTCGTTACCTTCATAAATTTTACAGTTTGAGTTTTTATTTTTGTTTAATAGATAATTCAATAAATCTAAATTAGAAATTTTTAATTTAATTAAATTTTCGGAATTTTTAGTATTCATTTTAAAAGATAAAAAAAAATTAAGAAGATAAAAAAAATTAAGAAGATAAAAAAAATTAAGAAGATAAAAAAAATTAAGAAGATAAAAAAAATTAAGAAGATAAAAAAAAATTGTTTTACCGAAAAGAAACAAAGGTCCTGAGGTTATTACCGAATCATACTAGGACTTAGATATATTCCAGAACCATCTTTAGTTTCTTTAATTTCAATTAAATCATCAACATTGTGGAGAATATTTTTAAGAACTCGTTTTCCTTCATCAACTAATTTTAATTTACTAATAAAATTATCTACTACTCCTTTTCCTTCGGGCGAAGCCCTAGAAGACATCTCCGATGTTCCATGAACCGATGTCCCTTCTCCTCTAGCAACTTTCTCTAACTCCCTATTATGACGTTTTTGTTCTTCTAATGCTGCCTTCTCTGATTTATTTTTATTTACTGCTTGGACAATACCAGCTGTTCCACCTGCAACACTTCCTGCTGCAGCTATACCACCTATTATTAGTGGAATTAATGGGAGAATCCCACCATTCTTTTCTTCTTGTAATTTAATATTCTCTATCATTGGTTTACTTATGTAATACTTTTTTTTATTAATCGTAATAGTTTTAGGGGTATTTTTGTCAACAATATTACGTAATTTTAATTCAACAGTTTTATTATTAATATTACTTTTCGCTTGCGACATTTTTAATAAAAAATTTTAAGTTAAGAATTTAAAGTTATCAAAAAATTTAAATCTATTCTAGTTATGAAAAAAATTTAAGTTAAGAAATTTTAAGTTAACAAAAATTTTAATCTATTCTAGTTATGAAAAAATTTTTATTACTAATTACTAAAAAATTTTAAGTTAACAAAAATTTTAATTAACTTATCCTAACCATCTTTCCATTAAGAATTTCAATAGAATATTTTGCATCTTCTAGCAATAAACCATAAGCCATCAATGAAGTTGTGGAATCTTTCTTTTCAATATTAATTGTTACATCACAACCATTTTTAATAATATCTTCAGATTGTGCACTTAAATCGAAACAGAAAATTGGATATAAATGTCTCCAATCTCCAGGAGTTAATTGTGGTTCAACTCCAAATTCTATACAAAGATTTCTATAAGAATCATATCCTTCCATAAATTGATTATTGGTATCATCGAATCTTAATGGATCAATTGGATATCGAGTTTGATTTAATGAAACTTGTAAACTTCGAATTGTATTAATATGGAAGATATTATTGTTCTTATCAAAACTTGGAGAATTATTTCTTTGAAATGTTAGTAATAAATATCTTGGGGTATTCGCAGTTCTAGTAAAATGCCAGTTAAATCTTTGTTCGGAAAAAGTTACTGAACTAGCAGTACGCTTTAGAAAATTAACTGGAATTGGTTTGTTAGTATTTAATCTTTTTGCAATAGCTGTTTCAACCTCTAAACTAGGAGTAATATGCTTAATCCACCATTCAAGTCTATCAATTTTTAAATATGCTTTTTTCCCAGTCTTACCAAAAAAGATTAATTCATTATTTACTGTACGATGAATTATTAATTTAAATTTTAATTGATATGATATTTTATCATAATCTAAATATCCGAATAATGGAGACAATGGCCAATTAACTGTCTGTTTACTTTTTTTGTTAAATTCACGTCTTTCTTTATATGCATCATTATTTGTTTTATTTAAATGTTTTGCAATATTTTCTACATCTTTCGCAATTCCTGCGGCATCTGTTCCAGCGTGAGTTAAATCATCAACAATTATACCATCATTAGTATCAGGAAACCAACCTTCGATTTCATACTTTTTATTATTTTCACCAATTGTTATAAATCTAAGCATTGTATCAATTACACCTGGAGAATCACTTATTGTTTCTATATTTTGAGTTGCAACATCTAAACGCATTTGTGTAAATAAACTTGGGAAAAAATTATTCTCTAGTGTAATATTATCGGTATCTGGTAATGGTGTTGTAAAATTAGCATCACTATATAAAGAATATTCACAGTGTAAAAATGAATCAGGTAAATATAAATAACTCTGCTGATTATCAACTTCAAAAATTAAATCACCTCCAGTGTTTACTCTACTAGAAGATCCGGGATTCATAGCAACTCTTATATAGTCATTCTTTTTTTGATTATAACTGACGAACGGAGGATCGTCTAATTTAAATTTATTTTCGATAAGCGAAGACATTTTTATAAAAAATAATTTGACTTTTTGTTTTTTTCTCACAGATAGAAAAAAAAAATTTTATTAAATATAATTTTAGAATTTTACTAAATATAATTTTAGAATTTTACTAAATATAATTTTAGAATTTTACTAAATATAATTTTAGAATTTTACTAAATATAATTTTAGAATTTTACTAAATATAATTTTAGAATTTTGCTAGACCAGCTCCGCTATGAATGCCATTACCTCTTATTTCTTCAATTGTTTTTTTATTATTTTTACTATCACCCTCTACAGCTATGTTAGCAATTTTGTTTTTTGTTTCATCTGAAAGTTTTTTTAATTTTTTTAGTTCTTCAGAATCATTCTTGAGTTTACGAATAGCTTCTAGTTGTTTTAATTCGTTTTGAGACTTGACAGCATTTGATATTGCACTAGCTGTACTACCTATAGCAGCTGCTCCTTTTGCAGCAGATGTAATCAAATCTTTATTATTTTTAATTAAGTTAACGATACTACCAATACCAGAAAAGATGCCATCCCCTTCTTTTTGGACGGTTTCTCTATTATCATAATGGTAAACCGGATTCATACGTGGTTCATGAGCAATTTTTTGATTTGAAGCAAATTGTTTAAGATTGTGTTTATAAATTATAGGCATTTTTTAGTAATAAATTTGACTTTTGGGAAAAATATAAATACGGGCGAAGCGCGAAGCGCGAAGCGCGAAGCGCGAAGCCCTGGAAGACATCTCCGTTGACCCATGAACCGATGTCCATTATAAAAAAAAAGTTTATCTTTTGTTCTTAACTTTTGCAGATTGCGTTTTTGGTTTAACTTTATCAGGAACCAAACCTGCATCAATCATTCTTTTTATTCTATGATTTTCTTTCATAATATTTCTTTGTTTTATTAATTCGTCTAATTGTTTTATTCTTTTAAAATTATCAGCTCTAATTTTATCCATTTTTAAAATTATATACTTTTATATTTTTAAATTTTTTTTTAAAAATTATATTTATATTTTTATATTTTTAAAATTATATTTATATTTTTTAAATTATATTTATATTTTTTATGATTTTTATTTTTTTGTAAGTAAAAAATATTTAAGTTAATATTTACACTAAGATTTACGTTTATGAATATCTAACAACTTCGAGATAACTTTATTAATTGCCTGTTGCACTTTATCTATTGCGTCAAGCAGCGTGTGATGTACTTTAATTTCTCTTCTATTAACTTGCATTTTCTGCTGATTAATCTTCAACGCCGTTTTAAGAGCATTTAACTTAATTTTAAGAACATCTAATTGTCTTTTAACAGCATCTAACTGTTCTTTATTTTCTTTAGAGTTTTCTTGTAAATTTTTCTTTAATTCATTTTCTAAATTGATTTTAAGAGTTTTCATTTTATCAACTTTTTGATTAAGTGAGTTTACTTCATTTATTATTCTATTCATCTTTTTCATTTGTTGAGTAATTTTAGAACTCAATTCATCAACACTTTTTTGGAATGTAGTTTGTAACTGTTTTAAATTTTTTTTAATTCTTTCAGGTAGTTTTTCTATTTCATCTTCTAATTGTTCTTTTAACATTTTTATCTGATGTTTATTTTTAATGACTGCAGATTTTAAATTTAAAGAAAGTAATATTAAAATTTTTGATTGTTCAGAAATCTTTTTAAATAGTTTTGCTATATCTGCTTCTAGCTCTCTATCCTTTTTATCAAGTTTTAATAATTTTTCGTTTAATGATTTGTCATTAAGTTTAAGCAACTTTAATTCGTTCATCAGCGGAACCAAAACATCGTTTATATATTTTTCTTTTAATTCATTGATTTGTGCATCAACATATTGTTTATTTGTTAACTCTGTATTTTGTTGTGGAAGAATAGAAAGATGCAATGGACCAGATAAAACGTCTCCAGTTTTCATAATATAATTTTCTATCTCTATTTCTAATTCACGATTATTCGGGATATATGCACCTCCACCAACATTTGGTAACATCATTTTTAAACAATAAAAATAAAATTTTTTTCTGATTATAAAAAATAAAATTTTTTCTGATTATAAAAATACATAAATTATAAAAATAAAATTTTTCCTAATAAAAATAAAAAAATGGAAATGACTCAAATTTGTCAAGTTTGCAATATGCGTTTTTTAAATCAAACACTATTATATTCTCATATGAAAAACACACCATGTGGTATGCATATGAATCAATTACAACCTAATAATAGTATGCAACCTAATAATAGTATTCAGTATAATAATATTCAATCAGAGCAACCATTACAAAGATTAAAACATTTATTTATTTCAGATAAAGAACAAAATCTTTATACTGCTAGAATAACTACACCTAGAATAAATACACCTAGAATAAATACACCTAGGCAAAATACACCTAGGCAAAATAATAATAATTATTTAGCACAAAATAATCCTTTTGTTCAAAATAATAATGTAGCACAAAATAATCCTTTTGTTCAAAATAATAATAATGTAGCTCAAAATAATAATGTAGCTCAAAATAATTATATTGATAAAAATCAATTTGTTGAAAGTAATAACAAAAAAATATGTTCCGAATGTAATAAAAATATAACATCAAAAAATTTTGCACGTCATTTAAAATTATGCGAACAACCAGAAGAGGTTAAAAAAAATAAAAAAGATAAATTAAAAGATCAGTTATGTCGTAATTGTAATAAATATTTTACAATTCAAGGAATTACTAATCATTATAATTCTTGTATAAGTTCTACAAGACAATGTACAAGTTGTCAAATTACTAAACCTAAGACAGAGTTTTATGATAGTAAATATCAGTGTAAGGATTGTTTAAAAGAAAAAGTTAAATGTAGAGGTTGTCAAAAAATTATATTAAAGAAAAATTTTCAGCGACATGTAACACTATGTCCAAAACTTAATCAACATAATAATCAACATAATGATCAACATAATAATAATTTATGTCAAAATAATAATTTATATCAAAATAATAATTTATATTAGTATTTCTATTAAAATAGACTTATATATTTAAATAGTTGTATTTGAACTAAAATAGTTGTATTTCAACTAAAATAGTTGTATTTCAACTAAAATAGTTGTATTTCAACTAAAATAGTTGTATTTCAACTAAAATAGTTGTATTTCAACTAAAATAGTTGTATTTCAACTAAAATAATCTTATATATATTAAAATATTATTTTTTTATAAAGAATAAAATATTATTTTATTAAAATATTCTTAAGCATTCCGGAAGAGAGGAGAGGTTCGGAACATACTTCTTTTGAGTATAGGAACAAAAAGTCCGACACATTCCGGAGGTTCTACAGAGGTTAAAAACACTCATAAGAGTGTAAGAATGCGAGTCCGGAATTAAAAAATAATAATTCCTAAATTTTTATTTTAAAAATATTAAATGAATAAAAACGAAAATTTGGAAGATTTATATTCACCGGTTATAATTAAAAGTAATAAAAGTAATCTAAGTCGTCATAAATCTCTTAATGCAATAAACGAAATAATAAATAATTATATGAATAACACTGAGTTTCAAGATACACTAACCCCTCAAGATCCGAATCTCAAAGATATTAATAATATTGTAGAAAATCCTATATATAATACTAAATATAATAATAATATAGATAAAAATATATATAACAATGTAGATAAAAATATATATAATAATATAGATAAAAGATATTTAGAGACACTACCCCCTAATTCATCTCTTAATAAAAAAATACCACAATCAGATCTTACACGTCTTTGGAATTTTTTAAAATTTCATTGTATAAAAATATTGTTAGCATGTATTTTAATATTTTTTATTTATCATCTTGTTATATGTATTGGAAATCAATGGGGTTACTTTCTAACAGAGGAACAAAAGAGAATAAATTTTTATAAACAAGAAATAAAAACTTTTAAAGGATGGAAGACTGAGGAGGATAAGATTAAGGATAAAACTAATAATAAAAATATTAAACAAGGTAAAATGTATCAAGAAAATTTACATTTCATTGTTTACGGTAAAACTGGAAGTGGTAAGACTACGTTTATTAAAAAATATATAAACCAATATTATAAGGATGAAACAAAAGTACATATTTTTTGTATGCATACTTCTGAATGGCCAACTTTTACAAACGTCTATAATGATAAACAATTAGATGAGTTACAAGATATGGAAAGTTTTGCTGGTACACCTGAAAATAAATCTTTATTAATTTTAGATGATGTTGCAAGTTTATCAAAACAAAAAAATATGTCAGAAATATTTACAAAAGGAAGACATCAAAATATTCAAATAGTTGTATTAGCTCATAAAGCTTGTGATGTAGATAATAAGATTAGAGAAAACATTCAAACATTTTTTACAACTACACAAAATAATGCAGCATTCTTTAATGATATTAATAAAAATTATAAAATGAATATGCCTTTATCATATTATACACATCATAAATATGGAATAATACGTGTTGACACCATAAGTGAACATATGCAAGTATATGATAAAGATTTAAATATATTAGTAGATACCGAACATGAAATCTATAATAACTCTCAAGATTTTGATATTAGAATATATGCAAATGCAAAACATTTATCAAATCAAGTTATAGAACAAATAATTATCTTTTTAGAGTCTGAAGCAAAAGTACCACTAAAAATTATTCCTGATACATTTTATTTTTATTTTGATCATTATTTAAATGCAAAATTTGGTATACCAATACCAAAAAGATTACAAGATAATGAAACATTAAACTATTTGAAAATTGCAATCAATGATGTTAGAAACGGTTTAAGAAAAGCAACACCAATAATAACTGATGTTAAATCTACATTTTCTGATGCTAAATCTACATTTGATGAAGCCAAAAAAACATATAATGATATAAAACCATTAATAAATGGTGTAAGTGAAATACTTAATAATTAAACAAATTATACTATATTTTTTGTAATTATACAATTTGTTTTGTAATTATACAATTTGTTTTTTTTTTTTTTTTAATTATACAAATATTTTAAATATATGGAGGAATGTTTAATTTTTGTAATGTTTTTAAATCATATACTGTTAAGTTATCTTTATTGATTAACCACCATAAATTATTAAAAGCCAAGAATACTCTAAAACTTCTTAAACAGAGCGGAAAATCATTTGTTTTAGCGTATTTAGGTATACCATGTTTTATTTTATAGTCTTTCACAAATTGCATATATTTATGATGATAATAGAATTTAACTTCTTGTTTAGGTGTAAGTGGATTTGTAGGATGTCTATAGTTTTTTAAAACTGGTACATGTTCTATTTTATACTCTTCAAACATTTTTATTTTTTATGTAAAAAAAGATATTAAATATAATTATTTTTATAAATAAATATAATTTTATTTATAATCTTCAAACATTTTGTTTTGTAATTAAATATAATTTTTTTTAAAATTTTCTCAAATTTTCTCTAAAAAAAATAAAAAAATGGATAAATTTTATTGCAACTTATGTAAAAAAAAGTTGCAAACAAAAAGAAGTTATCAATCTCATCTACAAAGTAAAATGCATTTACAAAATGTAGAACGAGTTGATGATGGAAATATATTAAAATTAAATAGTTATAAAAATTATCTAGAAACATTGCCTACTGATATAAAAGTTAAAAAAATGTTTGATGATTATTCACATTCGGAATATAAAAAATTTTTTAATAGTGAAGATGAAGCCGTAACAGATATAAAATATTTATTTAACGATACTGATGAATTTAACGAAATAGATGAATTTGATGAAGCCGTACGAACTGAAGGTTCTAGGGCTTCGCCAGAGAGTTCCTCGCCCGTAACAGATATAAAATATTTATTTAATCAGTCTTTTGAATATAATGAAACCGATAAAACTTTTTCTGATATTCTAACCAACTTTTATAATATATTTAAGAAATCTTTCAAATGTTATATGAATGTAGAAGTACTTTATACAAAAAATGGACCTGATGGAATTCCTGAAGAAATAATACAAGGACATTTTACAAATTCGCAAGAAATTCATAATGTAAATGATATACAACCCATATTTGAATCGATGATACTTAAATTAGAAAATTGTATAATTGAAGCCCAGTTACGTGAATCTGGTTGGAGATTTGTTAAAATACTATCTAAGAAAATAGTAATTGATAAATATAAAAATAATACTGGTAGTAGTTATGTTCCTTTACCTTTCAGTTCACCACAATTAATCAACATAAAAAATGAAGATGAACGTTGTTTTCTGTGGAGTATTATAGCACATTTACATCCTGCAGAATATCATAAAGAAAGACTAAGTCATTACAATAAAGAAGAATACATAAATGAATTTGATCTTTCTGATGGCTTAGATGAATTTCCATATGATTATAATAAGTTAAAAAAGTTTCATAAAAAGAATAAAAATTTAATAGAAGTAAATGTTTTTGAATTAAATGTGAATTATGTTTCTATTGGTAAAATTATTCCACTTTACTCAGATTCAAAAGAATTTTATTTGAATAATAAAAATTTATGTCAATCAGAAATAGTATATAATGATAGAGGAAATTACATGCATCATAATATTTTTTACCAAGGAAATATAATATGTACTGAAAAATTTGAACTTGTTAAAACACTAACGCCAATAATGATTAATCATAATAATTATAAAGGACGTACTGATGATTATAATTACAAATATTCATCTTTATCTTCAGAATACCAACAAAAATTAGAAAATTTAAATGAAAGTTTACAAAAATGTAAAATAGATTATCAACAACAAATAAAAATGTTACTACAAGAATATCACCATAAATATCAAAATAAGATAGAAACAATTCAAAAATTAAATGAAGAAAATAATAAAGAATCGGCTAAAGCCAGAGGAGCTTCGCTCCGATTAAATAATAAAGAATTAAATAATGAAGAAAATGAAACCAAACAAAAAATAAATGAATCTTTAAAAAAATGTCTACAACAATATAAAGAACAATATGATAAAGAATATATTTATCAGCTACAAATATTAAATCAAAATTATTATCAAAATACATTTAATATTACAAAAGAAATTAATGAAACACATGAAATATATAAAGATGAATTTGAAAAACTAGAACAGTCAAAACAACCAGCACAAGCGAATATATTATATTATCAGGGACATTTTATATTGTGTAAAGATGTTTCTATATTTACAAAAACTTCAGATAATAAAAATTTTCCTTGTCTTCAATGTATGACAAGTTTTAGAACTTTAGAAGAAATGAATAGACATTTGGAGAATTGTCAACAAAATGAAGCAGTCAGAAACACATTTCCAAAAGATGATTATTTAGAATATAATAAATGGTATTTTAAAAATAAAGTACCCTTTACTATTTATTGTGATTTTGAAGCATATAATGTTAATATGACACAAAATCAAACGGAAAGTTCCAGGGCTTCACCCGATTCTGAAAAAAATAATTCTGAAAATTATAATTCTGAAAAAAATAATTCTGAAAATTATAATTCTGAAAAAAGTAAAGAAAAAAATTTATTTGAACAAAAACCATTATGTTGGGGAATGTACATTCATTCGAATTATCCTGAATTATTTAAATCAGAATATTTACAATACTATGGTGAAGATAGTTCAGAAATGTTTACAAAGAAAGTAGAAGAATTACAAGGACTTTTTTCACAATTGCTTGAAACAAATAAACCAATGATACCATTAACGGATGAAGAAAGAAAAGAATTTTATTATGAAATAAATTGTTATTACTGTGGAAAAGGTTTTACAAATAAATATAAAACTGGTAGAGGTAGATATACTGATAAAGTAAAAGATCATGATCATCTAAATGGATTATATAGAGGTGCAGCACATAATTCTTGTAATCTTAATGCTAACAAATTTAAATATAACTTTGTTCCTCTATATTTCTACAATGGTTCTAAATATGATTTTCATCTAGTAATGAAAGATTTATTTTCATCAGAAAAATTACATCAACAAAAAATAAATGTACTATGTAAACAAGAAGAAGAATATTTTTCAATGCAATTAGGTTGTATTAGAATTTTAGATGCATTTAGATTTTTTACTCCTTATTCATTAGATGTTATGGGAAAAACTTTGAAACCTGAACAATGTAAAATATTAAATAAATATAATTTAAAACCTTTAAAAGGAATATTTCCGTATGAGTACATAGCCTGCGGCTCACAGTCGAAGACTGATATAACTGGAGATAAAACCTGTGGTTCGCAGTCGAAGACTGATTTTAATTCTGTGAATAAAATTATGAAAGAAGAACAACTTCCTCCAATAAATAAATTTAAATCAACATTAAAACAATCACAATTATCTGAAGAAGATTATGCAGAAGCTGAAAAAATTGGAGAGAGTTAAATTGTAAAACAATGTATGATTATACAATGAAATATCTACAGATAGATGTATTAATACTAGCTGATCTTTTTGAAAACTTTCGTGATATGTGTTTAGAATATTACGGAATAGATCCATGTTATTGTTATTCTACACCAGGTTTAACATGGTTAGCAGGATTAAAACATACAAATGTTCAAGCCGATGGCTCTAGGACAAAGTCCGTTAAACTTAAACATTATAAAGAAAATACATATGATAAATTATTATTTTTTGAATCTGGAATTAGAGGTGGAGTTTCATCCGTTTTAGGTAATAGATATGTTAAATGTTATAATAAGAAAGTAAATCCACAAGAATATGGAATAATGAAACCTTTATCTCCAGAAGAAAAAGAAAAAATATTAGAAATTTTTCGAACGAAACGAGAAGGAGTAGAACGTGAAAAAGCAATTGATGAATTCATGCGAGAAAACTATTTGTTATATTATGATTTTAATAGCTTATATTCTTCTTGCATGATACAAGAATTACCAACAGGTGAGATGACATGGTGTAATAATCGAACCGAAGGTTCTAGGGCTTCGCCCGATCTAGATTATCAAAAAACATATGATGGAAATCGTAATTCTGGTTATATATATGAAGTTGATTTAGTATACCCTGATTATATAAAAGATGCAACAAAATATTATCCTTTCTGTCCAGAAAACAAAATTCCCAATATAGAAGATTTTTCAGATTATCAAAAATCTTTAATTCCTAAGAAATATAGACCAACAAAAAAACTTATGTTAACACAAAGCAATAAAGGAAAGTATGTTGTTGAAGGAAGAATGCTAGATTGGTATTTAGATCATGGAATGATTCTCACAAAAATTCACCGGAAACTAGTGTATAAAAAATCTAAATGGTTAAAAGATTATATTGAGTTCAATATTGAAAAACGCAAAATATCTAAAAGAAATAAAGATGATTTTGGAAACGTGTTCTTCAAATTAATGAATAATGCATTTTATGGTAAGACTTTAGAAAATGTGCGTAATAGACAAAATATTGAAATAGTTTATGATAAAGATAGGTTTCAAAATTTAACAAGGAAACCTACATATAAAAGAACTACTAGATTTAGTGATGAACTATGTGCTGTACATCTAAGAAGAAGCATTGTAAAACATGATAAGTTTAATTTTATAGGTTTCACTATATTAGAATTAGCTAAACTATTTATGTATAGATTTATATATGATTATTTAGCACCTGCTTATGGCAAAAACTATAAATTACACTTTACAGATACCGATTCTGTTTTCTTAGAATTAACAATACCATATGGTTCTTCACTAGATAAAGAAATTAATAAAATAAAAGATATCATTCATCCTTCTGATTTATGTAAAGTAAAAGATGAATTAGAAGGAAATGAAGATTTCATAACAGAAGCTATATTTTTAAAATCTAAATGTTACTGTTATGATACAACTAAAAATATTAGGACATCGGAGATGTCTTCCAGGGCTTCGCCCGTTAAAACACATAAAACATTAAAAGGAATTTCAAAGGCATCAGTGGCTAATCAAATAACATTTCAAGATTATAAAAATGCATTATTTAATAATGAAATAAAAACAGCATGTAATTATAGACTTAATTCAAAAAAACATAAAATGTATTTAAAAGAAGAACATAAATTAGCATTAGATCCATTTGATGATAAAAGAAAAATTTTACCTGATGGAATAACTACTGAACCTTTTTAATTTTCTAATTTCTAAGATAGACAAATTTGATATATACATAAAATAAAAAAATATAAAATATTATAAAATAATATAATAATATAACATAAAATAATAATATAAAATAATATAAAATTATCATATAAAAATGGATAAAGTTAGAGCTGATAATTTTAAAAGAATAAAACAATTAGACGAATTAATAAAACAAAGAAATATTATGAAAGAAAATCATCTTCAACATAGAATGACAAAAGCTGGTATTCAATCTGATATGTTTGATAAATTAAAAATAACTGAAGAAGTAAAAACTGATTATGAAAAAACTGTCGAACCATTTAAAACTCTTGAAAAGGAACTTAATGAAAAACGTGTTGATATAGCGGATCCTGTACTTAAAACACTATTAGATGACTATGGTTTATTAGAGGCAAACATAGATAAAAAATTACCAAAATCTATGTTATTCGAACATTCTACTTTCTTTTTAGATAAAAAATTATTTGCAAGATTTTATCTTGGTGGTAAAGAAATATTTCCACAACCTTTACGAGGATTAATTTTTACGCCAGATAAAAAACCTATTAGTTTAGATAGAAATTTTGTTGATCTTTTAAGAGGAGCAGATTTAAAAAATTATGCTGTAGAAGATCTCATAAAATATAAAGCTATGTTAGATAGAGTAGGTGTAGTAAAATCTCTTAGACGTTATAAACAATTAGAAAATTTATTATCATCGGGAGTTAAAGTAGGGAAAGGTTTATCTGAAAAACAGAAAACAAAAAAACAGAAAACAGAAACAACTGTATTTTTACCAGATGATCCACAAGAATTACTAAATAGATTAAATATTTTAATATCGGCAATAAAAGAAGGACATAATTCTAGTTTTAATGAAATTCATGCTATATTGAAAAGACTGTTAGAAAAGAAGATTCTAAATGAAGAGGATTATAAAAGTGTAGCTGAAATATGTTGTTTCTAATTTTTATAAAAAAAAATATTTCATAAAAAAATATTTCATAAAAAAATATTTATTTAATTTTTTAGTTTAAAAATGTGTTCAGCAGATTTAGACAAAATTAATAATCATTTAGAAAATTTAACAGAGATTTTGGGTTCATCAAAATTTAGTACGACGTTAAAAATTATAACAACTACTTCATCACACACTTGTAATTTAGAACCCATTCTACATTTGGAACAAAATAAAAATTATCAAATTGCATTGACTAGTTTCTCCACATTTAACACTATTCAAAACGTTATCAAAGATGTGAATGATCAATTTAGATATTCTACTGATAAAGGAAAAACATGGAAAATACTAACTTTTCTTCCTGGTTCTTACGAAGTTGAAACAATATCAAATGAAATTAAGAGACATTTAGGTATACCATTTAAAGATAAGAAACAATTACATTTTGCAGTTGAACCGGCAGTTAATAAATTTTCTCTTACTTTAGACGAAAATCATCAAGTTGATTTTAATCATGATAGATCATTGTCAAAGCTATTAGGATTTAATAAACAAACTTATATTCAAGGTTATCATTTAGGTGAGAAGATTCCAAAAATAACTGAAATAAATTCAATTGTTGTACATTGTGACATTATTGAAGGAGGATATATAAATGGTAAATTATCAAATTTAATATTCAGTTTTCCAGCTTTTACTGTACCCATTGGTTATAGATTAAATGTAATTCCACAAACATTAATATATTTTCCTATTACAAGAAAAACTATTAACAACATTGGCATTAGAATCACTGATGAGAAAGGACAAGAAATAAATTTTGGAGGTGAAGAGATTATGATAGATCTTTTGGTACGGGAGGTATAAACTCCCGTTCGGGAGGTATAAACTCCCGTTCGAGAGGTATAAACTTTTACGCTACAATAGAGAAGTTTAATTTTTTTATCATTTTCATTATTAATCTTATTAATCTTATTAATCTTATTAATCTTATTAATCTTATTATTAGAAACAAAAAAATAAACTTAAATTAAAATTTTATTTTTATTTTTTTGTTTCTAAAAACACTAATTCAATAATGGATGAATTTATTACTTTAAAAATGAATGAAATGACTTTAAATAAAAAAAAACTTAAATTTAATCATCATCCAAATTTATCTAATAAAGTTTTAGCAGTTATTTGCGGAAGATCAGGATGTGGAAAAACATATCTATTATTTAAAATTTTAACGACTCCAAATTTTTTGGATTATAACAATCTTATAATTTATACAACAACGGCAGAACAACCCGTCTATCAATTTTTAAAATATGGATTTGAAAATAATCTTACAAAAACAGCAATTGCTTCTCTATTCGAAGAATACGAAAAATCTGAATATGAAGAAGAAATAAATTTGTGGTGTGAAGAAGCAGCAAAAAATAAACAATTGGTTGAATCCAATAAAAATAAGCATATAAAAATACAATTAATAGATGATAGTGGTAATATGCAAGATCCTAGTAAACTAGATAAAACAATGAAACATTGTGTAATTTTTGATGATTGTGTTAATGACAGAAATCAGTCAGTTCAAAGAAATTATTTCACAAGAGGTAGACATAATAACTGTAGTGTATTTTATTTGACACAAAGTATGTATTCATTAGATGGAAGTGTTATTAGAAAGAATGCAAATATATTTATACTATTTGAAATAAATGCAAGAAACTTAAGTGATTTGTTAAGAGATTTATGTATAAGAGATAAAGATGAATTTAAACAATCGTGTAATAATGCTTGGTCAAAAGATTATGGATTTATCACAATTAATATTGATAAAAAAATTCATGAAAGAGTTATCGAACAATTGTTTACCGAGTAATAAAAATATACAAATATAATGTTTTAATATTTTATTTTTTATTATCAGCTTTAATTTTGTCTATTTTTTTAAAATATAATATTTGAATTTTGTGGTAACATTGGTATACAGCAAAAACATTTTACTGAACAAATTATTTTTTTATTGCTTTGTTGTTTGACATCTTTTCGTTTAAAGTTTTCACGTTTAAAGTTTTCACATTTAAAATTTTCTCGTATTAAGTTTTGTTTAATAAAGTTTTGTCTAATAAAGTTTTTAGCTCTTCTAAAAAAATTTTATCATTTTCTTCATTAAAAATTTTATCATCAATAAAAGTTTTACCATCACTAGAAATTTTACCATCCTTTTTATTTTTATCATTAACTTTTTCTGTCTGTGATTGAAATGATATTTGATTTACTTCATTAGCTATTTGATCAAATTTTTCAATCTCATCTAACGTAATAACATTATCATCACATACTCTTTGAAAGTAGTAGTGTAGTTTATCATAGACTTCTTTAATATGTAAATGCTTAGTTTTTAATGATTTTCGTTTCTTAGTTATTAAAGATTTTTCTAACATTGTAGCAAGTGAAGTTGCAAAAACACCCGTACCTGTTAAAGCTGTAGCAACTACTGGAATTACTAAAACACCTGAAGATATAACAATTGTTAAAGTACCTAAACTTATTGTTAAGAATATGCCAATTCCTTGTGTTACATTCTTAACTTTACTCCATCTCTTTCTTAATTTATTATAATGTTCTAATCTAAGTAATAATTGCGATTCCTTATCTTTCATATAACGTACTCTATCTTTGTGTTTTGCAATATCCATTTCATATGATAATGAAGGATATATTCTTGCGGTTTCATCCATTTCTGAAGTTCCTTCCACTTTTGTTTCTTCCATTTTTAAAGAAATATTTTTAACGGCGAAGCCCTGGAAGACATCTCAGATGTCCCGCAAATCACATGATATATTTTAAAAACCTGAAAAATGGATAAAATTCATAAATTTGAAATTCTTAACTTTTATGATTTTTTCGGTGACCGGGTTTTCGGTGTCCTAGAACGGTCATGATTTAAGCAATGAAAATCGAACCGAAGGTTCTAGGGCTTCGCGCTTCGCCCGATTGTTATTCTCAAATTTTGAGATACTCAACTTTTATAATTTTTAGTGTCCTAGAACGGTCATGATTTTAAGGGTGAAAATTGTAATTCTCAAATTTGAGATTCTTAACTTTTATGATTTTCGGTGTCCTGGAACGGTCATGATTTTGGGGGTGAAATGTCATAATCACAAATTTGAGATTTTGAAAAATTTGAAAAATTGGGTATTTTTAAAAACGCCCAAATCGGAGCGAAGCTCCTCTGGCTTTAGCCGATTTATGAATTTAGGTCTTCATAACCTGAAAAAGGGTTCAAATTCATGAATCGGCTTAAGCCAGAGGAGCTTCGCTCCGATTTATGTCGTTTTTAAAAATACCATTTTTTGAAAAAATGGTACTTTTTGAATGGACTAAATTCATGAATTTAGGTCTTAAAAACCTGAAAAAGGGACTAAATTCATAAATTTATGTCGTTTTTAAAAGTACTAATTTTTTTGATTTTATGGTGTCCTGGAACGGTCTTTTGTCCATTACTTGTGAAACAATGATCACAACTGCCAACCCATCCTCAAGAGGTTAAGTAATTTCAATGCACATTTGACGACCTAGAAGTTGCACTGACACAGACTATATCACACCAATTACTACATGTAGAAAGATATCCTCAGACTTGCAATCTCCGTTTCTCTGTGGTTTAGTGCTTCGCCTAGCCATCTTTCGATCCAGAGGTCGAGCCCCGGAGAGTGTCGTTGGAAATCGTCAGGAAGGGCATCCAGACTACAAGAGCGTCAATACGGCTGCGAATGGCCCACATTGGCTTATAATATCTGGAATGGTTGAGCAAGCTAAAGGACTGCACAGAAGGCTAGGCTGTCCTGCATTTGTTTATCCTGGCTTTGCTGTGCGGCTGATAGTCAATCATACAGATTGCAGTGTCAGCTCGCCTGGGCATAGAATAGAAAGATACCCTCGAACAAGGCTAAGGGAACAAGTAAATAGTCAGGAGGGTCACTATTCTAGGCTATAGTCGCAGTATCAGTTCTGACAATTAAATGCAAACTCTCCATTAACGGGACGACTTAAGTGCTTCATTTGTCGACCATATCAGCGAATGATTTTGGAACGGACGTTGGAATTAATATACGATTACGTGCGCTAGAAATTCTATTTCCATTTGAAACTTCGAGACAATTAAATTTGCATTGAAATAACACCCATTATGTGAAATGGAATTGCTTGTTGAGTTTATTAAGTTGAATCCTATGAAAACACTGAATAATTTAGTGCATATTTCGAGAAGAACTACATATAGCCTCTGCGAAATTGTAGAGCGTATCTTTCACAAGAAATGTCCTGCTCTACCTACATCTCTAAAGGAAAACAATGGATTGCATTGCATCGATATGTCGAGATTGTTCTCTGAATCTGTAGCGGTAACGAAATACAATAATTTATTGATTGACTGCATCATAAAAGTTCCGCATCCGAAAATGGGAGTGTTATGACATCAATCTATCAGATTCAGAAAGCTTCAACACAAGTGATGTCTCCAAAATATTAAGCTCCATAAATAATTGACAACCTGAACATGTCTCTGAGGATTATTTAAGAGGATTTCGGTCAATCGGAGAGATTCTTATATAACAGTTTGACAGCCTCCTCGTCTTATCAATTAGGTGAATTATAACCAAGTACAATAATCAGAAGCATTCGCATGAGAAAATGAAATATCGATAACTTCTGACATATATGCGGATTAATACCGCTCTTGTCATGTGAATACAAGTGCCTGATAGAAAATTGGATTCCTCTCTTATGGAAAAATCTTTTAATCTTGCTCAATACCATCAAAAACATTCTTTTCCTATATTGGACGAAAGTTTGCCTTTGTTGTTTTTTTCATCCAGTGCTACCTTTCGAGGTCGGGCAAATTACGCATAGTATCAATAAGATGTCTATTTTCCTAGAGATGCAATGCTACCTTCCGTTGTATGACTTGAAAACCTGCCTTCGGAACGTCATTAAATACTAAGCAATTTATGACTGATGAACTAATAATACGATAACTATAGGTGCTAGACGCTGTGGCCTTGTGGTTGAGTGCTTGCACTGCGCTTAGACAGACCTGGGTTCAAACATATGACGGGTCACAGAGTCGGAATTGGCTCGGGTCGTCTTGGTCCACGTTTCAAATTCTTTGCGGAACAGCACTGTTTATCATAGCCATCGCAATGCAAATCAGGAAACGTTAACTGGAAGATTGAATGGCACTGCTGCTATGGATTTGATGCTACTGAAATGATAATAAGCTTGCTCATTGAATTGTAAGTTATCCTATAGTTCATCTTGACTAATCAGAGCAATATATATGTAGAAGATAGTATCCTCGACAGCTGCTGTATTTGAAGCAAAGTCTGTTGTCGACCAGCTTAAGGACCAATCTCGAATTAAGCCCCAATATCCAATATCGAGAAAATGAGGCCCAACATATAAATTCGATAAAAAAGTTGATTTCAAAGTAAAAGTACCGGCATTTTCAAAAACACACAATAAAGTCGCACAATAAGACGGAATGGCTTAAAAGCAAGAAATGAATCAATTATTCATTTGACATGTTCACTTCTTGTTTGTACATCGATAATGCTATGTTGCGCTAAGACAAGTAGGCACATAAAAACAGTGCGTGCAACTGTTGTGCTGAGCAATTAATTGAAATTAGCATATTTCACTGCTTGTGTTTATCTTTTATCAGTTTTATGAAGAAATGCATAGAAAAAATATATATCAGATTCGCAGGATCGAGATCGACGATGGAACTAAATCAACTGTTTCCTCAAACACATTTCCCGAGTAAATGAGCTTGAGCTTAACAAACTCAGTTATCAGCATCTCAGATGATCAATAAAATTGGCTACTTCCGTGAATATGATAGGTGGGTTTTTATGAAAAGGAAATGAAGGTTATATGCCACGTCTGACCATTAGAAATCCATTATAAGCATGACCTCCATACTAGTCTACTATACTTAAATATTGCAAGCTCAACAGAATCTCATAGTTGAAGTAAAACTCTCAAAATGGCAACACGGTGTCATAAATATCCCTCTGGATCCAAGAACCAGTAGGTCTGACTTCAGAGTGAACATACACGTAGTTATGGAGAAGAATTTTCCATTGCCTAACTGTCCCAAAAATCATCAAAAAATTCATACAAAAATCAACCATCTACACATACACTGTCCGAAAAATTATGAAGCAAGCTCGATATCGATAATTTCATTTATCAATAGCCAGACGGAAAATACCTCTCATTCATACTGTAAAAGTAATGGCATGCGTAAAAATTATTTTAGATCATATTGACATAATGAATATTGTGGTTGGTCATATTTAATGAAATAGAAAGTCAAGTTGAGAAGATGCGAAAATGCACATTAATTGCATCATATATAGTGCGATGCATACGAGATATGAATATTCATATTTTCAATGACTATTCAGGAGACAAAATAAATCAACAGAAAGTGAATCCAAAGATCAACAGTGATGATTTTAGCAATAATCAAAATATTAGGGGCTTTCTGGGTTTGCAAACAAGCAGAACTTTTTAGGGACCAATAGGGACCTAAGGGTTAAAATAGTAGTTAAAAGTAATCATAAATTTTCAGAATCTAAAACAAAGAAAAGTGAGGTTTCAGTCAGTACTCCCGATTCATCGGCAACATTTCTAATCAATAAGTTGCAGATCACTTTAACTTGACGTGAGAATTTGAGTCTCTGCTTAATTCCAATAAACATTTTTCGAAATGCCAAGAATCTTAAGATTACTCGATATTGTGTAACTTATTCCACTATTATATTGTGTAACTGATTCTGGTATATCCAACACTTCAGCCGCATCAACTTCTGGGGGACTCCTTACCAGCTACACTTTCATGCCATTTGTATGATAAAAATGCCCAATTACAGTGGCTCCCTCAGTTAGCGACGACGCCCCTACAGCGACCACTACTCTACAACGACCGAGTTCAGACGTGCTTTTTTGAATTTCTATCCCTCTCCAGCGACTACAAGTAGACCGAGAGCTTCATGAAAATGGCCAAATGAGTGAAAAAAATAATCGCCTGCCCTTCTGACTTCACCCCCAAAAGCGACAGCCTCAACAGAATTTTCCTTTGTTTACATGTGAAATGAGAATTGAGATAAATAAACAGAGAACACTGAGTAACACTGACAAACAAAAATTCCATTTTTTTCAACCGCTGTTGCTAGAAAGCGCCACGCAGAACTTGTGACTTGATATATTTTAAATCTACAACAAGCATTAACACAGCATTCATATTAATCATTCTATAACTATAGTTTATGTGTTTAAAAATGGCCGACTTAGTAAACGAAAGCTTCAATTTTCTAAAGGACAATAGAAGCAACGTCGGTGCTCGAAATACATGCTGGCCATCTTTCACACACAGTACAGGTTACATACATGCCAAAGAGACGTCCTCCCCTAGCGCGACCACCCCCTACAAAGACCATTTCTCCCTTGTCCCTTCAGTGGCCGTTATAGGGGAGGGACCACTGCACTACGATTATGCATAAGTAAATAACGACTACATATCATGCTGCTGTATATCTTATCATCTGATATCCAGGGGTACACATATTATTTTGTCAATGTAGGAAACCTTGAAACTCAGCTGATGTCAAGAAAGTGACTGAATTAAGAAGACAAGGATATGTACACGCTGTTATCGCTATTGCGCATTACAAGAAGCAAGATAAGGAATCTAGACAATGCATGCACTCCTTCCTTTCAGAACTATTAAAGCGTTTCACTAAGGAATTATTCTATAAAGTAATAAATAAAACCTCTGTTAGTCAATTAGGGAAACAATGTCAGTTGTTTTCCAAATATTTGGTGAGTGACAGAATGTCAGAAACTATTTTAACACATTTGACAAACAATATAAATATAGTGTTCAGCTCAGTCGATAAATTGTCATCATAGGGGACAAACTACTCAGTAGTCTTCCCCTAAATCTATAGAGGGCAAGTTTGCTTAAGGAGATTTCGATGCAGGCAATCATTAGAATCAAAGCTTAACGGTTGAAAACACATTGTCAGATATTGGTCCAATGCAAGCCGAAAAAGCAAGCGAATGGCAGATGGAATGAAAACTTCATCATACCAGAATCAGTAGTAGCTCATGGAAATGAAAGCAAAAAAATGCAGGCTACCAGTTCGCTCCTTATGAAGACCAATTAAAATAATAATTTCCGAATCATTAAATTGCTATGTAAAAGGCGATCATGAAATGAGAAAAGACAGACAACAAACACTTAGCAGTTGGATGATTTTGTCTTGATATTAGAACCCCTACAAAAGTGAACCCTTCCTAGACTAGGAATTAGTTATATAATTCAAAGTCTTATATAAGAGTCACAAAATTGAGATGATCAAACCAACATAAAGAAGAAAATAAAGAAACAAAACGAAGAAAATAGCTTCCTCTAATTAATCGCGACTGATGCGTGGTACCAAGAAATTCATCATCAGAAAAAATGTCCATGACACATTGTAAAAAGTCGATGTATCAGCAAAAAAATTAGGAAGTGCTGTGGAATGAAACAATTAAGTAAGTGTAAAATATATCAGCTCACGATAGTTAAGTTGCAATATGAGATAGTGTTATCTGAGCTTGCGAATAATGAGATATACGTAAAAAATGTACCTACATGACTGTTACATCATACTGATTACATTTGATTTCACATACTGCAAATCAAAAAATGAATTATGTCGTTTTACTCGACAAAACTTGTTGATGTTCCAGTCTTGCACATCTTGCATTAACGATTAATTTAATTAATTAATTTAATTCAGTCTAAATCTTAGCAGCGTTGTATGCTAACTAAATAAAATCTCATAGAAACCACAAGCCTTGATGTCCTTTATTTCATCTTCAACAGCTTGAAGTTTAGTAGAAAAGTGCACACTGCACTGAAAATAAGGTCCCCTATGCTTTCGAGCAAAACGTCAGGACACTTGAATTACATCGGTGTCAAGAAAATGGACAAACTTTGATTTTAAAAAATCAAAAGATATCTTACGATAACCAATGTGACTGGTAATACGAGTATGTGTCTACCGATTTGCATCTGAGGACCGTCCATAAAGATTACATTATCATTGAAGTACATGTATCTCAAGGTATAATATAACGTCAATAATTTCGTATAGAGCACATCACAGACTTGCTAATTCAAGCTTGTTTATGATCCAACGTATATTCACGCATTCATCGAAGATTATGTATTTTGTTACAGAAGAGAGTATCATGAATTTTTCATAGGGCAGTTTGAGGTCAATAAAGTCAAAATATTATCAAAGGCTCTTGATTTGTCAAACATAGCGAGCAGTTGCTGCTGGGCTTGTTATGTTTAACATTCATCTAGATAAGACACAAATTACGTATAAATAGACGCTAACACCATATCTTCCAGACCGAAACTCGTCTTAACCAGGATTCGAGCGCAAATCAGCTAGAAAGCTAATCAGGTTCTCTAATCACATGGTCAGATAGGTGGAACAGAAGGAGCATTGTTGAAAGTATGCGTCATACCACTGTTCTGCACGACAGGTATGAGAATGTGTTTCATTATATCTATGTAAATCATGTCAAAAAGTAGTGGAAATCCCATGCAAAATTCGTATTCAGATATTTACTAAATAAGGAAATTCTCTTACTTCAAATATTTGAGTTGTACCGATACTAATAGTTCCAGCCATCAAAATGACTGCAATTTGCCTTTTGTCCAACATTTAAGTAAAAAAACAAAAAGGGACCGCTGATGATCTCAGGACTCTCGACAATTCAATCTCATCGTCCTGTTCACCACCTCACGGAAAAAGTGAGTTGACGAAGTATTAAATATAAACTGCATTGAAAGAGATTAGTCATTTTTCAATAAAAATTGACCACTCCCTTTCAAGGTCGAAAATCCAAATATATTCCAGGTAAAATGATAAGATACAAACAAATCCAATGTTTCGGACGTCTAACTATCAGGGGCTGCACCATCTGCGAAAGGACACTGATGCTTAACATGGCTTTAAACATTAAATGGAATATTAAGTTGAATGACCGCTCACTGGCTCCCCGTTGTTCGTGTTTTCTGTTCAGAGTTGGTTTCAGTAAATCAATGAAATTAACTTCAGAAATTCTAATTTTGACAAGATTATTTTGATGGTCAATTATCTTCACATAGAAATCTTTTATATTCATAGAAGCGAAAGTCTTAAAAGAGCTACAATCGCTTGATTTTGACTTCAATACCTTCGATACAGAGGCATACATTGGAGGGTTATGAACTCTGACCTTCCCGATACCTTGGAAAACAGAATATATCTCCGTCGGAATATTTTGAACTTACGAATCGCAAGCCACCAGAACTGTTTATTAAAAACTCCTGCTAGGTTTTTGATTGATCGTGCTAATTTCAGCCGAATTTAGCATGCACTGAGCTGAGTACTTGCAGGAATTCCTTTGATCTAAGCAGCAAAATTCAAGGACAAAATGTGTATATATTTGTTGCGTAGGAGGCTAAGGCCTTTGATATTTAATGTGATAAAATAGAAGCTTGCACTTTTCACGAGAGGCATTTCGACTGATATCCTCTCATGTTCAAACAAAAAGAGAACTGATATTCTAATTCAAACATTTTAGCTATTGTATGTCTAACCAATCGGCAAACAAAGATTCTGTAATCCAAAGTTTTTCACAAGTCTGACTTGTTGTAGCCGCCAGTTATTTATTTATTCAGTCTTCGTAAACTAAAATTAACAGAGCAAAATATCATTTGAGATATAGTTGGCATCCTGTTGAGGAGACATGTTGTCTGGGAGTGAGTTCTCGCCACCTGACAACATTAATTCAATAAAACGCATTGTACCGGATTTAGATGTCGTGTAGCCTTTCTTTTCCGCGATTAAAGCTTGTCTTTACGAACAAAGTGTTTCTTAGAAATTTGATACAACTTGGTCAAAGAACAGTGGAAGATGCACATGGTCGTTGAATTGGTGACTGCCAGAATATCCCAATTTTCAATATTTTGCTTTTAACATTGATTAAATCAGTGGGGTTCTGACGAAATGCAAAGAATCTGAGTGAGCCTAGATGAATTTGAGTCCACAAACCTTAGAAATATTAAAAACATTTTAAATACCCCAAAAATATTTCAAAAAAATATTTTTCCGAACCCTGCTCATGAGCAACTATAGAACTGTAGAAATTCATTATCTCTAGGCTTAAATAAAAGTAATACAATTATCTACATAAACAGCTTCACGGAGTCTCAGATTTTCACCATTATTGTCCCGGTCAATAATGTCAACTTTGATATTGACACCTTCAACAATGCGATAATAACACACGCAATATCAAAGTAGATATCATTGGCCGGGACAATGATAGCGCAAATCTCGGACTCCGTGAAGCTGCTTATATAGATAAGTGTAAGCCTAAGTTAAACAGCCGGGCTGAGATGAAAGACTACAGAGATTTCTTATTTTGCTAAATGCAATCTGTAGGCCCTAATCAATATTATTTTGAAATTTGTACTTAGTTCAAGCTATGAAGTCATCATCTTTTTATACTGTCTGATGATATTATGAAATACGTATCAGAGATTAACATAATTTGTCCAATTTGTACATTTTCATATATATTCTATCAAAATAAACACTTGGCCCATTTCCAGATTTTCTCATTATTTTATAATGCACGGTCAAGGAACTTTTCATATGATTCATAACTAATAGATCACAGCTTAATGTCCTATTGTTAATTTAAATTATTTATCAAATTGAAATCACATAATAGAGTAAAGGGGAATTTTGAAATTACAAAATGTATATAGGCGCAGTACATTGAACATCTTTCCATCTTCCAGCTATCATACTCAAATTTCTGCATGATTTCGTCTTTCGCGTAAAAGTGAAGTACACTAAAAGTACAAAAAGTGATTAGTGAATGTATTATTGTAATCTTAACGATGTTTCCGATGATAGCTACATTTAGAACTCTATCAATCAAAATTTTAATGTAGTCATAGACCTAATTACTTGCATCCTGACGTAATTAATGTGATTGCAACCTAGAACGTGTCGACATATGACTGAGAAAATGTTATATCTCTTGTGAAGATGAGTACTCGATAACCTAATGCAACCTTAGACCGGACAGAGCATATTGACATAGCCTATGGAGCAAAGGCACTTGGAAAAGGATAATCCTATTTATTGCCAACAACTTTATCTGAGAAGAGGTCGTATGAAGCTCGTAGGGAAGAGATTATCGCCGTGTACATAAATAATCAAAGCGAAATGACATCAACCATTTCTTTCAAAACAAGATCTAATTGTTTTCCTCATGCAATCACGATAGTCATTAAAAGCCGGTTTGTGTCCCGTAGAAGCCGTTCCCGAATTGGCAACCGCGAATAAAAACGAGTTAATTTGAGACGAGGTAGATCAAAATCGTAATGCTCATTCCATAATTCCGTTTTGACCAACCTCAGTCGATATTAATGTAAAAATATATAAATTTCGCTTTAGATTCAGGAAGAATCAACATCATTTTCCGGTCAACGTTTTGTGAACAAAATCAATTATCAGACTAAGACAATCTCAAAAGGAAAGTTCATCAGATAGTAGTTTTACAGACCATTTTGCAATGAGCCGAATCTATATTCATCGATTCGCATTATGTATGGAAATGACAGTGACAGACACGAAGACATTTCAGATCTAGTACAATGCATGAATGAATAGAGAATGTAAATTGGCAAATTGATTTTTGAGAAAATTCGAATAAAACAACGTCCTCACGAAATGCAATATTTCAGCAATACGGGGGGGGGAGAGAATGTTGTGGTTGATACCGGCTACATATAAATAATGTTTCTTCTGACCTCATGCACAGATCAACAAGGATACTTCTTTCAGATTGCTTCTGCTCTTTTTAAAGAACTAACCACATGGTCGTAATGTACTCACTCACTCCTCATTTAGCGTCTTTGAATTCCTTGAGCGAGTATAGAAAGGTCAACTGATTTGACCAATATCAAAGACATCACAATGCATACAGATAAATTTATGAACTATTAAGCGATCCCTTCATGATGAAGTTGCAATTAAAGAGTTACAAATGTGACAGTCTAGATGTTTTTCGGTCTTTTCATTTGTTTTGAGAGCGTTGTACAGAATTTCACCTGACTTAGTTTTAAGCGCTACACTTAAATAACATTTAGAATCAAATATTCAATTAATCTATCGGTTTTATCGTTCATAAGCTTCATCTAAACGTACTTGTCTGATTTTCGGAGATCTATCTATATTTTAATTCTTTATGTAATTCTCCTGAAAATTTGTCTTCATTTTCTTCGCTTTGCGTAGCTTACATTATTTATTGGCTACAACAGTTGACTTCAGACAGGTATTGAACAAAATTGTCTTTATTCCGCATTTTTTGAACGCGGTTTTTAAGTGCTCTGCTTATTGAATTAAACCTATAAGAATGATCCTTCTTCACGGATTTACACAAAAAAAGATTAAATCTTACACACAAATATGACACTGACTCTCGCTACCATACATATTTGGGTGATTGAAAGTTTTTATACATGCAACAAAATTCGCTAACCGATTTATCAAAAGTTCTCAACCCTATATTTATAGGAAAGTCGATCTATTAAAACAAATTAGTTGTCGAAACATCTACACCTGAATAGATTTGCATCTTTCATTCTTTCATTCTTTAGAAACGTTTCTATTGTGAACTTCAGGACAGTGTCTTCAAGTGGAGTAGAGAATCGCGCTGCGTGCATGCCGAATGATTGTATTGATGATTCATTACTAAACCCTTGCATTATCTTGTAGTTTGACTGACTGACTAGCCCTTGCCTAACATGGAAGAGAGTCTTTATATTTCAAGCAAATTAAAAACTCGAAATGTAGTTACACAAGCATACTTAAGGAGAAAATTAATATCTTGACTTAAACATCCGAGTGATCCCAACGCGAAGAACATTTTTTCTCGAAAAGTTTTCAATACATCCATAATTTGCATATACAGTAGTTGATTCATAAGGAAATTACCTATAAATCACCAGATCTTAAAAAAACAGATAAATGATTTTTAGTACTTAGCAAGTAGCAATTAAGCAAGGTAAGTAGTGATTACTAAACCGTGACAAACTGATATAACGCTTGTTAGCGCTTTTATTTGATGTTAACAATTTTACCGGTGCTTGCAATGCCCTACCGTACAACTAGTGGCCCATTGCTTGTTCAAGTTTATAGTAAATTATATAAGCTTCTAACTATGGAAGTGCTTGAGGGCGGAACGTGGTCAGAAGGAAATACCATGTGAAGTCATAAAGAATGAAACTTTGGCACTATGCTGGCCTTGCTGCAATGATTGGTGCAACACATTCGATCTAAGCGATCTGTTATGGAATCACCCCCCCCCATTTGATGCGTAGTCTCTTCGGTGTCGATAGTCAAATAGATATTTTCTGATGCATCACGAAATATTTCACTTTAACCGAAAATTATAGCTTTATATTGACAAGTGATAACTTAAAAGGTAAACGGCTGATGTTCTTAAATACGGTCTGAAATTTCTCTGATGAATATCAAAAAGGTGCATTGTAATAGATTGATTTACTGATCACTGTGTTGATCACATGAAAAGGAAAATTCAAAGAAGAGAACAACGCAAATTGCACTGCGAAATATTGCCGACATATAAACCGAGATCATCACAGTAGTTGCTTAAAAACTTGCTGTTTAAAACTCTGGTCTTTGAGGACTGTGTAACGTAATTACGCAGTCGCCTAGAGAGGGTTTCGTATTAGGTGATTACGATATCGATTATGGGGAGAACGGGTGTTATGAGCGATCACGTAATTGCCGAAATTTCATCGGAAGATCAAATTTTGTAAATACTTCAGAATATCATCTTAATTACGAAACACGTTAGTATTCCACAAAATTGAGGAGTACATCAATAGAAATGCTTCAATTACTCGTGTGCGCTCGCATATCTTCAAGAGACAATTGAAGTTAACAGAAAAACGTTGCAGATTGAGGGAAACCCAAAGTTCCCGTTCCAAGATTTGAAAACATGATAGATTCTACAAGCGCAATTTGATTGAGTCAGATTTCCGAGTTTTCTAAATCAACTGCTGGTTTTTTCAGAGCACTTGTTTTCCTAGCATGACTTTTGCATTCATTACTTTGTTAGTTTCCTTGAAATCTTTAGATTTGTTATATGCGAGCTGCATGCTATATCACGCTTCAGACGAAGTTTGAACTCATTCCATTTGGAAGAATTTTATTCTAACTTCAAACATACTCCAAGGATTGAATAAAAGTAGACATCGTTGTCAAGTGCATTAAAATGAAAGATGTTGGAAACTTTCTAATGTGCATCATATACCGTTATCTGAAATGAGTTAATTACAAAAATGCGTCATTATACTTAGAGGGGACGAGTTTGCGTTGGCGATCATGTAACAGGCAGGGGTTGATGAGGCGATGAGACAGACTGTGGGGGCGAAAGTTCAAAAGTCGATAAAGTGATTGAGCAATTGTTGCACGGCCCATTCTCGGAAAAAAATATTGTTGTATTATCAACTGTTGCATTTCAAATTATCCTGTGGGAATAAAATCACATAATCAACAAATGCGAATTAACAGCAAGAAGTGGACGCTTACGATCGTCGATATTATATAAGCATAACCAAAAAGTCCAAAACCAAAAAACCAAATCGTCCAACTCAGCATCTTTTGGAACAGGATACTTAAGAAATGAGCCGGAGATAAGACAACCACAATTTTGCAGATATCGACAAATATGCCTATGTATAAAGAATTCTTAACAAAATTCGGACATTACATGTTTCAATGAAACTGCTATGCATCTAACATACTGAAATGCCGGCAGAAATGAAGCAATAAATTTCCTCAAAAGCAATAATAGGCTGATTTGATAATTAATAATTTGATTGAATTGATTCATCTAAAACCCAAGCCGTTGCTCATCGCATTTAAAGAGAAAAGCAATGAACTGTGCAGTTTGCAACGCATGGCCTAAAATTGTGATGATTAAGATTATCGTACTATTCAATCTGAGGGAACTGTGGAAGAAAATGCATAGCATAATCCACTTTCCCGTGCCTTGTCCTGATATGTGGAAACGCACCAGTCATGGAACAGAAGCACGAAGTCATTAACCATGAATGAGAATGATTTTATTGCTGTGATTTTGCAGTCTATCAAACTGTGTGAACTGATTGAAAAGACAGTATACTTAAAATATGTCTGGTAAGAAAGCCAAGTTTTGAAAATTTCAAGGGAATTTTAAGTTAAATGCCGGTTTTCGTTTATATATATTTCTGACATTGCGACGGCAAAATCTGCAAAAGGGTACAAAGCATATATCCAGCCAGTCATGACTTACGGCTGAAAGACGTGGAACATAAAATCTACAATGAATTAAAGTTTGCGATATGAGATGAGAATTAAAACTGAGAGTGTAAAAGGAACGACTAGGATTGAAAGAGAGTTGTTGAGGTGCTGAAAAGGAGCAGCTTCAGATGGAAGGGTCATCTATAAAGAAGAGATGAGAGCCACACAATAAGAGAGCAGAAAAAGGAGGGACGCCCTTCGAAAAGGAGGGAAGACGAGAAAGCGAAAGACCAATCACGTGCAAGAGCATGGTGCTGTCGGAAAGTGGAATCTGCGAATGATCGAGTGAGATAAAAGGAATGGTGCGTCGGTTATACAAAGCATACTCTACAGTTGCTGCGTTGCGAAGCTGCATTTACAGTAAGAAGAAAAGTTTGACAAATAACTACTAGATCGTTAACACTAACTACCGTATTTGACCAGGTCAACGAAAGAAAACAAAATGGAGCAAGATGTGAGCTTTGCAATCTGAATTGAATATGTAGGCGACTTGATTAACTTTCCGAGACCTAATGGAGATCCGGAGCACTCCTGACCAATAGTTTTCATTCTATAGTGAAAAGATGTCGATAAACCCTGCAAAATCCTCATTTTACTGCTATTCTTCGGGCGATGTTTCACTTGAGTTGAATTGACATTCTTTTGATGGAGAATGCCTGAAGCTGCAGTCCATCACAAATGTACATAGTGAAAATTGAGCTTTTGAAGATGATTTCCGCTTTCGCAACAACGATGTTCTGTATTGAAACATGGCTTTTAAATAAGGCTGCGCGCTAGCCGATTGAGACTGTTCGGTGCAGTGCAGCTGAGATACAATTTGATTCACGTTCTAGACTGTCCTGCAATAGCTACTTAAGACCAACATTTTAAAAATAGGGTCTCTATCTTTTATGATGAAATTTCGCATTTCCTAGAATTCAAAACAAATATTCGAAAGTAATAGGAAACTTCTAATAGCACTAAAAAATTTGATATAGACTTACATAAGCGTCTTATCAGTTATCATGATAACTAACTCTCATCCTACTTTCCCGTATGTTCTCTTTGAAAGTTCTAATGGAATTCTTTAAAAACCAGATGAAGACAGAAAATATAACGATGTGCAACAAAAAGGGTAAAAAATTACAATGACTAAATATATAAGTCGATGGAGGACGAAACTCTCTACAATGTAACCGAATGCCAAAAAACTCTTTCGGACGGAGCGTTGGCCCCTGGAATACTCCGTACATATTTGCTATAGAGGTGCAACGGCAGGGTATGCAATATTCACTATAAGACTCGGACATTCTGAGGTCGATGGAATTGACATTTCGTGGCCTACAATTATTTATCATGATCTTGAATTATCTCATTTTCTTCGTTTTTTTGTCAACATCAGGAAATACATCGGTAATTTTGGCATCATATGGCTGTGATTTTCAAAAAGTTTCATTCCAATGATACAGAAATTAAAAGCTTGAATTGAATTGATACAGGATTGAATAATGTAAAGATGTTCTTCTAGTTGCATTAATTGCATTATTACAAGCTTAAGATATGTTTCTCTCCATATTTGCTGTGACTTAGATACAATAATAGATAAAATGAATTCAGTAGAATTGTAGCTTGACACTGAAATATCAGTTTGATCGAAATTCATACATTTTGGTGCACCGGCTCGATCACCGTGGAAGCAGAAGGACCGGAGTACCATGCATAGCCCTTCTTTTAAATAATTCATGTGCATTACAGCAATGTTGGAATTAGTCTACTCATCTAGTTTTGTCGTGTACAAAATTTAATTGTATCAATAGTTCTCGGCATCAATCAATTATCAGACTGAAAAAGTTATTACTAAACACGAAGCATCAAAAAATTGCTGAAATTCAATTAATTGATTGCTCATTATTTCCTATTTCAATCAACTAATTGCATCAATTTTCTATGTCAATTAATTGATTTACTCCAATTCATATTACAATAAATTATTCGTAAAAGATTTCTGTCTGATGCGCTTGTCCTGTCTATATCATCAGATATTGATGCATGATTTCTACGCCTCTCTAATATTGACTGAAAGACTTATCCGATATCAAGATCATGTAAAAGCTCGCAATGAGAAATTTAGTCTTGAGTCTCAGTGGTCCACTATTCGTTTACATAATCAGCACGACAGGAGCAAACACCCATCATCAGTCAAATATTAATTGTAGATGTACGTCATCGCTAACTTACAGTTAGAAATCAGCAAGAATCATCAAAAGTTGATTGATGTCAATGAATTGATTGCCCAGCAATTCCAATTTCAATTAATTAATTGCTAAGTAATAGTAATTCACATTGATTGAAGGCATGGAATTTAAATTACAGTTAATTGATGGTTCACAAAAATCAGTTTTCACTTTATTTAATTAAAGGGCAATTAAATTGCAATCAATTTTTGATCCGTCATTAAGAATAGACTTCATCCACATCTATCCGCGTTATGTACAATGGTTCCCTCAAGATTGGTTCCTTCAAGTTTGATTTTGCATCTCAGTGATTATAACAATTCCAATTCAGCTGATCAAACTGTGGTGATTGTCAATGAGTGATATTTTTGTCGGAAAGAATGAAGATGACATTTTGGATGAGGATAATGATTTTCTAACGAGTAGTGATGAATCCCTAGCTACGGATTAGAGGAAGACCTAAAACAGCGAAATATCGGGAAACCAATTCCTGGACTATCCCACCGTTAGAATGGCTTTTAGAAACAAGACATTGAAAGTAAAACGATTAAGCTGCCAATTTAGTATATACATATTAAATAGCTATCTCATGGAACCTTCCTTGATCAGTTGGCATTGTCAAAACCGACTCAACTTAAATACACACAATCAAATCAAATCGATATCTCATCGAAATCTCGTGTTGTAAAGTCTCGTGATTTCAACAGTGACGCTTACCGAATAGAGTTGCAACAACAGATCTGGAGTTGCACACAAGTTCTTGGGATTAATAGACCATGACAAGAACGAATCTTTTTGCTCCTCTCAACCTTTACTCTTAGCGACTTAGGCAAGGTGGGGAGGTTGACAACTCTGATTTGATGTTCATCACATTTAGGACCCTCACCCCCTTAAGAATCAAAACTGAATAAACCGCGATTGATTTTATCACGTAAACCTAAATTGAAACCCACAGCTGCTTAAGGCATGTCGCCTATAGGAGAAAATTTGGACCATAGTTCTGATATAGTCCTTCAACAAATATAGTGCTTTTAACAACTAGTCTAAACAAGAGTGTGTAGCTTTGCTTTGACAGATTATAGTAGAATATCTAAATAGAATGACAAATATTAAGTCAATAAAAGACATCAACACCCTTCATTCCCCCAACCGCAATCGTCTGACCTAGGAATCGAGCCGAAGTCCGCGGTGGAGACGAGCTCGCACCTTCTTCACTGGGCCACACTGACGGTTCAAAAGGAATGCGGGTGAAGACAGCAGTCATCTCCAAGTCATCTCAATAAGCTGTTATCACTTGGTGATGACTACTGCCTTCACTCGCATTCCTTTGGTACGATCAGCGTAGCCCAGTGAAGAAAGTGCGAGCTCTTCTCCACCGCGGACTTCGGTTCGATTCCTAGGTCAGGCGAGTGCGGTCGGGGAATCAAGGGCGTTAGTATCTTTTATTGACTTAATAGGTGTCATTCTCTTTAGATATTCGATGTACTGAGACTGACCTTTGTTGTCAGAGAGGTGTCTTCAAGAGTGCACTTATGTCAACTGGATAGAAAAGCTTGCAGCATGTGGACTGTCATGAACTGATAATCTATGAAACACAATATGTCACAGGTGATTAGTATCAACCCATCTCAATTTAGATATTCTTCAAAAATTCTTGCACATGCATGCTCATCACATATCACAATGTACATGCAGGTGCAGCGATTTTTGAGAAAATCTCTGAACAACATGAAAATTAACTGAAATAGTCTCTAAACAGGCATAAACTGAAAGTCATTGACATAATAGTCTGAAGTTGAGGCGCACTTATTCTTGTTTTCAGACAGAAAAAAGTCTCCGGGAACTAGAGCAAGGAAGCTCTTAAATCCAGACTTATTAAAATTCAGTAAACTAAGAAAATGTGAATCAACCAGCAGTTAACCTATCCATCAAAACGTTTAAAGTCACAAGCTACCATAAATTGTCAAAAGTAAACAGCAGACTGAAGTCAAATCCAGTCTCTTAAGTTAAATGAGCAGCTTAACATGAGAGAAGCGGTTAAACTTTGAAATCTTTCCTCGTCTCTAGTAAAAAAATCCATTTAAGAAGATTAGAACACTAAGTATGAGTAAGTTGATACTGTTCGATCGGCGTTCATCTGATCAAACCAATGATCACCGTTAAGTTATCATCGGTTATCCCCTAACTTTCAGCAAAAGAAATCGAAAATTCTAGTGCAAAATTCGACACGTTATGCTAAAAGAAGCAGAGAATTTATTTTGTTATCCTCGGTAGAGCTAGGAGAAATTAAGATATAGACCAATCGAAGTAGAAATCCCTCTTGAAGTGCACCTGTATAGTACGGTATATCTGGTCTCCGCTGACCGATTTTCAGAAATCAAATAACGAATGAAAGGTCTAAACATTAGCGTTCGATGTCTAGAATTGGAGCAGTGTTGTGAAAATGAGCGAGCAAGCTTTCGAAAATTAATGATTTTTCTTTCCCTTGTATTGCTGACCAATGAATTTAACTGACACGGAAAAAATGATTCATGAAGAACGTGACATTTTTGCGATTTACCTTTAAGGCATACGGTGAACTGTAAGGGAGCTGTCAAATTAGCACTTACAGCATGTGGGCGGTTTGACTCCGATGATTTACAGTAGCAAGGGATAAATACACAGTTGACGAAATCCATGCTTTATATTTCACAAGAGATCATTGCTTTTCTATTACTTGAGCAATTGTACTCAAACATAGAGAGGCAATTGATAAAATTATAACTTCCAGACGCTTCGTCCGTTTCCCCGAAAATTAGCGTGGAGATGAAAGCCGAATTCTCTCAATGACAGTCGGAGGGACTGGATCGAAAGGCGGTCACAATAATATTGCTTCTATCAATGAAATTGACCCTTCCTTAATCATCTAAATAATATAAGAGCAGGATTGGGTCAAATCCTGATTTTGGATATGCCCATAACCACTGTTCAAATTTGGGTGGACCCCAATATTGAATACAAGATTGGCCACATATATTAGAGAACATTTCCGACAAAATTTGATTGAAAAAATAGCCTTACCTCTAGTGCCGATGTTGATTGTGAATATTGTTTGCTAAGCAATAATCTTAGAATACTTGCACTAATATTACAAAGCAATACTATTTATTTCAAGTGCTTGCATGTACTACACATGTCATATTAACGTTCATATGTCATTGCAAATAATCTATTATTATACTTAGCCATACACGTGCACATCGCTTGCAATAAAACCTTTATTGCAAATAAGTACACTGTATTTATTACAAAGACCTAGCATTAAGTAAACTTTTTAATAATGATCCTAGTGGAGCTTTTTACAACATACATATAAGCCTCAGTATTCTGTATTTATAACATAGACAAACTCTGATAGAAATAATCTAGATCTATGGTCTAATGACTATAATCTAGTTCTAGGGCTTCATTTCATTCATAATATTCTAGCTTGCTGTACGTGCCAACAATGCTGTCATTTCATGACGGCACATTTAACCCGCTTTTGAAAAATATTGCATAAGACGTTGGAGAATGAAACGTCGAGAATCAGCGAGAAACAACATAGGAAGATAATCACATACAAATGTTTTTTGTGTATATTTAGTTCCACTTACTATGAATCTGCTTTTTGCATTACAACATGAACACGAATGACAAGGCTCAACACGAAACGAAACACAATCACGTTCGCGCAACGAACGTAGATCTCTACTAGATAGGTAGTTGGAACCTCAAAAAGCTCAGTTATTTGCTCATAATTGCATTTCTCTGTCGAGTTTACTCCATTTTTTTCTAAAGCTCTCGATTATCGGCATTTCTATTCAATTGGTTGCAAGACTTTCCGCCCTTAACAAAATCCATCATATTTTAATTTTATCCTCTTATTGGTCAAGTTCTTTCCATGAGACCTTCTATCACTCCTCTCATATAGTCATCATGTCGAATGACTTGCCCAAGCGATTGTTGCTGCCTTCTCGTGCTTGCTTCACCTGGTATCTCTATTCGCAACGATCCTCAATGCCTCTTCATTCGAACGATTGTTCTGTCCAACTTATCTCTATTTTTCCAAATCCATATTTCACATGCCTCTAGGCTCTGATGACGGCCTTTCTTAAAGTCCACGTCTCCATACAGCAATACACTCTAAAACTAGGACTTTATCATCTGTTTTCGAATGGTTTTATCCATGGAGTTGCTAAATAACTCCCATCTCTCACGAAATACTGATTTTGCCATCGCTATCCGTGTTCTGATTTCTCTTTCACAACATCCATCCTCTGATTCCACAAATATTTGAATTGGGATACTAGTTCTATTACCTGTCCATTTACCATGATGTTGACCAGTCCACTTATTCGCTCAATTCACACTATGAAACTTACTAAAGGAGAACTAGTTTCCACTTAGGTCAATGAAGTTTTGACTACTTCTCCACTGAGGTATTGAATGGAACTGAGATTGTCGGACTTCTGGTGCATGTCAAAATATCGTTAGGCCAACCACTTAACCGCTGTGTCACGGATGCCATCACAATCCTATTTGAATATACATGAAATAGGTCATACTAATAAAAATGTTTTATCAACAAAGCGTGGTAATTATATTTTTCAATCTTGTCCAGTTTTCACATTTATCAATCTTCCGTTGAAGTTGTAACAACCATTGTTCATGATAGAGAATCACAGACCATAGCCATCACTGCATAATTTCAGTGATTCACCAAAGACGCTAATTTCTTCGGAGATTTTTGACGATGTAGAAGTCAAAATCGTACAGGCACTCACACAATATGCATACTGGTATAGAACAAAATGCACAATGAAGTGAATGTTGAATGATGATTGAATGTTAATGCAGCTCACAAAAACTATGAAAATTATATCATGTGATTGTCGTCTTAAAGATAGCTGAATCTCGCTCAACGAGACGTCAATCATAAAAATATCACAGCAACTTAAGCTTGTTTTCTTGTTCAACTTTCATGCCGTGTTATTGCTAATTACGAAATGTTCGAGTGACGGGATAGTATCAAGGCATTACATAGCATATTGAAGAATACTTTGAAAATATTGCTGCATAACTTTGAAAGATCATTCAACATAGACAGTAATTCCATTCACATATGCACATCAGGAATGCCATAATGCGTAAGAACAAAATAAGAACTAATCTACTTTCTTACCTTGATAGTGACTGCGACATTGATTAGCAAATAGACCGGACCCTATAATCATTCACAGCGGATTCTTAGGGCGTGCCATTGAAATCATGCAACTAGCCTTCAGGGCCCATGAAACACCAGCGATAAATGTGGAGCAAAGTAATGAAATTATCTGCAAAATACCATACTCTCAGAGAAACAATTCCTTAGAGAATTTGTTGCATTCTCGATGAAAATTCTTCCAGAGACAGATTTGTTCGTATTATCGAAGATTTAGAATGAAGATGGAGTCAGTGATGACGCAATACAATTATTTATAATGTATATTCTGTAAGGGCATTCAGAATCCCTTGAGGAACGGGAAACAAGGATGGAAATTGAACTAGATGAATATTAATAACTAAAAATATTCACTTGATTAGAAAAGGAGAACCCGTCAGGATAATAGCATCAACAAAGTATCTCCTTTTTTACCTTTCTGCACCTATTGGGGTCAAGTTAAATAGAACAGGAGGATATTTCGTTTTCTTGGAGCTGTCGCACATGTAAAATAAAGCTATGTACTCGTTCTTGTCTTCGACTATTTCATTGATGTTCAGATTTGAACCCCCTATCTCCTGGTTTTCAGTTCATATAATTTTCCCCCCAAGTCACAAAACTCATAGAATGATGGGCATTTATTTTAAATCAAAGCTGGATTCATATTGGAATTAACATAACGTAGCTGCTACTCGTCTATATAGGATATCAGACGTGATGCATCGGAACATCTTAGTGGAACTCAGACAGCAATTCGTGAATGTCACAATGAAATAAAAATAAATTATTTCTAATCTCCGGGGCCCAGTGTTTTGTACGAGCGATGATTTGGTCATGCAATTTAGTCCAGGAAGGGTCACTGAGATTAGGTCGGAAGAAACTTTCGACTGAAATCACTGCAAACGTTCAGACAGTTCAGCACCACCTCCAAACTCCCGGAACGCGGAGTAGTGACGGCGGAGGTTCAACAGAATGTCAAAGAAAATATGCAGGAATGACCAGTACTTGCGGAGAAAATTGAATGCGTGATATCAAGACAATGTTATTGATAATCGGTGAGTTCGAATGGTATTTTACTGAAATCTCCTCCAGAAATATCTATCACAGAATTTTGATTCTGGAGTGTTCAACAGGATTGACTTAACAGCTAATCAACACAGATCAAATCACCCCTTTTGCACTTCTCATATTTATTACATGGAATTCTTCCTCAAGGGCAACTGCCATAGAAATTGATAACAATAAAACTTAGTTCCCCAGGATGTGGCGCGACCTTGAGTCAATTACCATTCTCGTCAACTTCAAATAATATTTCATTTCTATGGCAACTGCTTCACAATGTATTTTATGAGGGATCGCAAACTGCAAATTGCAAGCCGTTTTTCTATGGATTTGATTTTATGAATGCTTGTAAATTCTATGTTGTCTCTTGTAAAGTCAAAGGAAAACTTTGCTTGTAGAAAATGTCGATTTTATGAAGATAGAATTCCGTTGCAATTATAAACATACGACAAACTTTAAAGTCACAGCTGTACATAGGAGATATTTGTAGCATTAAGATGAACAGATACAAAGCCAAGAATTGCGAATGAAATTGATTCTAATTGACTCATGAAGCCGGTAAGGAGTTTCTGAGGTACAACGCGTGTGATTGTTTTGTCAACATTATTTAATGCATGAAACTGATGATAATTTGCAGAGATCTCTTTGTTGCAATTTCTATGACATTGATTGTCTGTGATTCTTTCTAAAAGTAGGCTGTCAAAGTTTAGAATAGCCGATTTACAGGTTAAGGTGATAGGGTAAAATTACTCCCAGTTCACAAAAACTGAAGAGAGACTTCCCTGTGCAAATTTGACAATGCATTTTAGAAATGAATGTGAATAAACAAGCTTTGTGTATACATGTATGTGCGCAATTTGAAATGGTAATTGCACTCTCAATAAAATTTTATTTGCTGCTCAACTGCGTCTGATAATCAGCGAAAAGATTATCAAACGCAGGATGCAACCCAACAAATTACGCAAACCTGCATATTTCACTCACGGAAGTTCATAAAGTAAATATTTTTTTACCTCAGATGATTTTTAAGAATATCATATACAATGTTAATTAGTTCATCAATTTAGAGTATGACTTCGAATTTCTTAATGTTGTGCTATTATTGATAATAGAGACACAAGTATTATGCCTGCATGAGATGCTAATTCCGGCCGGCTCTGTGGTAAGCGGTTTGTGATAAATCATAATACAAATGATAATTAATCAGTGATCATAAGAAATGAAGTTTTATGAATTTGAACTTTAATTGTGATTGTGGTGGTCCCTTCATTATCAACCTAATTCGTTATATGGTAAAATACAATAATTACATTTAATCACACTGGTTTACATTGGAACCAGCAACATGTTATGTGTTAAACAAATATATTTTAGTTTTCTGAATGGATTTTTCAAATTTCGTCAAAACAATCTTAAATTTAATAAACCAAGCCAAGTTTTTGGAACCTTCGGTATAGCACCCTAGGTCACCATAAGTCAATTCTGAACCCAGGGCACAAGGTGCATTTTTGTCCTAATCGATGGACGTCAAAGGTGATATCATCTCAAAACATTTTTCCTAAACATGGTTATTTTAATCCCAGCTTCTTTTTTAAGGGGGATTCAGCTGTCATGTTTCTAATGAATAATTCAGTGCTACACCTAAGCTTACGAGACTACATTTAATTAAAACTTAACTGACGAGACATGCATGGTCAGGAATGAAACTGATTTGTATTTAGGCGTTATTAAACATGTATAGGGTTCGACAAAAAAACTGCGTTATTTTCTACACCCTTTGATTTTTTAGATTTAATGGTGTTTGATTGTGTTCATTTAAAAGTTCATGAAAGTTTTATTCAAAGGCAATGTCTATGGCATTATTCTCTGTAATGCATACGCTTTAATGTTGGAATCATAGATATAAACATAGTGTATTTTTGATTCCTGATCGTCATGTATCTAGAGTGCTTTCCGACTATCTCCGAACATAGACATAAGATATGCTCTTAATCAATCATCCAATTTTCTTTCCCGATAGTCATGGAGTTTCAGCAGTGTGATGTCTACTTCTTCATCCGAACATTGTCTTAAAATGGCTACTCAGCAACAAAAATTCATCAACTGCTTGCTAACGTTTGGGGTGAGAAGAACATCATGAAAGTGAGAAGAATTCAAGCAATAGTAAGAGAGTTCGTCGAGGGACGTGAAACGGTGACACGAAAGGAAGGATCTGGAAGACCACGATCAAGCTGCTGCGATGAAAACATCGAAGAAGTGAAAGAACTAATGGAAGATGACAACCACTTATCCTATGCTGACATTTCACTGCAGACAGGTGTTGAGGAGAGGTCAGTTCATCGGATACTTTCTCATCATCTGAATAAGAAATCCGTGTTGTCGGTGGATACCGCATGAACTGAGTGATCGAAATAAGCAGTAACGTATTGAGTGTGGCAGAAGCATTTTGGAAACCTTGCGACGTCGGCAAATCAAAAGTAAACTTGTCGTCGTGGACGAAAAGTGGGTCTACTACAAAAGCATCCCACCCAAAGAATGCAACCGAGTCTGGGTCGATTGCGCAGGCGACAGACCTCAAGTATCGCGCAGGACAATAGCCGATAGGAAGGTCTTAATAATGGTTGCTCTCAATTATGCAAAGTCTTTCTCCTATATCGAAGTGCTGCATGATGGTGGAAGCATAAATGGTGATCGATATTTGTCATTCCTGCAAAACATGTGTGCAGCGTTCGAGCAGCAACTCAATTTAGCTCGTTGGGAGATGTGTCTCCAACATGATAATGCAAGACCACATATAGCAATACAGGTTCGACGGTGGATCGACCACGAAGGCATGAGTCTCGTGAAACAGCCCCCTTATTCACCAGATTACAACTTGCTCGATCGATATGTCTTCAGAAATTTTGAAGTTCACCGTCGTCAATGCAATTTTGACTCAATTGCTGAAATTGAGGCATGTATTGAACAATTTCTTGCTGGAATGACCATCACCCAGTTACAGAAGGAGTTTTATGAATTCCAATGGCATATTGAGAAAGTTATAGCGGAAGATGGTAACTATCTGTGATGTGAATGATTGTCTGGATAAATAGATGTTGATTACAAAAAACGCACTTTTTTTCTGTCGAACCCTATATACTATCATCCTGCATCATCCAAACACAGCAATAGGACCTTTGGCTAAGCGGGGTCTTCGCATATTAGCGAATCTCAAAATAGAGAAAACATGTTGCATGGCGTTGATAAGTTGAAATGAGAATTTATTTGATGTGGCATCATGCCAATGGCTTCAAGACCACAGTACAAAAATGCTAAATGATAAAAACTCATCATTAACAAACTCTAGCGAAATAGAAGTCACTTGCTGCTGTTTTGAAGGTCTTTTACAGAAATGCCATAAGTAATAATCTCTATATGTAATCGAGAATTTATGTTTGCTTTCCTGATAAAGAGATCATTTGAATTGCCATATCATCACTACAGCATATTTACTCAACTCTTCACAATAATAGAATTCCTTTATCAAAGAAACCGACAATTCTTAGGAAATGGGGATTCCATTTATTTTTTAAATTATATCTTTCGCCTTAAGCTAAAAGGAAAACATTTTTTATCACTTAGCGTGCATCAACAATTATGAAGTAGCGGCTCCCGTATAATCTACTGCAGTGTGATTGCAGATGACATATATAGCCCATACGCGTTTTACAATGAGAAATAGCTCAAAAACAAGCAATGAAATATAATGAACAATTGATTCATTATTTATATGCATTAAATTCACTCATCTAGCATTCGAGATTCGCAATTATGAGACTGGCCTGGCTAAACAAATGATAAATAGGTTTATTGATAATATTGAAGAAACTATCAGAAGATAAATCTAACCTCTGACCTCATCTCTCAAATCCCTCAATACATAGCATCGAAGAGGAAACATGGAAACATCTTTCTATTAGAAAATATAGGAACACATAATCCTGAGGCATTAAGGGGCTACTGCAGCTCCGTTAGCGATCAAATAATTAAACATTTGAAAATTTGCAATTCAATGTAATCTAACCATCGTCCCTGATAGAAGATTCTCATGACAGCAATCACAAGGCTGAGAGCCACTCAATTTTCTAAAGCTGACATTTTATTTAGTGCATTAATGATCTGACAGCGTGATTGGTTGATGTTCCGTTAATATTCTCACATCAACAATCCATGAAGCCAGGGCTTCAGCTGGTATCAATATAAAGATAACAAGGTGTGAAGCAACAATTCTTCAAAAAACAGTGTTGATAAATGCAATGTATTTCATGTAGTGATAAACTTTGTTAATCAATGCAAGATCAAATATATCAGAGCTGATTTCAACTGGAAATATAGCTTTCTCTGTAAATCAACACAGAGCAATCGTATCAACATTGTTCGAAGTTTCAATAATTGCATTTTCACACTTCAATACCGTTCAGCAGAAACACACCAGCTACCAGAAATAGAAAATCATGTTGCTTTCTGAAAGCAATTTAATTGCGCAAGATTTCACCCCTTTGATTTGAAGGTCAGATTAGCTGATAATGCACTAATGCAGGTTGAACTTTCCTGATCCTTACCTCGCAGCAGTTCATCCATTGAAAGATGTTCCAAGAAGAATTCTAATCATGCGTCTCCGGTTTCTCTATAATCACGATATCAAAACAAATGTGACCTTCTATCTCGGTATTTAATTTCACAGAGAATGTTGGTGCAATCCATGTGAACTTAAAATTAGAAAAATGCAAGTCCATCATCACATGAAGATTTAAATTTGACCGACAATTAAAGCCTCAGCATCTGACCGAATTCATAGGCATTTGACAGCATAAGCACAAGAGAAAGCACCTGTCGGATTAAATGTACTTAACTGTGATAACACTACATTGCATTCTGTAATATGTATTGCATGCAACGAATTAACATGAATTACGAAATTCCCAGTTCCTCACCTAAGTGTCTTGTATTGAAAATTACATTATCTACATTTTGTCAGTGTGCGGGATTCGTTTAAACGGATTCGAATATTCACATACGGCCCTGCTATTTCCTATCCGCGCAAGATATTGCGGCCTGTTCCAACCCTGTTGACTGTTGAGCCCATAAAGGCCGAAACATGTCCCGTTGTGGCTACATCTGTGGCGAATTGAACAGCATATAATGTATGATGGTCAAGTTTCTTACAATCAGGTAATCAACTTCAAACTGATTCCAGAGGTCATTATGAATTTCTCGACCACACACTGGAATATTCGATTATGAAAACCTTGCTTTAGGAGCTTTCTATAATTCGAACAACTTCTACTAATTAATCATTTAGAGAAATCATTTAATGGATATAGAAATGTCCAGCCTTAGGATATAGCAAGGTCAGTATAACTTCAATCATGGCATTTTCAACCGAACAGAATACAGGAATTTCAATGAACGTTAGTTTCATATAAGAGAACGTCACACTGATGAGGAATTAGTACCTATGTGGAAATGAAGTGAAATTTGTGATAGACAAAATAATGGAATGACTGATGTGATATGATCTTCACTAAAACTGATTTAACATAGAAGAAAAATATGTAATAAGTAATAAGATTCTTGAATATACAATGTGACTTTCTATAAAGGAAATTTCATAGAACTTAGTCAATGTAGGATATAGCATGGATGGAGTCGAAGCCGGAGCTAGAACGGGCAAATTTTCATATCGACTCCATAGGCCTGCACTTGTTTATAACTCCCTCATTTCCTCAATTTCCGTAGACCGTTTGTTTCCTCTTTCATACAGCAATCTCGCAGTTCTCCTATCAGTCTGCTGTTGAATTCCAATTAAAATTAGTAGTGGAATGTAAAAGAAAAACAATGCTCATTTGAGCAAACTATTTCATTTTTCTCATCGCATCAGATGCGGTAATGATTTCACGGACACATGTCTAAGTGATGCTGAGAATCGACGTCTGATAGGACGCTCAATGTGCTTCATGATTTGCTACATCCTCAAAGTGTGTTTCATCATCTGGCTACCAGGTACTCTGGAAATCTCAAGGTTTTTCTTTCGAGTACTCAGTAGAAAGAAGATGAGCTACGCCCCTCTCTGCAACATCATGCACAATTCATGATTTTGCTTCCTATGTTTTCTCCACATTTATTCATGCATTATTCTATTTGTCTTACATGTGTTTTTGACTGAAAATGTTCATATGTTTGATGCACAGAATTGGGCCGGTCGTCTTTTCTTTTGTTTGACTAGAAAGGAAACATTGGACCATGTAACGTTGATAAAATGGCACAATCTGCTTGCATAATACCATAGCAATCGAACAATAAGCAGTCATTTCAACATTAAACACGACAAATTGCGAAGTTTCAGTGACTGTTATCAACCAGTTCACACAGCAAAGAGACACAATCGATGTCAAATTCTACAGAGAAGTTTGTGAACGTTTTTTGGTCCGCCTGCTAACTTTTTTGATAATGATCGGAAGGGCCAATATGATCAAGAAAATTTTTGCGCAATGATCTGAATTCTTCGAATCTGAAGGAATCGCCGCGGTCGGAGCATTTTGAAGAAATTCACAGCAATCCGCAAGCGACGCACGACAGTTTTTCCTATCTGTGCAAGTTTTAAGAATTTCTTTTTACCCACTTAGTAAGTTCATGTATGTGCCATTGTTTTTGAATCAGTTTACACTTCTAACAAAGTGATGCACTTAAACAATCGAATTCTGTGGTTTGATGTGTATCATTTCATATAACCTATGTCAACACGAATTGCAGCACTATGATTTTTATCATTGGAATAAAGCACCCAACTACTACCACCACTATTGCACTGCAAGGTTGACAGGTCTAGAAGAATCTGCCTATTAGCAGGGTGCCGGTTTGGACGACAGCAGTATCAGCAAACACCACAGATAGTTTGCCTTACTTGCCAGTAAATAGTGATGTCTGGCTTTCAAGCAGGGTGGATACACTTGAACCTACTTCACTTGATTCACTGTTCATCGAAATGTTGATTGCGTAGGATTATTATGCCTCTCTCGTCGCGCTAACCGTTCTTCATCAAACATGCTTTCTGAAGTTAACATTTATGGCGAAATTTACCACAATTAATGACTTGATAAGTTTTAATTTTACGCAACGGAAGGAAATTCATCCAGGGTTAAAATTCTCTTGATTGACAAGCACAATCCGACCAAATTGAAGATCATAACAAAATGATGTATATGTATTGACAATCATGTCAAGTTGTAGAATCCCATCCGTTGAATCATTAAATCTACTTTCTCTATCCATCCAGAAATCTTCTAAGGGAATTCTATAGGGACTAAACAGAATAATTCAGCAGCGGAGTATATTCTAATTGACAGCAAAAGAAATGAAGTAGATCTGTCCACACAAGTATCAGTCAGGGGGCGTAGCGCCTATAGTATTCTAATAATCTGAGAATACACCGGAATTTACAAACGAAAATGAAATTACAAATATGTGATGAAAGGATTTTGATTAACATGAAGGTCATATAATCTTGTTCGATGTTTCCGTTTTCCAATTCACAAAACTTCTTTAACACAGGCGGAGAGATACGAGTATTTTATCTCGCGACAGAATCACACCTGTACAGCAGTAGAGTTATCAATAGCGCGCCTCTGATTGGTCTGGATGCAGCAAACATTGTAATGATACGTCTCCTCTCTGCGTCGCCCTCCTGCCATGTGTCTGCTGTCTGATATTCTAGAATCAATATCTGCTAGCAGAGTGTAACCACCCTCTCCGGTCTTCGCTATTACTCAATTACATCGCTACTTATAACGGAGAATACTCATGGCAACTGTCGAGGAATTGATAAATTTACAAAATTCTCCTTTATCCTACGCAAAGAAAATAGAACTAAAAACTAAAGGAAGAGATAAGCCGATTTTCACCTTTGAAGGAAGGAGAAAGTGCAATCTTAGTGTGCAATATCAAAAATACGAATGGCTGACTGGTTGCCCCATTAGAAAGACACTTTTCTGCTTTCCGTGCCTTATCTTTAAACCAAAAACGACAGTGTTTTCATCGACGAGAGGATTACTCGACTTGGCGAATTTCTCTAATCATGTGAAGAGACATATAAAATCTCCTACGCATCTGGCCGCGATCACCTCTCTTAAACTTATTGGCAAAGTAAGGATCGATGAAATGTTAAATGAGGAGTTCAAAACTTTGAGAAATATGCACAACGAGGAAGTGAGGAAGAACAGAGAAATGATGCGACATCATATTAAAGCCGCTCTTTTCCTTGTTTGCCAAGGCCTTTCTTTTAGAGGTCATTCAGAGAGCACTGACAGTCCAAATCGTGGAAATTTCATTGAATTGATTAAGCTCCTCAGTGAATTTAGTTATGATCCGCTGATTAAAAATTGTGTCTCTCCTGATCACAGTCTCCCATTTTCAGGATTATCACCTGATATTCAAAACGACTTGATTAAGTGTTTGTATGATCAGGTTCGCGGTGAAATCGAGAATCGAATCAAAGGTGCTCCTTTTATATCTATAATTGCTGACGATACAACGGACATTTCAAATACAAGTCAAATGGCTGTCAGTGTCCGACTTGTTCACAATGGATCGGTCTTCGAACATCTGATTGACCTTGTCAATGTGTCAGCAGACAGATCAGCTAACAATCTTGCCTGTGTAATATGTGAAAGTCTTGAGTCCGTTGGTGTAACCAAAAATACTTCAGTGATCGGCCAGTCATACGACGGTGCAAGTAACATGATGGGTAAGCACAATTCAGTGCAAACTAAGATCAAGGAGATTTGGCCCTCAGCAAACTTCGTTCATTGTTATGCACACAAATGGCCATTAGTAGCACAAAGTGTCAGTAAGAATATTCCGTTGGTATCAATATTTTTCGGATTTTTGCAAAATTTGACAACATTTTTTCGCGCTTCACCAAAACGTGCTTCTATGTTATCCAGTCCATTGCCTCTTGCGTCAACTACGCGTTGGTTGACGAGAGGAAAATCTGTCTGTGCTATTTCTTCTAAGTATTGTGAAATTTTCAATGTTTTAGAAAATATTTCTTCAGAGTCCTCTGCTTGCTCAATTGATTGCTACACCCGCGCTGAAGCGAAAGGATTGCGATATCAATTGGGAAATTGTGAGAATGTGTTTCTCTTATTCTTTTTTCGTAAAGTTTTCGCATTATCCGACATGATGACAAAGAAACTTCAAGGTGTGATGATTGATCCAGCTGAAATATCTTCGAAGGTAGAAGACTATCGTGCAAACTTGTGTGAACTACGCTCTGAAGTTTCCTTTCAAACGTTCGTCGAGGAAGCGAAGCAATATGAGCCTTACTTTTTTAATCATGAAAAGAGAGTCCCACAAATCAACGAGCAACATCTCCTTGACAGCGGTTACACTCCAAGTAGGCCTAAGCCATCATCTTCGTCATCCCAATTTGAGAAGGATAAACTTAAGCGATTAATGTACGAAATCATCGATACACTAATTTTTCAGTTAGACCAACGATTTGAAAACATCGAAAGTCTTCAGTGGATAAAACTATTTCAGCCATCGAGATTTGATGTACTGAAAGATGATGCATTTGAAGTTGTACGACTTGTGAATGAACTGAAGAAACATCACCCAGATTTAGTTCAAGAAGAAGAAGAGAAGTTGCGCAACGAATTACACATTCTATTCACTGATTCAGATTTGCGAGTGGCACTTGGAGAAGCAAATGATCCTTCTACCCTTCTTAAACAAATGCATTCCTTGGATTTGTGTGACGCTCTACCTCTTGTCTCTAAAGCATTAATGGCTTCACAAACAATTGCTCTAACATCGGTGACATGTGAAAGAACCTTCAGTGTGCTTCGGCGAATCAAGACCTACCTGCGTTCCACCATGACTCAAGAACGCATGAAACAACTGGTATTTTTAAGCATCGAAACTTCTCTTCTCAAACACTTATCAGGAGAGTGTTCGTTCGTTGACACAATTATCGACAAGTTTGCTTCAATGAAAGATCGTCAAGTAAAGTTGTTATATCGTAAGTAAATACATCAGGTTATAGTGTTATGATTTACCTGTATTGTTTTTGGTAATGACTATAAGTGGAAATGGAGTTGTTATGAAAATTGATTTTGCTCTTTAAATTATAATAATAAAAAATATATTTTGAGCAATGCGCCTAAAGGACTAAAAATTGACTTGGAATTTACATGTAGGCCTACGTTCTTTTCCCGGTTCTTTCATTGGACTCAGATTACCTCATCTGAGGTGGTCTGCTACGCCACTGATCAGTCTAAGGGTCAGAACTTTGTGTGAGCTGTCAGTGTCCAAGAGTTGTCCCATCCTTCGTGATCCTTCTGGCAGTGTGACTGGCTGGAAAATAATGTGCAAAAACAGAAGGGAGAAGACAGAAAATTTATAAGGTGGCAAGCATGTCTTCATCAAGAATGATCATATGGTTAACAGCAATTGGTTAAATAACAATGTCTGAAGTATATTTCAGGATTACAAATCGCCGATCAGGAAGAATCTTAAGAAGATATTTCATATCTACACACATCTCAGCTTTTTTGAAAAACAGGGAATGTTACGATGTTTTCACACTGGACACTACCCACAACTTTTAATCGATATCAATTTAAAAACACAATTCGTTTTTATCCCTGCGAGATCTTTTTTACTATGTTATTTATCATTATCATCATCTTTGGTTTTTATTCATTACCTTGAATAAATATTTGCATCTAAGTTTATTTTAGACTTGCTTGCTCGCTCTCTTATGCATATCATTACTTTTAATTTATTGTCGTTTAAACATGGTTTTGTGTGCCGGTCTTCGGTGCGATTATTGAGTTGGCATTCTCATCCGTTTTCACGCCGGTGTTGAATGTATACCTTTGTTCACAGTAACCCAATTCTGTGTAGTAACCAGCTTTACATTGCTTTATTCGTTAACGCGCAATTAATTCCCGATCATTGTCAGCATTGCTAATTGATTTTCTGATAATTGATTATTTAACGTCATGTATATCCGTGTCAATCGTGCAATGTTTGCTTCAGTGAATAAATCAGTCGCTTGAGAATGGTTTATGTCGTAGGTCGAAAGATCTCGCGAAAATAATATCGAATTGTGCTTTTAAATTGATCGATCAAAAGTTGTGGGAGAATGTCATTGACAGTTGACAGGACAGCATGTAACCTAGAATTACCGCAACGCTTCAGCAAAGCATGGTCATGCTAGCAACTTCCCAGCTCCCAGCGAAAAAATACTAATGTTAAGCTTCATTATGACCAGGAATTCGCTAAATGAAAATTTGATTGAATATTCGCATGGGTCAAAAACTGGAACTTATGCACGCTTTATCTATACATACCTCTAAAATTACATTTGAAACATTAATCACATCGAAGAGGAAGTTGAACAATCAGTAGCCTGGTTTCCTGATGTTGTCGCGTTCCGGTTATCTACACAGTGGAAATTGGGAATTTCCTTTCTATAAACAAATTAATGTATTGCATGACAATGCGCTACACGATACATCACGTCATACAGCGGCTGTATTTTGGATCAAATCGGTATGCGAAAACCGAGATCAATCAATCAACACTTACAGATCCATTACATCATGCACTCATGGCAAATCCTTAACGGTCAAAATGAATTTACATTCCGTGTTCTGCCGACTACAACAACCCTTCAAATAGAAGCCGCATCCAAACCATAAAAAATCACATCATTCGCCTTTAAATGGAACACAAAACTAGAATAATGAATAATCTGCCTTTAGCGCCCACTTGTCATGAAATCACTATCATGCAAAACAAGCTTCGTCATCAGTAATTTTTACTAGTTTTTTAGGAAAACATTTCATGATTTCATCATTCAAAGATGATTCCTCTTTTGATGATATAATTGAAATGATCCACGAAATTCTTAAGGCTACCGATTATTTTTAACTAGGTCATTCCAAAACATGTAGTGCGACAATGCCAAAAATTGCAGCAGAATTCTAAGAGACAAAATGTCCTATATAATGATAATGTTGTTGCTTCATAAACTACAGACATGGGCTAGGTTTAGGAGCATTCCGGTAAAGGGTGCAGGTAGAGACCAGCAATTACATGGATACAGTTCCTCCTGATGCATAGAGAAACTTCATTACTGTAATGTTATCAAACAAACGGTAGGTGACTAATTCACGGCTTGGAACTATTTGCCATGATATTTTATCTCTCAACCATGAGCACTAAGCCTCTAACTGTTTCACAAGTGATATATACCAACTGAGTAGGAGATGGCAAAGGTGATTGGATTACTCGCATCGATGACGGAGGGTGGAAAGACATGTGTCCGTTCATGGTTTTGCTTAGGTGGGGCTCCTCGTAAAAAGATGATATGTACTAAGAAGGAATAACTAAACATATTTAGCATCAACACAATATATTTTTCTTTTATCCGCAATTAAAAACTGTCTGGACGTACAAAAGGATAGTTCAAAAGAAGTGGTGTAGTACAATGCATGCATCCTCCAAATATCAAGAAGCTTGTTAGTGTATACCAGTCTTCATAAAAAAACTGCTCATTAATACGGATTTCAAGATAAATTGCATGATGCAGAGTACATGTAATGCAGCAACTGACTTCAAGATATCATATAATATGTATGATGTGCACGTTACACAGAGGTCTATACACATTAAGGAAACAGTAAAAACCTTTAAAACCTTAATTTCAAAAGTTTACCCTTCTGATCACTTTTAAGTTCCTCTTTGCTGCTCTACTTCTTTTCCTTAACTTCTGCTGACGGACACCTTTGCTGAATAGACTCGTCTTCATCTCTTACTACACATCGAATATCAGAAAACACATTTTCATATGACGAATCCTTCACATACTTTAGTCATAAAAAATCTATAGCTGTGATATTATCTGAATTATCAAAAAACACTGGTAAGTATGAAATGGCATGAGATTATTTATTTCCAAATAGACCGCTCTTACTTGAAACTCGCCATCAAATTGAACACGCATGAAAATTCATATATCATGCGGGTTCTGTTCGATAGAACACGATATAGCGAGATGCTGAGGCACTGCAATAGCAAACCTATCAAGCTACACCATCTTTAATCGATAGTCAACACTTTGAATATGGGCGAGTTCACGAATGCTTGCCGGTGCAATACTCAGATAACAGAATAGTTCAGACGACGTTATAACGCCATTCAAATATATCGTGCTACACTGTCGTTCAAAAACACTCAGTCGGCAAAAATTTTGACCGATTGAATTTGCCAAATGAACACAGCCATTTTTGTTAATTATTCACAAGTAGCAATGAAATTGCACAAGTACTCAAGTAACGAAATTTTTAATGTTAGCTCTCAGAAATCCATGAATTTCAGTGACCACCGAGCGAATTTGAAATTATTGTAAAAAACGCTTGAAAGTGTATAGACCATGTTTACCGAAAGTTGAAATGTGGCTATATGAATGTTCCATGCCATCTTTGAAATCATGTCGACGACATAGAAAAATATGAAGCTTCAACGTCACTACTCCCCACTCCCCAGCTTGGACGGTGCTGACATAGTCAGACTTTTTTGGAGCGTTGTGGTACTTTTAGTTCGGATAAATCTATCTGATAAATCACTTTCAATTCATGGTCTCAGGTCACGGTCATTGTTTGTGTAATTAACGGCGTCATCATTGTTTGTGTACGTGCATTTATGCGCTTTAATAGGAGCGACAGTGAATACGGAATATAGCAAACATGTACAATTCATGCTCATAATTTCATTAAACAGTCGAAGAATCGGAATCAAATATATCAAGTATTGCATTCTAGGTAGATATGCAGGATGGATATATACATACAGATTATATAGATATATGTAGATCATATTCTACGGGGGTCTTCATATATAATCAAATGTCTTTGACCTTAGCCCACAAGCTTTTGCTAACATGGGATTTGTAAATTCGCTTATCCGGATCTTTGACTGACCTATTGGGTTTTGACCACTCGAGTTAATCGAAGATGCACTGCAGTTTGAATGGAAAATTTCTGAACACGTTTGACTTCGTTAAGAAATTTTAAGATGCAATAATACCTATTGTGTAAGCATATCTATTAGTTATTATACATATGCCATGTTAACCTATGGACTAAATTTTTGACCAGATTGACTTCAAAAGATTTACATTATTTCGAAATTACAATCATAATATTGAGATCATGGATTCTTTGGCTCAATATATAACCGCCAACATATTTCAAACAGTCCGCTGCTGATCATTTTATCATTCACCTTACTACGTCGAAAACTAGCGAAGTAATTTAATCACCCAGAGAACCTTCCTTTAACATTTTGCCATCCATGCAATGCTTCAATAGTTAATTTGAAGCGCTTTTGTTCATGGTTTATTGCGGGCTTTTATTCATAGCTGAATCAAGGAAGTGTGTGCAAGGTATGCATGTCTAGACAGCTACAAACTGCATGTTCAACACGTGCCTAGGCTTGCCTGGTAATCGGACAGGAAGGTCATGATTTCGGAGCTATTAGGTCTCTCTCATACTCTACTTTGAAGTACTTTCCCAACACGCTTTTCTGCTAAATTCAACCTTGGAATTAACATCAATCTCATTCGACGTCCACATATCTGTGACACTTTCCTAAGCTAACCGCTCTTTTTGACCATTGAGAAAAGTTTTTTTTGTTATCAAATCTCCTGATATTCTGCTTTTTCCTTTTAAAAGTAAAGTTCGATCACTATTGGAATTCGGTTGTATTATGTGGACTCTTCTTACTCAATCATCAAATATCAATCGATAGAATTGAGAATATACAAAGACGATTCACAAGGCTTTTCATGATCTGCGTCATCTTGATTATCGTCTGTGTCTAATTGAATATAATCTACTATTTCTCGCAACTCGCCATTTACGACATCGTCTCGTAGGCCATTTCTGTACAAGATTTTAAACAATTAAGTGAACCTTAATGCCGCTGATTATTTCACCATCTCTTCAAGACCACAGCGCGGTAATCTCCACAAAATATTTTATGCCTTTGTCCAATTGCAAATTTAGATCTGAGTTTTTCATTGTAGATACCATTCGACAGTGGAATCTGCTATCTGAAGACAAAGCCAACTCGAAATCAGTTAACGAATTCGAAAGGAGGATTGACAATTACTTCCTTCGTATGAAAATTTGGAAAAGCTTTTGTCGGCATGCATTTAGTGCACTATTGCAGACTGCTTTATGTTGCCCATTTAAGGCGTATATTTGCTTTGACTTTCCAAATGTCATGAATTGTAGTCATTTGATGACTTTGCAAATATAACTTTCATTCATTCATCTTAAAAAAAGTAAAGTTAATCTGAATTTTAAAGCTTGCATCCATTGAACACCTAGTCTATCGCATGTGCCTATTCAAACGAAAAGAATGGAACATTTGATCTTGGAGAATACATTGTAAAATGCAACGAAATGCGAAACCATGTTCAAAGCTCTGTATCTTATTTTAGTTTCTGGGAAATTGCAAGGGAAAAATGTTTTGCGATAAATAGAAAGCCGTTTTCACTCTTCAAATTATCACTGAAATAGAAATACTAAATTATTCAACGGGAATTATACGTCCATAATTTCACCGATCTGCATTTCAGCACGGACATTTAACTGAAAATATTTCAGCAATTGATGATTGCATTGCAATAAAGGAAATGCTACGACGATTCCGCTGTTATTGTATAACACTTCCATCTGCAAAGGGAATTCCTTATTCAAATCGTGCTCATTTAGGGTCGGAAAATTCTGTGAGATACAGATAATTATCCAAATTATAGTAATCTGATTTTTAAGGAGATACAAGACAATGAAATAGATCGGTGGATAAGTGCAGCGTTCGTAGTAGGGAATGAATCAAACGCAATTTACTCGTGTCATTTCTTTCGAAAGAAGACATACAGTATTTCCTTACACTGATTCTGATATGCTGATCATGTGGAAGAATTTGGATTTATGGTAAGCAAACCATAGCTAGACGGAAACCTCTACGATCGTGCTCGTCTCGTGCGGTTCTAGGACAGAATGGAATGGGATCGATGATCTACTGCGTACAGAAGGCGACAATTCAATGTCTTCTTTTTGCCTTCTCTTTTGGCCATACTAAGTTGATGCTGGGGGAACCTGACTGTCGATTAATTGATGTTGGAATAAGTAAAAAAAGCTCTTTTCACAATTAAACCGATATCTCATTTAGTGTCATGTTTACTAGCCATCAATACCGGGGATATGATAGTCTCTCAACACTATCAACACCATTTAAATTGCAGATCTGAAAAATGTAAATCACGAAAGCGTTTTTACTAAATTTGCATTAGTGATCTCCTGGTTAAATGCTAGGCCTAGCAATCTTTTGATCTAGAGGTCAAACCCCGAAAGTGTCATTGGAAGTCGACAGAAAGGGCATTCGGACTAAAAGTGCCACAACGCAGACTATGTCAGCAACGTCCCAGCCTCCACAGTCATCGATATGACGGCATTGTATCTTCAGTTTCAATCTTAGCAGAGTCGTCAGTCGAAATAAACTTCGTGAAGAAGAAAAAGGCTGTTACTTTGCCCTACAGCGCGATCTATTACTCCGGGGAACAATTGCAATCATTTTTCGAATATCCTACATGCAATGGATAGATGATAGCTATACGTTTCTCTGGGTTATAGAGACACAGTCAGACTTTTCTAGAGTGTTGTGGTACTTTTAGTCCGGATGCCCTTCCTACCGACTTCCAATGACACTTTCGGGGATCGACCTCTGGACTAATGGATCGCTAGAGCAACCACTTAACAACTGTGCCACGGAGACCAAAATAAACATAGGATATAGAGACAAAAATTAATTACTAATTCCAGAGGGATTTTTCAAATAAGTTCCGGATCTATGTCCTAGAGAATCGTATAGCCATCTTCTATATATCCGTAGTAAAGCACACCAGATTTTTGACAATGAAGTAGGACCATAGTTTGTCGCGATGCAATCTCTCTCTCTCTCTCTACACGCTTTTGCCCTGGGAATAAATTCTGTCAAGTATTTGGAGTACGGAAACACGTTTTTAACGAAACCGGCACCTTCTTTTTCAGAAACCATGGAAATTATAACACCGATATAGGCCTAATAGCGCAAGCGTGCCTCCCTTTTTTAAGAAGGAACGCTCACTGCTAAGAAGGCACGCTATATTCACACACGCTTTGATATCTAACCTAACCCCCTTCAAGTAAACCCTTTTTGAAAGTCCTATTTGTAAAAAATGAATGCCAATCGCTGGAATTTCAAATTTTTCAACTTTTTCATCGAAACAGCTTTCATTAACAATTCAGAAAGAAAGATAGAAATCACGTGTTGAAGTTACAAAGTACACTAATCCGTTGAAAACAAAACCGTCGTCTCTCCCAGTAGCCGCAGTTGGTTCTCCTTGAATGGGTATTCCTGAAGCTATCCTATATTCTGCTTGACTCGCTTACATGTTCTCAACAAAATAGAGGTCAGATCATATCTTCGCGAGAACAACATCATTCGCGTCAGTCCTCCTCGACCTGACCTAGTCTCTCGTGCAAGAACTCATCCTCCTATCATTCGGGGTATCTCTCCACTTTCTTGAAACTTTTTTTAGTTTTTAGTTTTTAACAGTGACTTTTTTCATTTATGTAATCGTTGTCGCCTTTAGCGAACTGTTGTCCTGAATGGGCATGTATCTTTTGGTACATAAAGGGAATATAAAGTTATATTACAGTTTTAAAGTTTCAAAGGGAATAAAAAGTTATCCCATTCAGGAAGGATTCTGAATACGAATACACAACAATATAATAATCTGGAATTAAGTTGCTGGCAAGATTTTAGCTTTATATAAGAGCTTATAGCTCAACGATAGAATAATCGCATCTTCTTCATGGCAATTGGAACTATCATCCACTAAATTTCACTAGTATTTAGCTATCATGCAATCACAGAAGACAGATGATAGGCGGTGACAAAAAACGAAGTTTCAAAACTTGTCATGTCTCCGCGAAAGATTTTGTTGGAACAAATTATTTTTATTCCATTCACTCATATAAATCAGACTGTAAAATTGCAAACAAATTATCTGCTTCGGCTGACGTCTGATTTCGCAAAGATTACTGCATTTCAATCGTGCAGATTCTCAAGCTGAGATGTCGCCGAAGATATCTGCTTGCAGACAAGCCAAGTACATTGATAATCGCCACAAACAATAAAACTTCCGTACGTTACTCAAATCGTTTGGTAGACTGCTCATCAACCAGACAGCTATTTGTTGGCTGAAAGCCAAGTTCAGGTAATTGAAGCTGGGATGTCCGCTGTTTTCGTCGTATTCTACTGTTCACATCAGCTGGCTGTCATAACAAAAGCGGTGAGGATCAAATATAGTTTCAACTGAACGTAATCAACATTGCACCTCCGACTCGATGAAGCGGTGAACAATTTTCGTCCTGTGATAGACAATTAACCTTATTGAATTGCTTGTTGACTCGACCACAGAGAATTAATGGTTCACTCTGTGATTCAAGGATAGATAAATAATGGTCTGTGGCGTTATCATTATGAACAGCTTCAAAGAACCTTCTATTACTAATGAATAATACTTTTGTGAACGTAATTTGAAATAGTTCAATCTAGTCAAGGAGACTTAATTGTTCATGGCATCGGAATATAAAACTTTCAGAAAAATGTTCAAAATAAAGCTTCTGCTTAATCTGCAAGAGCTAACAAAACAAAATTTTCAGAGGTGAGGTACAAAGAATGTTCAGATTTGCAGTACATGTAGGCCCACTACGACGTCACCAAGAGTAGACAACTTTTTCATGCTAGATATTATCGATCAGCTGTCAAAAATTCTGACAGAGTCATGGAAGCATTTTCTGGTCATGTGAGGTCTAAATAACAAGATGAGGGAAAATTTAGTTCAGATAACACGATGTCTGCCCTAGATTGATGGTGGAATTCAAGGGGCATCAAGGTCAATGTTCATCAAAATTCAAGATTTTTCAAGTCTTTTCGGCTTAAAATTCAGCATTTTCAAAGTCAAACCTCATCAAGCTTCCACGTCTTTAGATTCAATAGTTTATTCCATTTTATCGAGTCACAAATTCATTGTAATCCAAGCCAAACTTCCTATAGGTCTTTAGGCTTGGGAGGCTTGCTTACAACACTTTGCAAAGAAATCTCCGCTTTCACTACCGAAATAAAATATTTCTTATAACAGAATTCAACCCACTTGTATTTAAATTTGTAGGGAATAAAGCTCTACTTTGTTGACTGTTTGAGTATCAGCTATCGCTCCTATATCATAAATATCCAATTGCGATTATAAAAAGAACACACCAATACTCGATCTTTTGATTCAATTTCAATCGATTTTATTGATAGTCCTTACTCGCAATTCCTATACATGAAAGCAAGATGATGTTAAAGCACCGATATGCTCAACAAAAAAATATAAACACAATATCTGAAATGAACATAAAATAAATACAACCATGACTATAATGCATTTAACGTATTCTACGAGCAAGATGAGCAGCTATGTAAAATCAAAATTAAATACACTGTATATTATCAAACGCCTCCGATGGAGCTGCATGAAATATTATGATTATGACGCATCGAAAAATATTTTTTTGTTCATCCTTCAAAGCTTGGTGCCAAAATTCTTAGATTATTCAAAATTCTCTAAGGTCGCGGATGCATGAAATAATTGGACTAGACAGTAGAGAGAACTGATAAGACAATCAACAAACCACGAACAATACATCAATTAACTCGATTACAACATGTCCAACAATACCCATAGCTCCTGTCCTGTGCGACATAAAGCTTTGTGGAGAAGTTAACAGTGACAGAGAAATTTAAATTTGGAAATCTATGATGAATTGATATCAAGATATTCTACGTTTTTGTAATTGCTCTCATTTCTGCTGGCTTCTAGACTTGGTGGGTAGATCTGCTGATATGAAGGGATCAATTTCTTTATAATTGATAACGCTTGAATCATCGATGTAACTAGAAATGTTAGTCAACAATCTAGCTAGATCATGCTTCTCATTCTTCATTTTAAATTAGTTATAAAATAAATTCGCAAAGTAAAAGAAATAAATCCGCAAGAAGAGAACTGCAATTAACACCCATAGGAATGCCTCCTAATTGTTCAAAGACCAATCCGCCTAATTTGACAAAAACTGCGTTTATAATTAACTTAATGGCTTCTTTAAACTTAACGTTGATAAACACGATATAACCTTGATGCCTGACATCAGACAAGATTTCTTTTGAGTCATTTCAAACCTAAAATATCAGCATATTTTGAAGAAGAATATTCAATGAGCTTGGTATACTCATCCGCATGCTCACATTTCAAGCATCTCTCTTCAATGTTGATGTATTTAAATTAATAATATTTATGAAGATTGCTGACAGTTTCTTGTTTGCACAACTGAGATAAGAAAAGCAAGTTACAATGAGCTTCAACGTGATGACCACCCACACATTGTCTATCACTTTATATATTTGCATTGTATTACGAAATATTTCATAATATTTAACTTAATCAAATCGTACATATTCGAAATTCACACTGAAGATGCACCTGTTGTTAAGTTTGAGAGAATTAAGAAAAAGTCATAAATCAAAATACCTCAGATGACAAAGTTTGCAAAACATTTACTGTATGACGAGCGTTTACTTCTTCCACTTACTGTTAGGATTTGCCTCTGCTGTCGACCAAAACTTTCGGGAGTTTTTTCTCAATTTTCCGATTGTGCTAATGAGAGAATTTTCTAACTTCGAATCAGCCGCTATTTTATATGCTGTCTACATGTTACGAAAATTGATAACACATGGTTGATAGTCTGCACAAAAGAAATGGTGACCGTGAATAGGGGCAATCAGCAATTCACGAATTCCGACATCCTGCTATCTCATATGTATGTAGCATGTCTCTTACCAGAGTTTCTACAGAATCTCGAAAACTTTTTTCAAGGACATTTTCAGGATTTCCAGGACCTGTAGTTGCAATTAGTAGAATGCTTCTTGAAAATGGTGCTCTGCACAAATTTCCTATTACCTCAAGAAATATATAATTTCCGATAACTGAAACCACTGCATTCACGCATCACAAAAAATGTGGATCCAAGGAACGTCTAAAGTGAAGGTAGAAATCTCCTTTTGGACATCGGTGATGATGACTTTGGCGACAAACATAGCCAATAGGAGTAATTAGAATAATTAAAGATTGAGTTGCATCCTCAGTTGAAAAATGGGATCAAACCTGAATAGCTGCCATTTCATCCAATATCAGGGATCATCAGTAGGCCTAGTTTACATCTCTCAACATCGACACAACTTCATAGTTAAAGTTGCAGCCATGCTCAGGTAAATTTTAGATTAGCAATTAGCAAGCTAGTGAAAGTCAATAACTTGATAATTGCGAATCTGACCATTTAGAAGTGATGTGAAGCGATTTTCTCGACAAGAATTTATATGGAAACAAATCTTAATTCTGCGTTTGACAATTTTCCCGTCATAAAGTGTGAGCTGATGGAGATGCATTGTCTGCTACTAAAACAGTAGTTATTTTTGGGGCCATAACTTGTCACAATGGTCGACAATATTGTACATGCAATTGTTGATCGAAAGATTTATTGATTCAATTACCATTATTTTACAATATCCTTTTGATAGAATAAGCAGAGGAAGAGAAAAATTTCAATTCCACGTCGATACAAACATCCTAGAACTTCCTCATTTCGTCTATCAATTAGATTAATATCATCTCAGCAACCTGTCGCAGTTAAAACAAAACATTTCCGGACCCTGTGTTTGTGCATGAATAAAAACATGAATGCCTTCGAATGAAATAGAATAGCAATAAACGCAGGATGCGATGCCATCTTCCTCACTGCTATGTATCCAGAAAGGAGTGCTATATGGCATTTCTATCACCACCGATGTGATTTTCTAACCTGATTCGATTCCAATGATGACAAGAAATGTACTTACATCACAAATTTCTCGTTCCAGGAGGGATTCAGTGTTGATCGCATTCGCTTCGTCTTCTGTTTCCAGCTCTGATCTTCCGGCACGACACGAATTTTGACGTAGGGATCAGCAAGACCATTTGGATCCATGGGACAGAGATTTTTAGCCTCGATAACTGAAATGAGGAATATAGACATTTGACAATTATGTAGGAGCATTAAGCTATCAAGCAGCATGTAAAGCTCAAATGTTTTATGCCCTTAACTCGTTGAAGATGGCAATTTTAGGGATTAAACGCCTCGATTGCATGATCAGCCTTGCTCAAATGATCACGAAAATGTGCATCTTTCTGGCTTCACAAACTGGTTTCAAATGCAGAACATCAAGCAACAAAATGTATTAGGGCATCTTATTTGATACATTTCGACCCGCAGTTTAATCGCACAATCCATAGATCCCAGCAGAATGTGCTTGCAAAAAATTGATCCTTTTTGGAAAGATTAAATATTTGAAAAAGCTCGGACATCAACGGTTAATCGTGACAAACATTGACAAAGCAATCTTTATTTCAATCGACACAAAACTACTTCTATGAACATGTGGAACCGACTGATGAGCGAAAATAATTTTGATCTTGTTTTATTAACCAATCGATTCCGAGGGCACTTGACACTTTTCAGCCCATTTCGGCAGAAATGTGAAAAAAAGAACGAGCACATCAACGCAATTCTAACTCAAATCTTCGTGCAATGCCTAGACCGCCAGTAAATAGAATTTTTAAAGAACCTAACATTTTAGTATGAATAGCTTGAGCATAAATGGGCTACGGACTGCTCATCAGAGTTGAAACGGTTTAGATTTTCAAGTCAACCTACGGTCTAGGGTTCATTCGTATTCAGACAAGTTTCGGCTTATGGCTGCTTTCCCACAAATGCCCATCACAATTTTTCATTTATGAATGGACTGTATAGATATGTATGCTAGTATCTGTTGTTGAAGAGTTTTCTGAGGCGCTCAATTTGTTGCACTGTCGCTAAACCCTGGCCGCGCTAGGGTATTTTCTTACGCGTGCCGTTGGGTTCCCCATCCAGACATCCTAAACTAGCGGAGCTAAAAGAATAGGTGTGCCACATATTTCAGACATAAAAAATTCTCAGAATCACCTATCATCATGCTCCATTTTAAATTTTGAATTTGAATGTTTCTGGAACATTTCCGCCTCTCTATAGCAATATAGTAAAATTAATCACTAAAGAAAGTTTTCAAATCATCAGTTTTGACATGAAGTATGCGGTCATGATAATTCATATAATCGTTAAGAAATTTGTGTATTGAAATGATATTTAAAATCTGAATACAGCTTAAACAACTCACATGGGGATTCATGAAATTCTTTCTAACTCATATAAATGCGAAATCCCATTTCTTGATTACTGTAAACAAATGAAAATTACTACGTAATGTTTTTTATGACTACATTGTTTTTTGGCATAAAAACAATGGCAGCATATTTTTCTGTGAGTGATCGTAAAGATTGCAGAATTATTGCCCTACACATACTTGAATTACTTCTAATACATTTATGAGTAATAAGGATGAGATTTTTCACAATTCAGATAATTGTGTTTATCCATCATTATAGGTTATTGGTATAAGTTACATGATCGATAAATTTCACTTCTAATCAAATTAAAATAACCGAAAACACCAAATAACATGAAATTTGTAAATTTGGCCATTCCACGCTAATGTCACCAAGAGGTCGAATTTCAAAGTATGGCCGATCATATTGAGTGATGCATCATTCGATTAGAGATGTTCTATAGTTTCAGAATTTCTACAGCTGTTGTCAAAAATATGTGATATAAGCGAATTTTTTTGTTTTAATCACTATCGCATTTCTTCAGTAAACGACCTATTCGGAATGACAATTTGGAAATTCCTTTGTTTGTGATATTTATATTATTAAATTCTAATTTTTTCGTTCAAATCGACTCTTTGACGTTATCAATGTCAGTCCTACTAGTATAGATGAACAAAATACCTTTTGTACATTGAGAAAAAATCAATTTGATCCAACACTAGGTTTTGCGGTGTCATGCCACTGCGACTTTTAGCTTCAAGCTAATATTGCATCCTAAGTAAAGCTCATGCAGGCATCTCATTCAAGATTCTCCGTCTCAATGATACTGTTAACAAAATACATCATGTAAAAAATCTAACATGTTCTTATATATGAGTTGGCTCAGTTGTGTGACCTCACTGGCGTGACACATTATTAAATTGGAAGGTGTTTGTTTCCACAACCTTTGAAAAAAATCGGAAATACTTTGAAACATTTCAGCTACAAATTTTTGATATTTCGTGTTAAGAAAATGCAGTGCTAGTAGAATCAGATCACTGCCAAGAAGCGACATTTTCTGAACTGTTGTATTTTTGTTTCAGAATATTCTTTTTAATTTAATCACACAATTTTCTTTAGAATACTTCTATTCTTAGAAACTCTGTTAATGGCCTCTGTTAATACCGATGATAGATTCAAAGGCTTCGAGAGCCCATTCTTAGAAAACAAAATGAATGACCTCGACAGCGTCGAATGAATTGCGAGTTGAACGACCAATGAGCGAACTCAATGAGCTAAAAAGTATTCCAATAGAATGTTTTTACATTCTACATAGAAATTTCTCAGAATTATTCAACTTGATCAATGAGTATTTTGGCTCAACAACCATACTTTTATATAGTTATATAGTTAATAACAAGCATAACGAGTTTTCTTTATACATGGACACTCATTTGCTTTCACACATCTTCAATGAATCCCAACCCATTAGTTTGTCTAAAATATCCAATTACAACAAACAATTAAATTATTTTCGAAATCTGCACTTATTGTTAACTGATTGCAACTAAAAAAACTATCAGTCAGCGATCAATTTCTAATACATGAGGAATAGCAAACAACTGTAACATCATCGTTTAGCTTTTTGAACGATTGATGCAGAATGTACAAAAATAGTTCTGAAATGCACATGCAAAAACAATACTATGACAAGCTGATATATGAAATTGGAAAATATACTTACTCAAATGAAGTAATTGGCATTAGCCGGAATTTACTCATCAAAGTTTCTAGAATTCCGCCAATGACCTTACGAATCTATACTGATTCTAACACGATGCTGTATCCGGACTCGGAATAAAATGCACTTACTCACTGTCAGCGATGATAAATCTACTTAGTGTAATTGGAGAATGACAAGTACATGTAAGGTTTCTGAAGAGCGAAATCATGGGAATGGATCTGAATGTCTGGCAATCTCAAGCTAGATAATTGTGGAATACGATAAGTCCAATCAACTTCGTGGTTGGCTCCTTAAGTGTCACAGAACTGTGGATACGGAATTCAGTCCCACTCTTCATCTCGCCCCGTACTGAAGGCAAATAACAAAGATCACATTAATTAAACGACTGCTCCGCAAAAAAAAATAAGATGTATATTTTTCATATATTCAAGAAATAAGAATAATATCTGACTTAAATAATTACGGGAATGATGAACGTTTCTGGCATATTTGCCGTCATCAGTGCAGTATACCATATTGTAAAGAATAAGTAAATCAGATGCAGATAAAAATCGTCGTATAACCTCCGACATCTGCAATTAATGAAATAATTCAATTGCTCTCAATGAAGTATCGATCAAATGGCTTTTTAAAGTCGCTTTTAAGTTCTCTGGTTTTGAAATCTGGTAAATTTATCGATCATTTGAAAAATATTATCAGAAGTTATCAAAAATATATTGCGATTTGTTTTTCTGCAATGCTTGACTGAAAAATAATTTGCTGCCTAAATTTGCGAATATATACGTGTGTATATACATGTATATGATATTATTATTATTATTAAATTATTATGAAAACAATGTTCACTAAATATTTAAAAGGACACTTAGACCATGCCGCTGTAGTATGTTGCGAGCCTAATAGACCTCAGTCCTTAAACAACATAATCAGAACGGCTTAATTCAATCTATTTCATATGCTAAATTTCACACGATGTCCATGTCCTAATTCATAAAGAATGTCCCATTCACTAGAAATAATCACACGAATAGTCAGTCAATGATCACAAATTTCGGTTTGATGAACTTTTTTGATAACTTTTTCGAACGATGTGTAGCAATCAATGCAGATATAGGAAACATAGTACTTCCTAAAAATGTATTCTTTTGATGAGTATTCAGATGAGAAATCACTTAGCGATGTGCATATGCTGAATCGTAGATTGTTAATTCAATAATCGTCTCCTGTAGCAAAGATTTTTCATCATTTGCGTAGAACCTGGAGCTCAAGATGTTTTAGACATAAAGCATCAAAAAGTATTATTCAAAACTCGTTTGTGCAAGGTTTCTAAGGTTCAGACAGTGGTGCAACCCATCCTATTTACGGTGTAACCTTTAGACAGTCGGAAAGATATATCCTTTGTTAATGGAAAAAAAATAATAGCAAGTCATCTATTCTTATACATTCAATAATAAACTACACATGCTGTTGAGAGTGGAATCGTGAGAGCTATCTTGAAGAGTGTGGCGATGTTCGGGAAGGACGAGTACGATGGACTTTGCATGATACGTTGGCAAACGTCATCTGCCGAGCGACAATCGCTGAACTCTGTGATGAGCTTTTCACGAAGGAGAATCCACTCAGCATCCACTTGGTCTGCAATTTCTGAATTCAAAAGTGGCGCAAACTTCTTTGTTAGGATACGTAGTTCCTTTTCGCAGCACTCCTTGCGCCGTTGTCGATTGAGTGGGACGGTGGTAGGATCAACTATTTTAAAACTTGAGAGAATCTCGGGCTCTGGAAAGCGTCTGTCGATCACTTTTCAAGTCTCCCTACAGCAGCGAGATGACAGAGACTCGGCCCTGTTCTTGTCATCCATCGTGAGCTCTCCCATTTCTACACAAACTCTTTGCCAATCATGTTACATGCTTTTCCAAACAAGAGAGTCATCGACAATTGCGTTTATTTGAGACTTGCAAAGATTGCAGGTTTGACTTGAGTGAAATTCAAATCACCTATCTGAAACAACTTGAACAAGGAAGATAGAGGGGGCACAACACTATTCAAACCATGCAAATTCATTAAGAATTTGAAAGACTTTGTTTTGCTCAGCAGATCAGTAGCTGGCGGATCATTTCGGGCATTTCAGAAGATCAACGTTCTTCATACGGCTGTAATTGTGAGAAGATTTTCACCGCCCTGATACCGTAAATATTTTTTGTTGAACTTAGATCAGTCTGTAGTTGTGTGTCAGTCAGTGCTTTAAGCAAGTTCCATAAGATCACGATTCGTGTGTGTGTGTTTGTGTGTGGAATGCCTTAAAAACATTGCATGTAATTAATTTCTCATCAAACTATTGAAACAATTTTGCAAACATTCCCATTGATTTGTATTTTTTTAATTCCCCTTACAAAGGTAATATGTTTTTAGTTGACACATCATGAATTCGTGGTGTGAATCATTCAATCCGCGGTGTAATTTTTACACCAAGAAGTAGCCTGTTTAAAATTCTCTAATCTCTCGTTTTGAATACGCCGCATAATAATCTTATGATCAAGTTATTAATCAGAAATGTGAACATTTCATCTGGAATGTGCGATTCTAACAAAACTTCTGTTCATTGGCTGGGTCAATGCATATGAATTTTGTATTCGAAATTGAGCTAGCGACTGTGTGCATATAATGACCGTTGTGCAATACTCTTGTGGCAATAATTGGCAGTCCTTCTATTTTGATTCCCCATCTTCGTTGTGTTCCCGAATATAGTACGAGGTTTAAGCTATTCCAACAAGTTAGAAGCGCTGTTTTCTTAGTAGTGCGACAATTGAACACTCGAGTAGTTACAGGGCACGTTTAAGTGAAGACTGAACACGAAAATATAATCTGTATGTTAATGTGGCAAATGTGCAGATTTTTTAAATGTCATCTGCATCTGAACATCGATGAATTTTGCAAATATAAGGAACACATATCTCTAGATGATCTCTTAACCGTGGAATCATAACACTACATGATGTAAAGAAGAGTATTATCAAGGTTTCCAGTACAACAAAATGAGACCTTTCCTCTGGTCTGACTTGCAACCGATCCTAATGGATCGCTAAAAAGGCCATTAGTTCGTTTGAGTCTGCTATAAATTATACAACTTACAATGGATTATCTATATAAGGTAAAAATTACTACTTACGATGGAGGATCGCAGAATCAATTTAAATTCACTCAGGATGTTAGTAGATATTGGAAATTTAATTAATTCCACCAACGTATTGATTGCTTATGATGACATGTTGTTACTCAGTCAGCAATATACAGTTGAGGATGTTCATCTAGGTAAGACCATAAATTTGAGTAATTAAGTCAGTTTTCAATAAGTCTTTAAAATTGATTACGAATTGTGGAATCGTGTTGATTTGTAGCGCTGTGTCAGGCAGGAAGAAAGTTCTCTCTCAATATGCAAGTTTCATGTCTGATAACTAGAGCATTTCTTTGCATTAAGCTGAATGATTATGATCCCAGATATTAATCGTCTTTTTATCTTCTATAACAAATTGACAATCGAAGGTTGTTGTCAAACTGTGCATTCGAAATATCAACGTTTTCGTTATGAAACCGTCTTACTTGAAGAATGAATGAATGGTTTAACGTCACTACTCCCCATACCAGGGGCTTGGACGGTGCTGACATAATCAGATTTCTCTGGAGCATTGTGATCTTTTAGTCCGGATGTCCATTCTGACGACCTCCAATGACACTTTCGGGGCTCGACCACTGGACCAGAAGATCGCGAAGACAAGCACTTAACCACTGTGCCACGGAAACCACGCGCAATATCAAAAATTCCAAGCAAACCAAGAATTAGGGCTACTTTCAAGCATGGACGACCTCTTGAGACAGGCATGATGAAAGAATCAGTAAAATGCAGTCACCGTATATTGAAATCCAGCGATTGTCAATGATATGCTTATCTTCCCATTTTGTTTCCACTTTACTTGTGACAACATGTACTACCTTCAACATCTGATGCTCGATGGATGATGCATTTGCTGTTTCATCAAAACGATTCCTAAACAGCTGAGATAAAGCATGCGTGGAAAGATCGAATCATGCTAGCAATATCTATCGTATTCTGCGTAAATGGATAATTGAATGAAATGATAGTCGAATGGGAAAAATAATAATTTGAACAATATTGACAGTTTTACACTGCAATGCAAAAATCTGCATGAAAGCGAAACACTGATAGACACAAAATCATCTATTTCAAATGAATTCAAGGTATAGGATGACGAAAATAAATTCATACTCGTCAATCATGACGATTTAACATGCACAAGAGTAGAGATTTTCTACGCGCTCCCAAAGACAATGATTTTGCTCCAGAGAAAATGATTGCTTTCGTCACTATCAGTAATTGATAGTGACGATTACTTCTTAATATATATATATATATATATATTACAATTAGTAATATATTATTAATTATAGTAGAGTAATTATTAGACTACTTGTAAAAAAGAAAGAAGCAAATTTGACGCCAAATGTAGTCACGCCACATCAAACACGTAGTCCAAATTCTTTTATTGTGTGTCACTTATATGTTGCATGGAGGTCAGATCAATATCTATGAAATCTTAATGCAGAGGGGACATGAATTATCAACATGTATTTGCAGCGGCAACAAGATCAATACAAAGGAGAGAGATGAACAATACCACACATGCTACTTCTATTATTCAAAGCATAGTCATCCTTGAGTGTGCTCCTTAAATTTGTAGGTGCAAATCTGTATGTGGGCTGATTGCAAGGAAACGTTGCATTATCAAAACTGCATTTCTATACAGTGGATGTAAATGTACCAATCTGACCAACATGCAACAGCATCTCTCATTGACGCCATATGATCGCATCAATGAATTGTAATAAAAATGATTTCCTGCCGTTTTTATTGCGAACGATATCGCGAACATGAAGAGCGGGACGAATGGTTCTTGATCAACTGGCAAGCAGTGTACGTACAATCTTTAGCAAAATTGTGTTACACTGGATTGTTTGGTGAAACACTAGGTCACTTTGTTGTCGTCGAATGTAATACCCACATAATGCCATCTGAAAGGTATCACAATCTTGAAATGCACTGTGGGCTATTGCAAGCAGAATTCAATTAAAAAATGAGAAACAAAGACAAAAATATGGACTTTAATGTAGATGTACAATATCAATTTAAAACTCTTTTAGGCCAAATAATTGTTATATCTGCGTGGAAAATTATTGATAATATGCGCATGAGTTACATATTTCTACGGTTCCAGAATTGCCTAAAATTATCTACTACTATCACAGAAAAACAGATATTCAGCATTAGCAAAGTCTGAAAATATGCACAAAACTATAAAGCTTACGCAGTTACCAAGCTTTCAATTTCGTTTGCTTTTGAAAATTAAATTTGAAGAAATTTAACATAACATCTAAATAAAACATTTGTTCGTCTTTTAGCATGATTTCACAACATCATAACTAAATTGTTTTTCTTTTGCTTCTATAAATTCATTACAAATCATTGTTCTGCTTAGCAATAACTAGCTTCGATGCCTAGTTGGTCGCAGCGCATGTTTATGGTACATAATTACCACCATACGCAAAATCATATCGGATTGGAGCGATGGATCGGTGCATGCGGTCGCCGAACTGCCAGAAGCGTTGCGCCTCAGTGGACTCACTGAGTACCGTGCACATAGTTCCCTTTCCATGAATAGAACATGGAACGTGGACAGAACATGAAATGCAGACCCCTCTCCGAAAATATCCGCCAGTGCATAATTCGGAATCAACTGACTCATTCATCATCAGCAAATGAATTTCACAGCTACGAGTACAATCTTCCACGATTGACCATTCAGAAGGCCAATCAATAGCGTCCAATGTATGAAGCTTGCCATCACTGCATGATGTGTGAATTTAAGATAAGTGTTGATCGGAACGGTTTTTAACGTGATTGATATCAGGTGCATTTTGATGTACGAGTTTTTCATCTAAACGCTCCGTAAAATGGAGACAAACCCCCAAACCTATGTATTCAGTACATGAGCAGCAGAAAAGGTGAACCTCTTAATCTGGCCTGCTTTTTCTCATCTCGTTTCAACAACTGAAAAGACAACTTTCACACCTCTCGTTTTCTCGACAATAGGCAGCATGGCCGATGAATGCAAACGATTTTTTCAAAAGAACAGTTCAATTAATAGCCCTGAATCAAAGGAAATCTGATGTTATATCATGGATAAGAAAATTAATGTCCTTCAAACTTCTAAGAACATGCGTAATTTCCAACAGACTTCAGTGACAACACTGAAAAATATAAGAACAATAAGATGACTGACCTCGATTTCAATCTAATTCGAAGTAATACTTAAATCTTGTACCTACTTTTTCCTAGCATTTTATACGACTCATTTTTCCGACGTTGACTGGTTCAGTAATTACAATTTTCATCAAAGGTAACTATTTGCTACTCACCTGCTTCGACTTACAAGATTTTTCAACAACATTGAGTCGCTATTTATAAAATCAAGCCTTCGAAGTTACCTGCCTAGCCCTGGTGAGTCCTGCATCATGTTCCCAATGTCTTGTATCATCGCACGCATTAAAAAGAATGTAATTCCGTTTGTGACCATACACAGACACTGTATACATGTATAAACAAGAAATGTTGCGCGAGGTTGTGATGTGTAAGGTCCTCACTTCCTGCCCACGCAACTACTTCATGTGGTTCTGCAAAAGGATGCTGAAGTTCAGGTCATCTTGACTGAATGGTTTAATCAAATTCTTCGCTAAGATTCGCATTATCTTACAAGTGCAAAGCGACTGCCTATCCCGTATTTTCGGATGCCAAAACTAAAAATTAAAGTATATCAAGTGAATGATGCACACAAAATACTGGTACAAGGGTAAAATACACGCAGTTGCAGTTATCATATTCATTGATGTTGATAAGTGAGTGTTCATGAATATGCCATGAATAATAATGCACATTGGGATTTTGAAGATAACATTGAAAAATACCTTTTCAAGCTGAAGCCAGGAGTCTCCAAAGCAAAAGATAATATTCCAAGTACAATCTTCATTGCACTGGCCGATAAACTATCGAAGTACATTGCAGCAATAGTTAGGAATTCACTTGGTCAGGGAGGATTTCCGACAATTCTGAAGACTGGGATAACTATTCCAATTCCCAAAGATCGATCGTTGAACATCAAGTCTCTTCGGGCAATAGCAATACTACCCTTGCTATCGTCCATCATAGAGGATGCCGTTTTGAATAGCATTAGATATCGATATTTCATAGACTATGGGCTATCCCAACATGGGTTTCGCTCCTTCATCGTCGACAACAACGGCTTTAATTGACGCACATGATTTTGCGACGCGAACGTTTGATGATCTTTCCACAAACGGTGTACTAATAGCCAGTATCGATATAAGTAAAGCTTTTGATGCAAACAGCTCCTATTACAAAAGTTCATCGATCGTGAATATCCAAGAAGGTTCGTCAGTTGGTTACATAGTTTTCTGTCGAATCGAAAAAATCTAGCACGGGTAAATGGTCTATTCAGTGCTCCATATAATGTGAATTCTGTTGTTATGCAAGGATCTAAGCTAGGGGCATTTCTATTCAACTCTTTCATCGGTGACTTGATGCCATCTTCTTCTCTTTCACACATGGCAAAATATGCAGATGATGGACCTGATTCATGAAGAAATGAAGAACATAGAGAACTCGTGCTATCAAAACAAGCTCATAATCAAGAAAAGCAAGTCAAAAATTTATGGCTACACAACGATGATCATATCAAGTTAACCTGACATTTCCTGATGCAATCGAAATATCAGATTGCATTAAAATCCTCGGAGTGACCATCGATTGAACTCTTGGTTTACGAACTCATATCACGGAGACAAAAATGAAAGCAGCGCCCCGTTTTCAAGTACTCCGTAGACTGAAGCCCTTCGTAGACGCAAGAGAATTGCAGTAAGTGTATACTTCTTTTATTAGATCGATTGTGGAGTATGTCTGTCCGTGTTTCGTCGGGATGAGCAACTCACTGGCATGTGTTTTGGCTTCAATACACAACAGAGGCTACAGAATAATGGACACCGAAGAAGTCAACTGTATATGCTCAAGTGACTTCATGACCTGTCGCCGTAACAGATGGAATGCTCGTCTTTTTGATCACATCAGAAGCGACCGGAGCCATATCCTGCATTATCTTATCCCCAAGAAACGTCTTCGTGCTTCTCAATATTATGTTGAATTTTCCAGAACTTCAGTACGTTACAACTCTTTCGTGCCTTTTATGATTCGCTTCAAGAACTCTAACTAACTTCGTATTTATTTGCCACATATCTTTATCACGACGAAAACTACTGTGTCTGTAAAATATTTGATTTACATTATCAAAAAAAAAAAATAATACTACTGCTACTATCAACTGCCATGATAGTTCATTGAGAAGTCTTAAATGAATTATTCATTGAACTACTGATACTTCATGTTCAAAATGATAGATCCCATAGATTAGAGAATGACGGTATCCTTCAAAGACATGAAAAATACATAATTAAGATAGTATCCATAAACTTTGTCAATCAACATTTGATGTGTCAACATGTTATCATCTGATAGTAACCAACAGACATCCTTCAACAACTTGAGACTAGAACATGAAACACATTCAGAGTAAAGGTCAAATATATTTATATTTCAATATAAAGTTATTACGTCCTGCAACCTTCAGACCAAAAATACGCATTAGGAATCAATCATTGTACAGCTCATCTCGATCACAAATCGACTACGTCTGAAATAGATAGATGCCGGTTTGTTTAGATGAAGGATGAATACGTTTGATGTCTCGTGTTTTGGACCACCTGCAACATGTTATCCTACACAAATTTATGAAAAGGTTCTCCGTAACTGAAATACGCTTGATAGATTTTCATTGATATTACTTGAAATGATATTTCTCCGATCCTATGATCCTTGCCATTTGCACAGTTGGAAATGATGAAAGAGTAAATTGAGCGAAAGGGATATTCCGGTAGCCACTACTGGACTGAACTTTAGAATTTGTCGTTCATGATCTGAACAAACGAATTGACCGTTTCAAAATGCTTCTCAAATTCCTACAACTCCCATCGAGAGTTGACCGCGTACATGTACATTAATACACTTTTCCCGCGCAATTCCACATATTTCATAGATTAGCATTAAAGTAATAAAAAATGTTAGATCATAATGCCTGAATGCATGCGTAGTAATTCATATCTGTGGGTACAGCAGATTTTTGTCGATCCCTTTGTTCATCAATCAGATCTTCATGCATTCTGATGCTACAACGAATGAGTACACCACATTTTGGTGACAGCACATCATTCGCAGCAATTACACAAAATTTTATTATCACTATAAAATAACAATGTACATGAAATTGTAATTATGTAAAGCAGGGTTGTCCAAAGTGTGGTCCACGGCCTCTTTCAATGCCGGCCACGTCCTCTACCAGAAAATTTTAAAAATCACTTCATTTTAAGGATCTGTAGATTTATTAGCATCTGCAAATTTAGATTTCATATTGATGATTTCATTTTCTATGACTATAGCATTGATGGAATCTGTTGTTGAAGCCCTTGATGCCCTGATTGAAGACTTTAGCAAGTGATTCCAAGATTTCCAGCACCTTGAGAAAATGTTCAATGTATTCAATGCTCCGCTGATGGTCCATCAGAAGCAGATGAAGCTTTACAACTCGAATTATGCGACTTACAAAGTGATCAGTTTTCCCAACCAAAGCTACTCTTCCAATCAATCAATTTTAGTCTCTTCTATATGAAGATCAGCATCGTAGTTTGCGCCGCTTTGGATTACGCTCTCTCTTACTGTTTGAGAGTACTCACCTTTGTCAGTCAGCATTGTCAGCATTTTCCGCAATGAAGTCGATCGAATCCAGAGAGAGAAATCTCATGAATCAAACATCTCTTGAGGCTTGTCTTCGTCTATCCCTAATCTCAGTTAACATTGACACGAAGAAGCTGGCCTACAAAATGTAGGCACACCCATCCCACTAACTTGTAAATAACCTGTGCGGTTTTTATAAAACAAGCTTCCACGAATAAATTTTGGAAAATTCTTATCCAAAATATTTTTAAGCTTTCGTCAAATGTTTTCATGATGATTATCAAGATAATCTAACATATACTTGTTTTACGATGCGTCTAATAGGGGAAGATAGTGAAAAAACTGAATATTATAAACTGCAGCCCACGGCCTTGCTTCCTTGACAATGCGTCGGCATAAAGTCTGGACAACACTGATTTAATATTATAACTTAATGCATTAACTTCTTTCTGATGCCGATTTGATGGAAATTATCAAAAATATCTCAGTACAGACATGCGGCCTTCTCAAACCAATTTTAGTAAAACTTAATTCATGAGTTTTCATCAGGGCAAACCTGTTCAACAGCTGTGTGATACCGGCTCTGCTCTACGGGTCAGAAGTTGGCTGTCACTCAGCGCGCGATCGAACGCCGCATGGCTGGCGTCAGATGGATCGACCGGATCAACAACGAACGACTGCTGACGATGACCGCGGTGGCGGACGTAGTCGACATGACTGACAAAGCAAAAAAGATGGGCCGGGCATCTCTCTCGACGATCGGTGGATTCGGTTGGTGACCGAGTGGGTGCCGCTCGACAGCAAGCGCCGCGACTCCCTCCGAGAAGATCTGGGACTGAACTAGATGACACTTGCTCGAGATAGACAATCCTGTGCCGTTTTTTGTGGTCTGCGCCGACCGGCGATGACTGACTGATTTCTGATTCTGAGTTCAGGAGTTTTTAATTTTAATATCATTAAGTGTTTAATTTTAGAATCATTGAACTTAAATATGTAGGAAGCTTTAACGTGTCTCAAAGTCGTCTACCATTCAGAGAAGTGTCTTTTCGATATATTTCACAATATCTATCACTATAGTAGCTATTTTCTACTCTGGCACTTAACATTTATGACCGAAAATAAGTAGAAAACGAAAGTGACCAAAGGTGTCTTAGAATATAGTCACCTTGAACTCTTATAGCCAGACAAGTAGGAACAAATGCCTCATCACAAAAATTCTGAGCTTATAAACCATAAACAGATATAAGTCATCAACACTTAAAATCGACAAAATATATAAGGAAAATAATGAAATTCATGATCTTAATAAATTCAGTGATGATAATTCCTGAATTTTTTTAATAAAAGTATTATCCGCGCTTAATTCATCATTAATTTTATCTATCTTTTGCAATAGAAGTTTCTGATATCTAAACTCAAGGCCAAACTTCGGTTTAAAAATCCGAAAGTTAACCCTGAGAAAATGTACGAATATCGTTTGTATGAATTCCTTTCTTCCCTGATTAATTGTTTCGTATTACTATTTCATCATTCTTAGCTACCCGAAGGATTATGATGCACGATTGACTTGTAAAGACTGACACCTGCGCATCCTCTAACACGCAGTCGTCCATCATACTTAGAAAACTAATGTTGAAGCATGATGACTCTCCGTTTTTGAAAGCTAAATATCATGAAAACAAACAGTTTTATGAAACCCAATTGAAGGAATTTCTTTCATAACATTCGTCTCTAAAATGCTGAACCGTCCAGGTACTCAAATCGATGAGACTTCAATCTATCCACATTATCACTTCATTGAAAATTCCCCCGTCTTCACAAATCAATGTAACAGTGTGGAGCATTCAAATATCGTATTCTACATCTAATGCGTTTCTCATCAGCAGTCAACGAGCAAAATTTAACACCACAACTGTCACTTGTTGCAAGACAACTTCTGCAGTAGAATCCTGTTGCTGTCAGATTGCCGCGAATTACTAATACGTATCCAATTTCAAGCTCTTAAGTACCCGCTCAACCCTCCACATGCTTTCCATTCGAGGAGAATTTTTCGCGAAATCGACACCGTTTCCGAAGGATTGCTTTCTAAAAAGAACATGTTACTTATTTAAAGGTCGTTGAAGGGAAATCGTAACAATGCATTGAAATATCTCACATTTTCTTCTACATTCGAATGATCTCAGATGGAAAATATGTCCGAGCAATTCATTGCTGTTTCATCACGACATCGCACACTGAGTTCCCGAGCCGTGATCAATCTTAACGAAATATAGTAGGATCTTTGATAAAGTGAGAGAATGACGGGAGGTACTAATACAATCATACTAAGGGTACATCCAGATATAGACAATACGCAGCGAGTTGCGTCCTAACCCAGACAAAGATCTGTGAACCCAGCATGTCTTTAAGTCATCTATGCGGAAGGTCTCTCCTTGCACAATCGCTTGTTTTCCATTTTCACCTCTGAATACATGAGTGGGATTTTTGAGAATTTCACTCAATCACCCGATCAATTAACAATATCCGACACAAATGTCAGTGGAGAGCGAATTCTTTCATTATTTCAATATCTGTGTTTGCATAAGAACACAGCGGAAAAGAAAAACAAATCAAATAACTATGACAATAATTGAGCAGATAAACAGCCTAATTGAGTCAAATCCTTAAAACACATTAGATGTCTGATACTCTAGTCTACGTACATCTTCGATGAACTTTCTCGAACACTTCGAAACGTCATTAACACTTCATCGTCAGATAGCTAGTGAGTTCAAATGTTAAATCCATTTCATTCAAAATTCAGCATTTTGAATCTAACTGGCTCAGCTTGAATTTCAATTTTAATCGTGCTCTCACAAGGTTCCTTCGGTTCCTAAAATTCCTCCATATGGATTTCAATTTCCTGATAAATACTAATGCTTTGAAAAATATAATTGCGAAAATCACATTTGAATAGTTTATGTAGAATGATGGGAAATAAAAGCATAAAATTTAGTGATTTAGTCCTAGATACTGTGGATGAGGATGCAAATCTACCCTCACGAAATTTTTTCATGAGAACTCATGAAATTTAATGCGGATTCATGAGATTTTTATGAGAGCTCATGAGATTATTATGAGTCTCATGATATTCTCACAAGAAAATATTTAACTCATGATGTTCTCATGATGCTTTGATCGCGTTCATGAGAAAATCATGAGCATTTATGAAGTCTTCAAGAAAATTAGCTTACAAGTAGTAAGTTATGCATGCTAGACGCGCAAGTAAATAACCATAAGAAAGCTTATTCAATCGATCAAGATCCTCAAGGTTAGTCTATAAAAGATAAAAATAAAAATATATTGGATGCATCATGGCGATGTGCAACAGCATTTTCTAAATGATGCATATATAATTTGACTTTACAATTATCATTACTATGCAAGATGTTGAAAATAGACAATCACAGTTTACCATAAGATTATGATAAATAGCGGTCTATTTTTGCGAATACTGAAATAGAATTGTGGACATGGCATGGCAATGCTTTGGGGCAATGTGGCTAGGCCAAGAAACCTATTAGCTGCGAATAACTGAGGTATGAAAAAGCAACTGTTAATTAATGAGATTTTCATGCGAAGACGTTCCAAATCCGCATTAAATTTCATGAGATATATATGAGTAAAAATATCATAAAAAATCATGAGGAATTTTCGTGAGGGTAAAATTATGATTTTTTTGTGCTTGGCGTGTCCCAACATATTACATAGAAAAAAAGTAGCCAATGCATTGAACTTTCTTTCAGCATTTGAACACATATGGAAATTATTATTTGTTTCACAGAGCTTTCATTATCTTGAGTTCGTGAAATGAGCTGATGTCAAGAGTAAAATACATAATTTTGTATACTCTGTCTCATTCTCGGTTTCATATGCCTCATGAGGACATCTAATGACATGATTTAATTTCACAGGTTCAAGATAACCCTAGCTTTGTGAACCAAAATAGAATTTTCACACATATTCAAGGGAGTTTTGAGTGACTTCATTTTTAAAATTATCAAGAAGCTAAGTTGGTCTCTAAACCAATGAAACATGCCTCTATTTGCATTACATACCTTGATTAGGAAGTAGGAATGAACTAATTGTTACAGCGTCATAATATCTACAGCTTGATTTGTACTCCCACGGATATTCCTACTCGCAAGTCTTGCATTCAATGTTGTTGGAATAACCCTCTCTCAACAAGAAGACGAAAATTTCAAGAAATAAGTAGGCTAACTTCTGGATTGTAAAAACTGGTTACATGAAAATAGATTGCTTTTCTCGCTATTATACATAGATTGCTGCAGTTTTAACTTATCAAACAATAGGTGATTGATAAGAAAGTTACCAGGCTTGCATAGAAACCACTTTGTTTGGACACCATCAGATATAGAATGATCGGTACATTATTCAGCCAGATAGCTACGCAAACAGATGACAGCTCAGATAGCGAATCAAAAAGGAATAAATTACATTACATTCAGTCACTGAATGCGGATCATAGAGATTCACATGCAGTAGTAGGTCTATGTAGGATTAGAAAATTGTCCTGAATCATCTGCATGTAAAATCAAAATTAGTTTAAAGCATAGAATCAATAAGGGTGAAAAAGATAGCGTAACATAGCAACGCTGAGGCTACAAAGTATTCAATCCGCGTGCAAGCTGGTATCGCACGTAAAATGCGAGCATGAGATTTGTCTGTTAGGATGTTTCTGATTATCTTATTTACCTGATAGAGATCAACAAATACCTAGCATAATATAATTCTTAAAAAATATTCAAGAGGGCTTCTTTGCCTGACCAAACCGAAACTAGTCACTTGGCCTGTATGATTTGGTTATAACATCGGACTCAGTCATTATTTAGAGACTCGCTTCCTTTCCTGGAAGCAAACCTGGAGGCGAAAGGTATGGCAGTCAACATCGGTAAGACTAAAGTTCTTATCAGCCGGAGTGGTCAGGAACAAGTGAGAGATGAAGGAAAGCTTCCTTGTTGTCTGCAGGAACGGCGTGGGAAGGAACTCGATTTGCTGCTCAACTTGCCGAAAATGGGTGCACCGCAGATGTACTGATATGTCAATTCTACGCGCTGATCCTTATTTTAAGTGCCGGCGTTGCAAGGGAGAACTCCCCACATCATAGCCGCAGATCGTTCAGATGGCAATTGGTGACGACATGCATGAGGTTGCGGAAGACCTTCGTTATTTGGGTGATGTGCTTGGGAAATACAGAAGCTGTGGTGGGGCGGCAACTGCCCATATAAGAAGTGCTTGGAAGAATTTCCATGATCTGTTAACAGTCCTCACGAATGAAGGGATTTTTCTCACACGCATGGATCATGTTCACAAGGCATGCATGAGAAGCGTACTGTTGTATGCTTCAGAGACATGGCTTGTCAAAGCAAAAGATCTCGCACGCCTCACCAAGAACGGGAACTCCATGATACGATGGATGTGTGCGGTCAAGTTTCATGAGCGACGATCGATGTGCGACCTTCGGAGGATGCTTGGCCTGAGCAATTTGGATGCCGAGTGCTACAAAATCGCTTAAGGTGATGTGGTCACCTCCAAAGAATGGCCAGCTGCATGTGGCCGAGGTGAGTAATCTATCTTGAGATACAGGGTTCGAATATCAAAGGTGATCAGATGAAGAACTGCCTGCACAATGTCAGGAAGGATATGGAGCTCCTACATCTCAACCCTCGACTTGCGCAAGACCGGACGGTGTGGAGGAGGTGCACTCATGCGAACGAAAATCGACGTAACCCAAATGTCGCACCTGGGCCCAAGTGACAACAAACAAGAAGTAAGAATTAGTAAGTAATCAATTACTTGGTGGCTCGATCTCAAAGGAGTTCTAAATTCATCGTTCGATCTAGTGCCCATAGTTAACCGCCTACCCGAAAAAAGTATTGAATGTGACAATCACAGCTTCAGTGAAGACATCGACAAACTTCACTAAGCCTCAAAATTATGTTGTAGCTACCATTTCCATTGCTCCTATCATCTTTAGCTTCTTGGATGGATCCACTAATTCTACTATACTGCAATGGTCATGCAGTATGCTGCAACATCTACCTGAAAACGTGCAGAGTTCCGAGTATATGAATATTTCTATCCACTTAATCGGAAGCTTGTTGTGATTTTGATTGACTTTTGAGAAAACTTGAACTTTAATTGGTTAAATATGGTTAAATCAACAACTGTAGTAGCTTTCCTCCGCATAAAACAGCGGTTTTCTGATTATTTCTCAACTCATCACTATGATAATCATCAAAATGCAGTATGGGCCATTGACATCGACAACCAGTGCAGTTTCCAAAATATGATTCTCATCAACTGTTGCATTTTCGGAAATAATCTTTTCGGATCAAGTTAGAAACGCTGTTGATTGCTAACATGATGGTCTAAAAGTAGGGTCAAGTCATGGGCACTTGAGATCAAGGCTTTCCCGTTTTCATTAGTTCAATCGCTTATTTTCGAAGCATTTCGACATTATGTTCAATGAGCTCAATGAGAAAGTTTTGTAAATTCACGTAATCAAAGTTTATTAACACAAGAACTCCATATGTGAAAATAACTGACAGGACAAATTCATTAATAGAAATCACAAATGAAATGAACAGAATGTCGGTGAAATTATGGTTGAAATTCATGAATGACGTAAGATTATGCAGATGTTGTCAAAGAACAACAGTAGTGTAATGGTACGTGGTACGCCTGGGTTCTAGCCATGCATGACAAAGATTTTTCGAGAACCGACTGAAAACATTAAAATTGATTTCTCATATCGAAGTGAAATTACACAATAATAAGGAATGCTCATTATCCAGGGCTAGTCGATAGTTTTAAAAGCAAGATAACAATTTCCGATCGGAAAATAAAACTAAGGGAAGCTGAATATCGTAACACCGGTATAGCAGCTCTCGCTGTGTTTCATTCTCCGATCGGAAAATATAACCTTGATGAGATTTTCCGACAGGAAAATAAGACCGAAGTTCTAAATGTGAATCTCCCTCGGTTTGGTTGAGCAAAATCTAATTAGAGCGTTTCGTTTTCATAATTTCCGCAGGAGACTTATATTTTTCTAATATTATTTTACATGTTCGTATCAAATATTGAATGTTTATGTCCCACGTCTGATTTTCCTACTGTGACTGCAATTAACCACTTTCTTGAGGAGCAAATAATTGATAATAAGAACAAGGTGTTTCAACTGTTATTGCACTTCCCTAAATCAACGTCAATAACCGTTTTTTGCTTTAGATGTCAGGTTCTTCAGTTTAAAGGCATTTTTGACCTTTCACTTCTAAAGCTTCGTAAACATCTGAAGACCACGTAGCTTCCATCTTTACGCCCTTCCTATCGTCTCTCTCTCTCTCTTCTTGTTTCGAAGATGTATATGACTTCCCACTTTGAAACAAATTACCTGAATTTGAATTGCGGAGATAATGGCTTTGAATTCTTATAGGAAAATGAAACGTTTTGCTTCTTTTTTCCGACCGAAACTACGACCCAAGGAAAATGTATGTCATAACACCGGTGTCAACCGCCAATTGCTATCAATCGGACTTTGGTCAATCTTGTTATTATCAAGTCTTACCAGCTGATACAATTGGTACATTCTTTACTATGTGAGTAGCCATGTTGCTCAGTGATTAATTATGTGGACTGCGAACCAGAAGTGAGAGGTTGAAGTCTAACCAAGCTAAGAGTCATGACGAAGGAAGTTGGATCCCCGCCCATTATAAATGCCATGACTACGAACATGGAAGTCCTCCACTCATTTGTAGGCCTAACACTCGAAATCTAGTACTGGACAGAGAGCTGCGTGATTAAGAGTCAGAATGAATTAGTGGCATAGTCAACAGTTATCCTTAACTTTTGTAATACCAATCGTATCAAGTTGATTCAAGCTATATCTGGTGCACAATCAAGTAAGTAAACTGAACTATCCCAGAAATATAAAGAACGTCCACAATGCAAGCCGCCAGTGGCGTAGGGTGCCGCTTTGAAACAGGCATTCACGGAAAACTTAAGGAGCAACCTGCAGAAGTACTTCATCTATCTTTACTCGCATGCAAATCCAGTATTACCTGTCTGATGGAAATTCTTGCACATTTTTTCAAACACTCCAAACGATCTGTAGCTTCACTCCATACTTTCTTGAAGTGTCTGCAACATCAGAAAGTTGCCCTAATTCAGCAACGCTGTTCAAATTCCTTGGTTGAAGAGTGGATATGACATAGAATTTTTTTGCACTTGCATTTATCTCTGTAGAGTTGCATGTGATTCAGTGATTATGATGGAAAGCAGCTGCGTCCTAATTGTCCCTCATCCTCTAGGCCTACATCTCAGCTGGTCAAGTTGAACAGCAGCCTCATACTTGGAAAGTTGAAGCTGATTATGTAAGTGTCGATACGGTGTTGATAATCAATAAGTCTTGCAAAAACGCATTTAATACGTATTGTTAATAATGATATGGAAGTTCAGAGCACGCGTCCAAAATGATGCACGGAATTAAAATTAATGTTACTTTCATGTTTCTTTAAAATCAAACAGAATTCTCACTGTAAACCGTGCGCTAAGATAGAAAAAACTCCGAAACAAGTCACTAATCAAGAACAATAGAGGACCCGAATGGTAGTAAGCATCTGGAGCAACGTTAGGAGCTTTGGATTTTCAATCATTTTTATACTACTTACGACAGCGTCACAGCATTAGGGGTTGAATTCGTCGAATCTAGCACCCCACTCCTATTGTTATGCTACAACTGCGAAACTCACAACGTTTAGAGCAATAGGTGGTAGCATCAGGAGCCTACGGTTTGCAATGGTTGCTGGTTGAACAGTTTCCGTTGATTGACAAATAATTATTATAAAAACCGATAGAATAATCAGTCAACTTTACGCAGGGAATAAACAAGCATTCAGTAAATACTTGCTATACACGCTGCGCCCCTGCAAACCGCTATAAAAGAGATTATGATCGACTATGAGTTGCAATTATTTAAGCAATTCTCCTTATATGTTTTGCTGCAAAATGAAGTGATATTGCATCTCTTCAGCTGCGTACAACCTGCAATTTTGATAAGTAAACGAGGCACGACATCTACGTAACATAATGAGTTTTGATAATGAGTTTGAAATCAAATTGAATTTTGATATTTATTCGTACAAAAAACGGAGAAGAAATTAATTGGACAATTGAGCTATTTCTGATTACCGTTCTGGGCTAGCATTAAAGCCGATGTCTTTAACAGCGTGAAATGGGGGGACAGATACTTGTAAACTTTGAGAACATGACAGTCGGTGACGTGCAGTAAGTAAAGCCAGATGTTTTCCGAATTTCCTTCAGTAACACGTTACTTGAGGGATTAACCTATCTTCATAGCCGCTGTTCATGCGATACACGATGTCACCTGTCAATTTGCCACTTTCACAGGGATAATAACATCAGTCCAGTGCTTTCATTGCATGTGAAATAGAAGAGAAAAATATTCATATTCTTGCCTCTAACCTATTGGTTATCCTCTTCCCAGTTTCTGTGGTTAGAGAAGTTTATTTACAATGCACGTGAGCCTGTGAGTTTTATACATCATGAAATTAAACAGCTTGTTCGCACGAGCGGTATCACCAAAATAAAGATATCTGATAACTTCCAAAAATTTTTTCTCGATCGCTAAGTTTTACAGGCATAAAGCCCCTAAGTTGCCCCATCATTTTGCGGATAAATCGAAATCATGATGGTACGCGAGGTAATGGAGGTGCGAGTGAATTATTTAACAATGCGATATTTGTGAAAAACAATTGTTTTCCTCTCAGACCACTTCTATTTAGCCATTATGTCTACAACTGTTCGCTTTCAATTTTCATATTCCAAATTAGTGATCTATAATTGAATGTTGATGCCACGCTCTTATTAGTAATACTTCGCTTCCTTTGAGAGTTCAACAAACTATGCTCTATTGTCTCTGAAGAAAAATGAATAGCTGAGGAGACTCAATCGTAACATTTTAGTGTTCATTATTGAATTTTTCCGAGGACTTGCAGAATCAGAAACACATGAATGTCTCTCTTCCCCTACACAGGAAGACTGACACCAGATCGCCAATAGTTAATTGCATGTGAGCTGCGCTGCGCTCTGCTTCAATTGGATTCCATTTGTATGTGTACACTTGCTGCAGAGTATCTGAGTACGAAACGCCTAACCGATAATTCGCTCAGAAATTCAATTGACCTTTAAAAGTACCAGATAATCGAAGCGGACCCGACACATATCGAAAAATTGTGATCCGGTGGTTGATCAGGTGGTCGGTGGGAGCCAACTGCTTTCAATCTTTGTTGGCTGGGAACAATACAATCTGCTGCTTATAAGCATTGGAATGCGGTATGCCTGATGACATTGAATGGTCACCGGGAGCCCGACCTTTAAAAAGTTAAACAAGCCAGCACAGAAGCAAGTACTTCTGACTGGATGAACGGAAAGTGGAGAGAAACTTGAATTATTCCCAGTATGAGAGTAAATAGCGGACAGACCTAAACTTTAGTTTATAACCTGCTATGTTAAACAATGTTAAAAATGTCTTATAACTTCAAGAAAAAAGGAAATTCTCTATACTCGGAAAAGAACCAATATATTTTACAGAGGATGGACAGAATTCATTCATTGAAACTGGAATTCGTTGCTTGTTTAAAGATGGTGTCTGTTGTTTTACATCAACATTTTTTTGCATATCTCTGAATAGGTTAAGCTAGAAAATTCTTTATAATACATTTCTCAATTACAATGTCTTTTCAAATTGCGTGAAATAGTCAAACAGGGAATTATGATTGGCAGTATATATAGATGCACTATTCCATCGGTGTGAAATTCCGATTTGATATTCCTATTCGACATTCCTATCGATGCAATATTCCACCGCACTGACACCACCACCAGTCATCAATACGATAAATAGATGACTACAATAAACATGAATTTATCATCTATCTGATGTCTTGACTTTCCAGTCGTGTACATTGTAACGCATCATAGAGATTCTATCTCATACGTGTATCTCACATGAAACCGCTGGCTCGATTCCAATACAGGTCACAAGGGCAGAACATCACAAAAAAATGACTTTGCTTCGAAGTTCACTTAATTAATCATAGAATTTGAACTTATCTGATTCCATCGTCAACATGCATCAACATGTGTATCCCAACAGAAACATTTGATATCTCTGCAAAGGTTACATTTGTTTACCTTCAATCAGTCAATATGTCTCTGGTGTGTCTTCAGTACTGTCTTCATCACGTGCAAAAATAGGATGATGAATGAAAATCCTTTAAAACATGATAATGCATGCATAATTAATTATAATCTTACAACTTTACTTCTAAAAATATAGAACTTCCAGCAGAATGCAAGTACACAGGAATTTAAAGTCAACTTGACAGCTTCGCAGCCCTCTCAATATCTCTCAAACCCAATAAAACTCTGAAGAGGATGACCGTAATCGATTTCACCAATTTTCACATGATATGCAGTGCAGGCCGATAATTTCCAATCACGTAAAAAACTCCACCTCAACAAAACTTGAAATCTCTGATCCGCACCACTTAGCGAGCACCTATGAACAGCTTGTATTATATTTCGGTACACACTCTATAAGCGGAAAATCTCCATATTCGAGAATGGAAAAAAATTTAAAGTGATCAAAAAATGACTGAGAAAGTTCCACAGACAGACTGCTTTTCGTTAAATGTTCATTATTAAGCAAAATATGACAGCGAATTTAGGCGTACAATTGATGCAAGGAAGAAACCCAGTCAATCTTAGCGTGTGCTTATGCCTTCTGCATTCGACAAATATGTAGACAAATAGCATGATGGAAGACACGTCTTTACTCAATTTTCATGATAGGCCTACAGTACTTCAAAATCTGGTCTAAATCTTTGAAATCTTTTGAATTGAAGAGCTGGCATCGTTTTATCTAAAAAGCTTGCAGCTGCTGAAACAGTTGGATGCTGAATATTTGTGGATCACGCATATGAAGCTTTAACGTAAACGCGCTGACATGGTCCGGCTTTTCTGGAAATCGACAGCATCTTCTGAACTTGTAATTCACAACAAAAGAGGTAGACGTAAAAAACCATTAGTTTACTCTAAGAAATATGATCAAAAGGAATTATTGCCTTAGGGTCGTAAAATATGAATAATATGTGGCGACTATGATATAGAGAATGAAAGGTGTTCTCCTATGACTTAACTTCAAAATAATGTGACAAATTTCAATCAATGATACAAATCGAGTGCATGAGTGAAATTGGAATTTTTACATCGGATTATTGTTCTTTTGTTAGCGTTATTATTTTCAGCTTTTCTATACCATTCTATAGAACTAAAGTGATCACTGTCTAATTACATCATGCGAATACGGTCACGAATTCGAAACTGGCTGATTGAGAAGGTAACGCCGCTTCCACTTCAGGGGTTACGCGCCTCAGTGTACCCTAGTATGAAGTTGGGAATAAATCAGAGCGTGCGACAGAAATCGCATGAAGAGCGCACAATGCATACAGCAGATTATGCGTGAGTCGAATCTCAAATTCGAATAGAATTCCGGCCGGAGAAGGATTTTTTCTAAAACCGGTCGGATTTTAATATGAAGGCATTTTATTAGGCAACTTCACTTATCACTCTTTTCTTGAGCACAGCATTGTTATTAGAAGCAAGATTGAGTAATTCTGCACGATCTCCATTCTGTGATCACAGCCCGTTGCTGCTACTGAATGCCAGCAATTTCTGATAGGTTCTTTGGACAGGTTAATGATCGTGAAGTACAAGTCGCATAGATAGATAGACTGTCGTCCCAGGTTAATTGATGGAGCGAACATTGGAATATCTCATTACGTGGACAACATTAATATCACCGGTTTGTTAAATAATTCAATAGTTATAAGTACATTACGCACGTTCGAAATGCATCTTCTAATTATCAATTTGTCTAGTGGTGTTAGGTATCAGTGGCACAGTGGTTAAGTGCTTGTCCTATCGATCTTCTGGTCCAGAGATCGAGACCCGAAAGTGTCAGGAGGCGCATCCGGACTAAAAGATCACAAAGTTCCAAATCAAAGTCTGACTATGTCAGCACAGTCCAAGCCCCCAGTCTGGGGAGTAGTGACGTTGAACCATCCAGTTCATTTGATAGGTGCGCAACAACATTTTTACCGCATATTCTTGCACACATTAGTTATCTATCATAAATTTAAAAGTATTCTTAGCAGTAAAAAATCTTTCACGTGAAGATTAGTTTAATTCTTCAATGCCGGTTCCGGTTGGAATCAAAATGATCAAATCCGATACACCCTAACACCAAATGCATAAGAAAGTCAGAGTACGTGTACACAGTGAGCGCACGATGATTTCTGACGCTTTCTGTGTGTCTTAATTGGGATAGAAAGAAAGCCTATTAAACACGGCGTTTCCGTTTCGCTTCGAAAAATGCTGGAAATGCTTTTTTGCTGATGGCATCCTACTCTCTAGAAATCAATATTCTGAAAATAAACATTCCTTTTTACAAATGCAAATCTCTGAAATGAAGTTTCTCAGATAAACTGTTAATGACTCCGTCAATCAGACCCGGATGACAGGCCCCTCATTCAATTATCTATTTGGCGACACTATTAAGAGAAAGAATCCATAAATTCAAATGCTTGTTGACTTTATGACGAATTTCCTATCGAAAGTTATCTTGGCGATCTTCCGTTCCTCCTTCATCGATGACTACATTCAGGTTGAAATTTCAAATTCGTTCAACGCTTCTGCTAGTCTTGGTATGCTCCTATCATCTTGATAGAAATACGCTGTTGAAAAGTTTCTGACGATACCATCCGAGATTAATCACTTCAAAGGAAAACTACACCAGCCGCTATTAACCTGAACGAGCGAACAAACAGCAGAAATCATTTGTTTATCTTTTGTTTGGTATGAGATTGGTGCTTATGTATGTTCCTTTCATATGTTTTGCGTGTTGTGTATATATTTGACAATGCAAAGAATACTTGGTAAAAAATTCGATTTACGATTTGAATTGGAATATTTACAAAATTTTGATGTTTACAATGAAAATCACGGCATAATTTCTACGTAGTTTCTATCTTAAGATGTATCTCACCTATCCTCTCATGAATAATGAGGAAAATGTTCGTGCCAATGAGTTCATCCAGTGTAAACTAAATGACAAATGGTGTTCTTGAATTAATATCTTGTCAATTATTACAGGACTAACCATGCAGGGCATTCGAAATATCAATCAATTCTCATTCTGCTGATGAACAATTAGGGATTGAGTGTCACTCGCTAAGGGTGAAAAGTGGACATTGGAAAGGGAAAATCTGTCCCATGGTTTGAGTGATCACAAAGGTAAAAATATCCATCGAAAACACTAAGACTTAAATGATATAGTCATTTTTAAAGGCGAATCTTCGCATAGATATCAACAAAATGACATCAAAAGCACACATATAAGCAGATTCAGACACATTCTTTATCTTGCATATCTGTCACAACAGCAGCTGAAACTGGGCTATCAAGCATTAATTCTATTAATTTTGGGTAAACAATCAAGTCATTTTAATTGCAACAAGAAGCAATCAATTAGTTGCAACTATTTATCATCACAGTTTGGATAGACTAATTCTTGATATGGAATTTTTCACTCTCTTATTTCAATTTAACAAATTAGGCTACATGGGTCTACATACTTTACAAGCCGCATAATAACCTATGTTATCAATTTCGATAGTGACTTGAATATACCCATTACATAGTGCATATAACTATAATCTTAATGGGATGTGAATATTGATAAATTTTGTTGCAAGCTCAAGTTCATGCTTCACAATTATTAGTAGACTCCTAAACATTATTAGGAGTCTAGGAGTCTGTAAACATTTATTATTTAATTATTAGTAATTTCTCCTAAACAGCATAATGCTAGGTCGAATTTCATTACCCTGTCGCGGTCTGTGTACAGACGAAAATTTGGGAACAATCAACAGCATCGGCTAATTTTCAATTCAATATACTTTACTATCGATCGTGATGCAATGAGTTTTCTGTGTATTTTCTGTGATTTTCAATTCATCATTAATAAACGCCTCTACTACTACTGCTGCTACATGTCTCTCCATAGGCACTGATTGTCATATAACTCTAGCAAGAATAGCAAGAATGAATCTTCAAATTTTTCCCCATATTCAGTATGAAAATATAATATATGAAATCTAGAAATAAATGCTTCATCAGATTTCCTCCTCCGCTCTAGTTATCACACGTGTGTATAGGAAGTAAATAGGACTAAGCATGGATTATGACTGTGAGGTGTCTGGATTTTATATCATATTTACTAACATATCAATGACAGAAACAACTTCCAACAATATAAACATGTCATTGCAATGCCTTCAGTAAAGCATTGACATTTATCTCAACTCAGGGAACCCTAGTTGTCTCCGCTTCGCTACGTAGCGAAGCGGAGACAACTAGGGTTCCCTGTCTCAACTGCTGCATCCGAAGTGCATCGTGGACGGATAATTGGGTGAATAGAACACTGGTATCTAGCTGAAGTGAATTAATAAGTCTTAAATGACAAACTATCAAACCTCATTGTTTATGTAAACGCTATAATATATATTTTCGACACATGAATACAGGAAGCATGAATAAAATGACTGCCAGCACTTGACTATTTCTGACAGCTCCTCATATGGATGGAGGATTGAAATCTTTGTAGAATAATCGCATACTTCATTAGTGTTTGATATCTGTACGAATGCCAAGGCCATCAATCTTTAACAAATACAATTTTGCTACTAACTATTGAACAGAGGACGTTTCCCAGCTCCGTCTATATGTTTTTCCATTGCAACAGAGTTGAAAAATTTACTCTAAATGAATCTTTAATGGCTGCCAATTGACTCACGAAATTCCTTTTCCACTTTGTCGTATATGACTCAACAAATGAAATATTTCATGCATTACTTATCCGCTGTATCCGCAACAGATAAATATTGATGATTCTGTTGGAATATTCTATAACTCTGTCAGTTGAAATTGTCACTGCTGGGTTCTAGCTGTTTTGCCAGCTTTATACACTCGCATCTTCAAGGACATTGAATTGCATTCAAATATTCGAACGGTACTGTGATGTCGCAGAACATCTTCTGACTGTTCGAGCAGTTCTCCGACTGCAGGTCGACGCGTTTGATGGTTGAGGCTCCGGGCGTTGTCCTGTCCACTGTGACGGGTGGACTGCTTCGGCGATGAGACGCACGACGCCGTTGTGTCGGTGGTTGAGTGGGGCAGAGAGCGGCTTGCAATGTTGCAGGACGTGGACCATGCTCTCCACCTCGTAGCCGCAACGGCGGCCGGTACTTCTTGTCTCCCCGACCTCCTCGTGACGCATTGAGAGGGAGAAGGTCGAGGCGCGCACGGTGGAGAAAGCGCCAGTCGGAGTTGCAGGTCGTACGACTCAGCAGTGCTGTAGTCGACGTTTGGTGTGCGGAGAGCGTCGGCGGGGCTATTCCCTGTACGCGCAACTCGGGCCACTGATGGAAGTGGTGGCCCTGGAGACTCATCATCAGGCCCCAGGCAAGCAGATGACGATCACGCCGGGGCGGAGGGGGTTGACCTAAGAAACTTCAAAAGCGTCTCCACGGGCCACGAAACGGAGCTGCAAGGGACCTCGACATCGGCACACCGAGCTCCACCATGAGCCGCCACCAGGACTGCCGGCGGCCTAAGAGTTGAAGACACCAGCGGTTCTTAGGTTGCCGACGCTGCGAGGGTCCTGGGGCAGGAACCTCGGCGTAGTCCTTAAAGGGCGATATCGGAGGTCCCCATCGACGAGAGAGCGTGCAAAGCCGACGCCACGCGCAGCACTGCGCAGTCCTCCACGGAGAGAGACAGCCCTACCCCGCCTTGAGATGGTGAAGCGTAAAGGTAGGAGGTGGAAGCTGTTTTAGGAAGGCAGAGGACTCGCCGAAACAGGTCATGGAGCCGTTGATCAACGCCGTTGTCTCTTTCGGCGCTCCTTTGTCTCCCCTGAGGCGAAGACAGTAGCTACACATCCAGGTGATGTTTGAGGGGGTAATGCAGTCTCGGGTACTGGAAGTGCCTCCATGCGTCCAGCTTCTGCTGTGGTAGATGGGGTGACGCCATCACCTTCTCGAAGTCGCCGACGACCTCTTGGAGGAGCTATTCTGGTGATGTTCTTCAGACAAAACTGCCAACTTCCAACTCATTTGGTTGAGTGAATCAATACATTTGTAAACTAATTAGATGGCAAGGAATTTTCAGAGATTTCTCGTTTTAGGAGAAATGTTATGACAGAGTTGTAACGAAGGTCGAAACAATATTTATGCAACATGTTGAGGAGGATATTACGGAATCGGGACAAAACTGAGGGAATTAGCCTCAACGCATTTGCATAAAACAAAACACTAATGTTTAAAAGCTTTGTTCGATACTGTAAAAGATAAATCGCAGTTCAATTTCGATTGCACTGGAAGTGGTTATTATGCATGACAACGAAGATCTAAGAAATGAACTTCTCGTGAATTATGTAAATAACAGTCAATGCGTTTATCCATAGGTTTGCGAAAACAGTACACATAAATCACGGCACCAGAATTCGTGTTTTTAGAACTTAAGCGGCCAAAAATCAGTGCCGGTACATTATGAAACTTTAAAGTTACTTCTTTCTCGAATCGAGCTTGGACGGTCCTATACAGCTATACTTTCATACAACGTCGTGATACGTTTTGTCTCGATTTCCATCCTGCCGGGTGCTGATTTCCACTGAAAATCTCGGGAATCGATCACACAACAAAGATTTCGCAAGGCTACAGTAGCATGGAGACCTGTGGTGCCAGGAATTTGTAACTAATTTCCTATGCGGTATTGGCCGTAGGTCTCCGAATATAAAGTAATTGCCTGTAATGTAAATTATATACGATTTGCAATTAAAAATGAATATAATCATGATCATCGATCTGTGTATTGTGTATATCATATAATGCACGCGCATACAAATTTTGCTACGAGCCACATATTCATTTTGGAGACTTTGTCTTCGAATTAATACAATCATTTTTCTGAGCGCATTATTGTCAAATAAAGTTTAAATAAGACAACATGTCAATGGGCAAGTCACCTGACAACATGCGTTTATGTGGACCGTCAATTAGATTCAGAGTAATGGAAACCAAAATGACGGCAGCTTTTATAGCATGAAAGACTGGAATCTCCTCGATGCGAAATCAGCACAATAACTCGAAGCTGCTCGAACTAAGAATGTTCACGAAAGCAGAGTGTTTAATAGAATGCGTAACAAAACCTCCCTTCATCTTCGATCTCCATCAAATGACTTAAATTGACGATTGCTGCAAATAAACCGCAGTGTAGAACTTTCCAAAGGTGTCCAATTCTCCACTTCTGCATCTTCACTACTGCTTGATGAAGAAGCAAGTGTTGGAAACTTCTAATTGTCATCAGGGAATTCAATCGGTCTCTCGTGGCCTTTGGCTACTCAGTGATAAGCTTTGACGACATTTGACGGACGTTCATCAACTCTACGGAATCGATTGTCAAATGTTGTTTCCTAGATTATCAAAATGGCGTAGTGCTCTCAACTTACCCTCAATGTGAAGTTTGTTATCATCAAAGCGAATCGATAAGTTTATCCGACCTCTTCGTTCGGTGTGATCGATTCCGCACAATGCTGGTGTGTTCTTTTCACATCGTTTGTGAACGTTCATATCACAGGCTGAAAAAATTCACAAATATCATATGATGACGTGTATTTGAATGGTGGTCTAAATATCACTATTGATCATCATCAGATTAACTAATACTTGCTTCAAAAAAGTAGGAGCATGCATTGACAGGCGTTTAGGAATTCATTAATTTTATGCAAGTATTTCAACTAAGAAAAAGTACAGTAAGCGTACTAGTCATCTTAAGACACAGAAACTAAATGACGCAGTGTTTACCAATGTGCTTCGAAAAGAAGCCCACGATACTATGAAAAAAAATCTCGAAGGTGGACATTCTAGAACCAAGAAAACACTCAAAACAGTGAATTCAACATGTCAAGATAGATAGAGTTTGGGATAATTAACATTACATGTACTATGCATACTGAAAACCAAGTTGGGGAACCAGCAAAAAGGGTGGATCAAATGCACTGTACTTCAAATAATTACCTAGAATACTTCAAATAGAATCTGTCAAAAAACTTATTAAACAAAAAAAATTATTAAAAAAAAGACAGTTGTCCAGTACGTATGAAAACAAACTTCATAAACACATTCATCGATTCATCAGTTGCTCTGTTCACTTCATTAGCTACATCAGTTGGCTAGGAACAACAATAGTATATTTTGAAGTGTCATTATGTTTTCCAAATTTCTCATTAGACAGAATAAGAACAGAATCAAGACTGAATAATGTGAGAAAACGGTTTATCGTCTCCCCGGCTATACAAGGATAATAACGGAGTGGTGGTAGATGCATGTACCTGCCGCTTAACTACGACCTAAGCTAACTTCTATCATAAGCAGATGTACAGGATGCTGCATTTGTCAATTTCGGCAATGCGGAGTAACAACTGTGAGGTCAAGAAGATAATAATATAATTTCTCGGATACAATCAGATATTAATATATCTGCAGTTAATCTCGGCAGTTGGCATCAGTAAAATGTTGACTAACAATTATAATTTCTATAGCTCTCTATCTGTTATTATAGGCTTCTTAGTTTCATCATTTCTCTTATGAAGCCCGCTTTCTGGCAGAAATAAACATCATTTTTGTGCACAACAGAAGAAGTACCTCACATTGTAAACGGGATGATTTATAATGAAACTTGATGCTGGAAAACTGAAATGAAAAGTCCAAAATTTTATCAATTGCCAAGCCGATAATAAATGAAGAAAATAAGAAATAAAATATATAAAGAAACTACGAAAACATCACAACTCCCCCAAACTCAAATTTGATAATGTGTTGCATATTAACCCATTACGTGCATTGATGCATTTGCTATCGTGCATTAACCCATTGCCGAACTTTTTTCACTTTCTCTAAAAACACAATTTGTGGGCGTTCTATGCACCGTAAGAGGTTGAGAGTGATGTCAATACAATCACGTGGATCGTCTCTCTCATATGGTTTCTTTTTCGGCCATTCTGGAGGGCAGTGTTGACCTAAAAGCTTCGTTTCGAAGTGTCCTATAGATATGCCATTACCCGCAAATGGGTTAATAAGAATTAGAGTGGCGCTTCAAATGCATGGTCAAAACCTCCACACTTAACTCATAACTATTTTGCCAAATCGAACGTTTTGATAACTATTTCCAAAATCGAATTACATGCATAAATGAGATTCCTCACTTATTGAGCTTAGAAAGCTTGTTCACCTTACACTTCCAGCAAGCCTATGCAGAGCTCATAAGCTACGCTCAAACAATCTGACCGAATCTTTAAATTAACATAACAGTCATTCAAATTTTCAAATTTGCCTCCTAAAATTGTACTTACTTTGTAATAGAGAATAATGCCTTCAGCGAATATTTCATTTTTTTATTATAAGTCCACAAATATTTCAACTTCCGAATCTGAGGGATGTAGATGTTTTTATTTAAGAGCTATTATAGATTTATTATGCGATTATTTTTATTTTTTATAATTATTTTTATTTTTATATACGATCATTTTTATTTATAACACGATGCTCGTATTATGTACACTTTTATCCTAAGGTTCATATCTAGTGTTGGAATACACTACTATTCACTCTCCCCCGTAACACATCACATTACCAACACGTACCCAATCAAACGAAGCAATTACATTAGCAAAATTAAAAGATTTAAACCCAGAATTAGGCCTAAATTAGATGATTTTAACTTAAGTTCAGCATTTTCAACCATCATTAGTTAACAATTATTCCAGGTAACTATGAAATTACTATAAAACCATAAAAAATAGTGAAACGGTATTTCATCCAGTCATCAGCAAAAGGCGAATTATACATCAAAAAGTAGAAAAATCAAGATAGTACCAAAGTAAGTAGCTTCATACACTACAAGATTGATAAGCATGTACATGCAAGTAGTCAATGTATGCAAAAATCCATTACAAGATAATGTTTCAATAGACATAGTCAGACTTATGGAGCGTTGTAGTACACCTTCGGGGCTCGACCTCTGGACCAAAAGATCGCTAGGCCAAGCACTTAACCACTGTGCCGTAAGTCTGACTATGTCAGCACCGTCCAAGCCCCAAGTATGGGGAGTAGTGACGTAAAAGCTTCATTTTTCAATGCGATCATAAGTTCTGTTTGAAGAATGCAAATCATACTTCATTAAAGTCAATAACGTGGCAGCATTGGGTGATGAACATTAGGTACAGAAGATAAATGTGACTATAGGCCTACTATGAAGAAACTCCACACATGTCAGAACAGCTGTTGAAGTAGATCTTCTTCGAATATTGGGTGCCGTCCGCCCGATCTCATATATTTTGAAGATCGATCATGCATCATATCAACAAGAGCGTCAGAACACATCGATCATCACTGCTAGATTATGCTGCATTAACACGAGTAAGGACACTGACACTGCAATTCTAAATCTCAGTTGAATTTTACGACTTCTTTTGCCGCACCCTTCCTTGTCGCCAAGATCATCGAGACTATATATTCATCAACAGATTCTCTTTGTCGGCTAAGAATAAAGTCGAAGCGATTCCTTTGCCCTTGATGTGAATGTCGACACGCTATCCTCACTATATATTATTCATACACTATTCAACCGTAATTTATAGCTCGTGCAGATCATTGACCAGAATTTAAATCAATGACACGATCAGTGTGGTTTCCAATCACATCATCAGTCTTCATTAATACATGCAAATTCATTTGGCAACTGATATCGGTTCTTGCGAAGTGGGAAAATGATGATATTTTAGATTTTGAACTTAATATAAGTAATTCGCTCAATAAAAAATTTGAAAACGTTCATCAGCTTTTTTAACTACTGAATGAGAAGTTATATACAAATTGAGGGACATAAAGATTTACGAATAGCGGGATTATTACAAGAATTGTAGTAAATTATACGGATAACAGCAGAAGAAAAAAATTCGTGGTGCTCATCCGTCAATCGAAAATGCAGTTCTATGTGTGGTCATGGATTTCTCGCTGCTCCATTATATCAGCTTCCTCCCTATGCCACTAGAATAGATAAGACTTCTAAGGAAGCCATGTATATTTCTTTATTAAACCCATCCTTGAATGATGCTTGAATTTTGAGTAATTTCACCGTATAGTATCTAGAGTATTTCGTATTCAATTTGCCTTGAAAAGTCAAGATACTTGGCAGAAATCCATCGGCAATAAATTGATTTGAAAATCTAATGGTCATTTTATCTTTTATATCTATATATAAAAAGGCGAAACGCGGCGTCTACAGCTGCCAAGGAATTTTCGCGCTTATATTGTTCAAGTCTGAGGACATCTTTCTCTTCTATACCCAGGTGAACTGACACTCTGCAATTTTTATGATATGTATATATACCATAAAGCCACCATATATGAATATATGCAAATTTTCGTAGTCTGGTAGTCTGAACTCAGACTCGTCATCAAGCGTGCACAAATTTTTAAGAAAGCTGCCACAGGAAAATTCGATAATCATTAATATTTGAAATTTAAGTTATCCCAGTGATCTTTTAGGGAATGGTGGATGTTGTCGATTTCTACATGGCTTTTTTTATAGAGTTATTGCCTGAGAACCAAGCTTTATATATATATATATATATATATATAACTTATACATATAAAAATCCGTAACAGCCGCGACAAATACCCATTACGTTAAATGAATTGGCATTATATTACGTAATTGGCATCCTAAGAAATCGCAATGTTCATTTCGAACGAGATTCGACGGTTTTATAATTTCGTGGTGATCCGAAGAAATCTTCAAATTTACGAAACATCGGAGAATGTAAGAGGCTGATTTCATCTGATCCAAAAAAAGGGACCCAAATGAAATGATCGGTTGAAAGTCATCATATCTCGATTTCATTGGCGAGATAAATCAAAATCAAGTCAGTTTGACTCATTCTTTTTCAAATCCGATTGCTCTGATTTCTAATCAATAATCTTCCAAACACGCAATTAGGAACGAAATAACTCTTTGTGATGCGCATATTTCAAAATATAAACCAACTCTACCTTCATCTGAAATCTACTTCGCATCTGCCTCCACATCATGACTCGGCAACAGGCAGGCAGCAAGCGAACATTCCATACATCGTCTAACTGGCAATGAATTGCAAATCTTTTATCATCTTCATTGGGACATCCACCTATTTTCAATCTACATCATGGGACATTGTCGACGACATAGAGATGACACCGATAGCTGAAAATATATTAACTCTGCCATAATATTTGTCGTCTTTTGAAATGATTAGAATTCATCAGCATGAGACTTGCTCACAATCGATTTGATATTCTTGATGCCGTAGTAATGTCTTGAATACATTTCCTGTGTGCACTCGCTGTATCTCATCTCCAATGACGCAGTTGGTAATGGTTATCCCTATACCATCTAACTCAGAATTATCCACATCCTTGAAATCTCTTTTTGCCGTGTGCCAACTCAATAGTAAAGAGTGCAAATTGCGAACTAATCTCAGATCGTACGCGAACAAATAACTAGAGGAGACAAAGCATTCTAACCCTGGAACATCAACGAACTATGACTGACTCAAACCACTGACGAAGAAAGGGACAAGTTCCCTCTTATCGTAAATTCACCAAATCGACACGAAGTGTAAACACTTATCATGGATTTGGTTAAATATTGCTCACGAATGTTCAGCATGAGAGATACTAAGTCCACAATTTAAATTGCGTCATATGAGTATTTGACCTGTCTGAATTAGTCTATTTCATCTGAAGATTTAAGACAGATGGGTAGATAATCATACATATTTCATAAATATTATTATATAAAAGTCAGAAAGAGGCTCGGGTATTTAACTGGCATTGATGTGGAGTTGTCAAATGTATGTATTCTTCATTATAAGCTGCTTTGTTTTATTAACCAACTAGAATTAATTGACACTTGGATCACGAAATTTGAATAAAAAAGGAATAAATCTATCACTAAACGAATTTTGCGCATTAATTAATATTTGAGGTGGAGATGAAGGACTGGTTCTTGCAGAAAACAGCATTGTAGAGCTTCATTTATTCCACTTATTCAGCATATTTTACGTGCCGAGCATTGCCACAAAACCTTATAAATCACACATATATTATTTAACTTATTTCCACCTTTTTTGAATGCTCGACATCGATTGTAATCATTGAAATATGTCACCAAATTTCACCACATGAGCTCCTGGATATTTTTTGCACACATGCAGAAGCATTTCGTGATAAATTCATCATTCATATACTTTAAGTGATACAGGAAGCGATTTTTCATATTTGTAACCTAGAAAATTCTTCCACGATTCTACACGCGAAAGTTGCAATTCGCTAAGATAGATCTTCCACATTCACGCCATAATGCTTGGCCAAATATTTAAAGCAGTACAACTGAGAATAAAGTGGCATACGGGCATAAGTCAACATCATTATGTAATCGGCTTTAGATCGGTACCTTATGAAAATCTGAAAATAATTAATCAAATAATTTCTCGTACAGAAGTGAGCTTGTGAGTGAACATTACTTAGCGTCCATGTAGCTACGGGAGTTTCTGTCTTTAACAAATAAAAATTGGAATCTCTGTTCAACGGAAATAGTATGTGCCTCTAGAACCTGTGCGTGGTAAAATCAAGTCTACCATTTATGATGAATCGTACTTATAAATATTCCGATAAATACAATGGTGCTTTTGAAATATTGATCATTCGATCAAACTTAAAGCTTCAGATGTTGTATCAATGGCTGAAGAAACCTTTTGCTTCGATACTGCTTTTTGATCTCATGTCGTTTTGGAGCCGCCTAAATCCAGTCGGAAAGTTAAGAGGAAAGAATATGAATCAAGTTCGCTCACTCTACACATTCTAGAGGATTTACGACGTCATTGTTCCATGAGTTAGCAAAATGCATATAGGATAAAAGATACACGAACGCTTGAAAGCATAGAAAGTAGGAATCAGCATATCGTAAACAAAGTAAGAATAGAGAAGGTAGCAGACTTGCAAGTCATGAGGATAGTGCTTTAGTGATGCATTATTGATTTTTGATATGAATGACATAAAAACGCGATATTCAACATCAATAGGACTTTTATCATGAATTTCAATATAAGTCATTGCTTATGCATAAAAATGGTAAACAATCCACGATAAGACTGTAGGCAACGAATTCATGTATTTTTAATTTCCCGGATGTCCCCAGATTTTACTAATGCCTGGTCGTACCTGAGTATTTTTCGATGCGAAGTGTGTAAATGGTGAACCAAACAAGGTAATCGGTTTCAACTTCAAGCGACAATCAAACAGTCTTAGGGCATAGCGCTTCAGACTTTGGTAGATTAATGGTAATTGAATACCCTTATGAAGAGAGTTGAAGCATGGACTGTTAGCCATTGTTCACTAAAAATTGAAACTGAAGACTGATTGACTATGGCCAGGGAGCCATAAAATGCTAGCATTCATGTAATTGTAATAATATTGTAACATAAATATCATTGAAAATTCAATACACGTAACATGAAGCTTTGAAAATGCGCATGGAAGATGGACAATAAAGTTTACTATGAACTCAGAAAAGTTCATAGTTAATATTCATGCCACATAGATGTCATTTTTAGTTTGGGTGGCAATATGAAAGAAAATCTTAAGATATGTTTTATCAAAAGATCTGAACCCTAACAATGTTTGAAAAAGAACAAACTTCAAACATATCGATGACTTCAATGGCAGGTGAATTGAGATTGGCATCATCTTGCCTGAGAGCAATTCATTCTCAGATTGAATGTAATCCATTACCGAATAGAAGCATGACTGCCCAGATTCATGTTAATGGGAAACTGTTCATCATAAGTATTGCAAATACTTATAATGAAAATGTGAAACTTAACAAATAATATATAACATAATACGGAACAGATTTTTTGGCTAATTTTGAGCTGTGATTTGGCATAAGAGCCATTCTTAGAGCCTCTCTTCCGTAAAATAAACCACAAAAATCTTGCCTTCTTGTATTTTTTAATATTTTGGAAGAAAATCTCTTAGGTCAGATCATTATTTCATAATAACCAAAATAAATGACATAGCTCTTTAATAGAGTAAGAGCTCGATGTGGAGGAAAATATGGCGAATGTTTCAGTCAACGGTTGCACAAAAATTGAAAAAGTGAACATAGCTAGGCGAACATGAAAGTTGTGAATAAAAATGACCAAGTCCTCCTCGTGCATCCACATCTATTAATTAAGATTATCTGTTAATAGATGTTAGATAAAGATGTATCTGTATAATAGATATCAAGTCTTCAACTGCTATCCAATGATTCACCTCTTCGGTATATCGATGGAAGATATCTGTTGCACTGTGCATACGGACGTATTTATTATTCAAGCAAGTCACATAGCGAAACTGTGCACACACTTATACTCGCATAACAGGGCCCGATAATGCATACTTGAAAACTTTAAAATTAAAGTATATTTCTAAATTAGTAGAAATGCATCTTTACCTGCTTCACTTCCTACTTTACTCTGTAGTATGGTTGTTGTTCGTCAATTGACTCAAAAACATTCTTAAGGTTGTTAAAATAGAAATCAAAATGCACAATATTAAGGAACTAGAACGGACAAGGCCGTGTAGAAAGGCATCGTTACGTGGTGGACACGCGTTGTCGTAAGAGCAATACCTGCAGAATTTCGGTTTCCAGTATGATAATAGTTAGGTGTCGATCCCTTGTCGGTATACTCTGCATAGATTCATAATTATGCTTATTCCTCTTTAAAGAGAAAATCATTTTGATAAAATGACTTACAATCTGCCACATTACAACAATGATCCACAGCTATTGTAGGTTTCAGAACTTGATAGTTCTAAAAATCTAGCAACAATGGCCTAAATTGGTGCCTAAATGGGCTCTGAGATGACCAGTAAACATCAGGTTTCCATTCTAGTCCAACAATAACTGAAACAAAAAGGTCAGATGCTCAAAGCCATGATTACAGCAATCCAGCATTCTAAATTCAACTAGTACCTTATTTTTTGTGTTCTGTCGAGGTTGCAAAATATCACAATATAGACCATGCAACATGTTCAAAATATCATCAGTCATGGACGCAATTGAATTGAATGAATTTTACTTATTCATTCCCTGACAAAAATATATACAAACATTTTCTCCTCAGTTCTTTAAGTGCTTGTCGAAAGATAATTTTTTCAACAAAGCGTGAGCAGAGCATAATATACCATGTTATTGATACATGTTTGAATTGGCTACTTTGACTTACGAAATTATTGATAACACGACTCAAAATGAAATCATTAGATCTGTAAATCTGAGTGAGTTGCGAACTGAAGTCCTCACATAAGATAATCGGTTACAAAATCGATTGGATCAACGGATCCAAAAGCCATGGATCAATGTCGAAAGAGGCTGGTAAAATATAGATAGCAATTAAAAGGTAAGCCTATTTCTTTTCAGCAAAGATATTTTTACAGAACACATCATTTGATTCTTAAAATTCCTATCTAATAGAATGTCATATGGAGCAATTAAGAGTTCTTGTTTGGTGTCATATTGAATTCTATTGTTAATTGCATTTGTGGTCTGACCTCAGAAGCTTTGGTGGACAATCAATCCCCACTTACTAGTGTAAAATTCGGCATTCTCAATTTTGACGAATATATATTCACTTGTCATTTACTACGACAACTAATGCATGATGGTACGGTTTGATTCCGTCAATTGGCACAGTCGCATGGAAGCGGCCCATGGCTCGGTTGGTAGAGCACAGGTCTAGTTAACCTCTGGTCGTAGGTTCGAATCATGGCAGCCGCATATATTTTGTGCGGCAATATGATCAAGCGTATATTTCATTTCATTATTTTGTTAATTCAATATTTCACAACTGATAAATCGATTAATCGCACAGCAATGATTTTCAGATAACATGTTGGTGTCGTGCAATACAAGATGAAGAACCTAGCAGTATCTGATTTATGTCAAATTACTGAGTTGATCCCTCGTTCAAGCAGTTTTCAATCAACACTAAAAATGAGTCATTAGATGTCCATCGTTGATCAATTCCAAACAGAAACAAAAGCAATATTCTCATTCACAGCGATCCATGCTCACTTGTTCCTCTTATCTCTTGAGTTAACTCTTGAAAAAAACCTTTTGAGTTGATTTGTCATTGTCAAGGTAGACCACAGAGAGCTTCCTGAATGATCGCTTTATTAGACAGTCAAGTGTAATCGCATCCGTGAGAGCTAAAATAAAACTCATTTGAAGTATCAAATCAAGTTAAGCAACACTGTGCAAATTTGGGAACACCACATCTCACTTGTTGAAATGAACGCATGAGAAAATAATTTTTGGCTAACATAATTTGCAGGGAACATATATTTGCAGTCAGCCGTTCACAATCAATGTGATTTCGCAGGTGAATTTTGTCTGCATTGGTTTCCACACGAGTGAATTGCTGTACGAACATGGCTAAGAACGATTTTAAGGATGAATAAGATGCCAGAGTTTGGTGTCAAGACAACTTCCTTGGGATTCTTTATCAATATAAGTCCTACCTTTTCGTACCCTTCCTCCAGTGTCTATTCGAGTGCTAGAAATTTTAGATATTAGTATTTCTCACAAAACTTCGCATGAATGTGATTTCGGCTTCTAATTTCAATTCACGTTCATAAGTTCGGCATATTTTCGCCCAATATCTCAGATGAAATGTGATTTATAAAAAGGCATTAGATTTTCATGAATATCGCCTGCATTTAAAGTAACTAGTGCTAAAAATTTTGAAACTGCCAGCTATAGAGGTTTCACCAATAAAGCGGTTATTAACCATAAACTCGTGACAGCTTGCGAAAAATGTCCGACTCCATGTGCATGTACTCCTTGTTTATCTTCCCCTTGAAGGAAATAATGTCAGCTTCATGACATGACATTCAGACTTTGAGTGTCATAGAAATGTTCAGTGTCTGTTATTAATTCCCTGTTTTACTGTGTGCAGTCTTTCATATTTGATATGATTGTCCGCATGCCTCGATTATGTTCAGAACCAAACATTGGAAAAAATAATTACAGTTCCATAAATAGGAACTCATGATGGTTTCTATAGTGCAGTCTTAAGTCAAATTAACTTGCACAATGAACACGTGTCGTATTTTTTTTGAATAATAGGCCCCCTCCTCTGATTACAGCCGAAGGCTGCTATCCGGAGCATTGGATCTAGTCAGCTCAACGCTGTTCACACCTATGTGCTACTTTTATGTGCTGTTTTCTAGTGTTATAAGTGTTGCATTTTAAGCAATGTCTTCATTTTAGCTATGCCTCCATGTGCGCACTTATAGTATAATCAAAAGGGGTTGAATTTAAATACTGAAAATATGCGCTAATTACATCGAAATCAATCAAGTGTGCGATAAATTAGTGCTCGACTAATGTCAATATGCAACAATTGACAACTTCTTCAAGTTACAGTGTCAGATTCTAAGCGTATTTACTGTTACCAATGAATTGTAAAATGATATCCATTCTGCGTCGATGGACACATCTTCATCATGCTAATACTTCGTTGACTGCCAAATGGACATAGATATCTGTTGTCATCACCAGAAAAGCAAATGTCCGAGGAATCAACACTTCACTCGAATTACTTTGATGATCGTTTCACTGGTAATGCAAACATCAAAGTGAAGTCAGTCACAGAAAGCCGGAATCGCTGTCATCATAGAATCAATCTGCGAGAGCGAAATGAAACTCAAACGGAAAACAAACATTGACTGCTCCAAGTGACAAGATGTTCGTGTGACCGTGTGTCTGTGCGTGAGAGTGTCAAACGCGATCGGGGTCGACCATTGATACTCCGGCGAAGTTAAAGTCTTTCAGAAATTCTTGTGACTGATATATGGAAATAATGAATTGATAGTTAAATAACAAATTCCTCTTCGATTTGAATTAATTGAGGCATGAATGCTAAGGCGACTTTGATTCTATTATTTCATCGGAATCAATCAATGGAAACAAAAGGAGAGAATATAATTCACACCTACATTACGTCGATGCGATGTTTCTCAAGATTGGTCAAATGGCCCGACAGTGGGCACTGCAGCTTTCAAAGTGCACTGGGCAAGTAAAAGCAAACTGAAAGCCAATCTTGATAAGATTGCCATTATTTGCCAGTATATTTAGGAACTAATTTCAAAAAATCATCATTATATGCCTTAAGCTATTTTTGTCTATTGAATGGCATTAATTTCTTATCCAACACTTTTTCGGCTTCAGAGTTTTAAGATTCTTACACTACCACCATCATCGATCGACCATGGCTCGAGAATGAAGGCACGGCAACTACACTGCTTTCTTTTTCTGCAAAGCTGTAAAAAGTCTTAGATTAGTTAGTTGCAGACCTTAAACTACCAAATACAGTAAACATTTAGGTTTAATGGGTATTGAATTTATCACCGGGAACAAATAGGTATAAGAAACTTTAGTGAGCTATTGTATCCTTTCCTTATACGAATATATGCTTCATACCATGCTTATTACATTTATAAGCATACAAACACCGTTGAAAATTCAAAATTTCACACGGGTACTGTAAAATCTGGGCCATAAATTGCTAATTGAGAGAGAAAAAACGCATAAAATGTCGAAAACACTATACAAATTTATCTAATCGAAATCATAGCATAGAAAATTATTATGTATTGCATCCAGAGTTGGAAAAGTCGGAATTGGAATTAATTCCGACCCGGAATTAATTCCATTTTTCGTCGGAATTGGAATTGGAATTGACGATATTTAAATCTACTGGAATTGGAATTGGAATTGACCTAGATAAACCTCAATTCCACTTTTTCGATAGACCTGTGATAAATCTATTTGTACAAAAATTGAAATCACAGTATTCGGCTGTTGTGTTAACTGCACGCAGAGATAAGAGAGAGAGAGAGATAGATCGACAGAGCTAGTTTTATTCTATTGTTGAATAAAGGGTGCTAATTGTGACTATTATAATAGAACTTTGAGGGGATTTTCAATGTGACTGTGGACACAGTTACATCGGACGTACCGAGAGGACTTTGCGGGTCCGAATGAGAGAACATGTTCCTAGGTGGCTTGAGGATAGAAAGACAAGACCGCGATCTAGAACAGCACCTCTAAGTTCTATCGCTCGACACATACTTGAATGTGACTCTTTTCAGTATCGTCCACTTTGTACATATTTTTCTATTTTATCATCTTGTAAATATCGTTTTTCTTTGCCTGTATTGGAAGCACTGTACATAGCTGCGAGGCGACCTGTTTTATGTGTACATAAAGAGTTCCTTTATTCATTGTCTTTACCTTGGCACTGATTGGTTGGTGTCACTGGCGGCAGTTATCATTGAATGTTTCTCAGTCATCTCTGTACATGTTCACACTTGGCCGTCCACCCTTGACAAGAGGCCACGAAAGCGCTCGGGTATTAAACACATGAAGTCAATTGTGTTGCTTTCATTATTAAAACTTAAGATAATATTAAGTGAGATGGTGGCATTGTTTCATGTGCTATGGCCTACTATTCCCTGGATTGGTATATTGTGTCGATTTGCAGCAGTCATTAACAACCATTTTTCAAAATTCGAATTAAAAATTGGTCCACAAAGTCATAATTGAAAGTGGGCGGTGCACTGGTTGTAAGAATATCTCAAGAATTCAATAGAAAAAAATTCTAATTATAGGATGATTTCTCCTTCATACGGTTAAGAAACCTAGCGCATTTGTCGAATAAACACATTGAAAGCTTCTTCACCGACAATAATTTCTCAGATAAGTGAATAGTCGCTGGAACTTTTCAATTAATCATTAAATGACACATGTGATATAGTGTGATGATATTTTGGAAGCTGATATTCGAAAGCATGTAAAGATTTTGAAAATTGTTCAAATATAGTGAACAGGGGAGCCCTTTCAAGTAAAATGAATACTCTGAGATTTCTTGACCTCTGATTTCAAGCTGGAGCAATGTATGTTCTGTAAATCGACATTGCAAGTTGCATATGTGACTGATAATACTCTTGATAGATTATAGGAGCGATATTTCAAAATGATGAACGTACAGAACGTTTTAAAGGATTTCCTTCTTTGTCATCCTGTCGCCGCAGTATTTTGTAAATTCACTATTGCTTTTGTGCATGATCTTTGGACAAGGGGCAGCGATCCAGATCACAATTTGGCTTGATAAATATAAATACAAATAAGAAAACATGGACACCAGCTCGCACAATTTGCGTTTGGCCCAACTTAGTTCCTCCGGAGTGTGCCATAATTTTCATGCAATTTCCATTCTAGGACTTTCTATATGGTCTCTCTCTCTCTCTCTCTCTCTGTGTGTTTGATTCTTTCCTGACCGTTAATTTTCCTTTCTCTTTTTCACAAGATGTTGAATATCTCGTTTACGAAACGAAAATGGCGTATGCTGACCGGCTACATATATACATGAACATGTACACAAGAAATATGAACTATGAACATGAGAACGCACATAGGAACGACGCAGGGAACGGCACACAGGGATAACGAGGATAGGATACGGGCACAGATTGAGCGAGAATAACGATATAACAGAATATCGAAATCCTCGTTATCGAACAGAATAACGAGGATACGGGGTTAGATTGAAGCGAGGAAACTTTAGATACATTAACATATACGCGTCATGCAATTATCGGAATTGAATCTCATTATGGAATTGGAATTGGAATTGAATTGAACTGTTTCGACTGGAATTGGAATTGGAATTGAAATTTCTGCTCTGGAATTGGAATTGGAATTAAAAAATTTCAGTGGAATTTTTCCAGCTCTGATTGCATCATTAGCCACATTTGATAGTCAGAAATTATAGTAAGTACCCAATGTGCAGCTGTTAGATTGCCAGAGCTCTCGAAATGAGATGAGATAGATTTAGATTTTACATCATTCATGTTTTAAAAATGCTGTGATGTTAAAAATTACTGCTTTTGCGAAAAAAATTTCGAATTATTGTCCTATCGTTATGGAGAAATTTGAGAGCGACGTAGAGGTAATAATCTGGAGCACAATTCCGAAGCTGAATACTTCTCCATGAGCAAAGTAAAATCAATCAAATCGAATGTCACTGTGCATCCTAAAGAAGTAGGACATCGACCACCAACTGACTAAGTTGCTCTATTAATTGAGTGTTTTGCAAATTAAACACTGCCCCCAATTAAGCAGGTTTGATTGTACTTTCTTATATAAGCCACTGAAACAATAGTGCAAGTAGTGCAACATAGTCAAATAGTGCAATGTAATTTGTACTTCTATTATTGCATTATATCTCGGACTTCCAATGCCAAATAATATCTCAAAGCAGTGGTAAAATGTCAGGAAATTCGTATACGAAATCATGCACAATCGTTCATGCCTATGCACTATAACCCTGACATTAAGGAGTTATGTAAGTTACAAACAATTGATTATGTTTTGGCATAATTGATCCCATGAGTCAATGACTAAATTGTTCTATTGTATTTGATGTGATTACGAAATTAAGTGTGATTCAAATTTATGTAAGATATTCTGTTTTGCATAATTCGCTGAAGAATGAAAACGACTTGTAAGAGCCTAAATTCAAACTCAAGCCAATCTGCCTAAATCTATTCAATTCTGATCCAAATCTAAAACTTAACAACGCTAAGAATGCACTAACCGATAGTAAGTCGCCACAAATTCACGATATTTTGAAAGCGATGATAAAGAATTGCTTCTCTTCGATAAATTATTACCAGACTCTAATAAACATTGAGGTCCGCAGCATTGTGTTATTGCAATTCACAATCAATAATTCGAATGTAACTGCAAAATCAACAGTAGTAATCTATCTACCATCTTTTGAAAAGAGAATGCTAAACAATTGCAGTAATGATGCGTCCATGTTTGTAAAAGCAAACCAAGATATTTAGGAGTTGATGATCTAAACCTCACTTTTCCTTAAACCGACACCGCAACCCTTCATTTGGCGCTGCAATTATCACGATTCGATTGCCATAAAAAGAGTCTCAAGTCTTCGATATCGTTTTTGCGGAATGTTTGATAGTGTAGGTTGATCCAAGAATGGGTCCGAATTCATTTAGAAAAATTTAGCTTTGATCTGGTGCAAATTCCGAACATAATGTAATGGCCTGCACCGACCTAAATCTCAACGGTGTATTCTCTGTTAGATTCCAGGCACTAAGAAGTGTGAAATCCCCGATCATTGTATGAAACATTTAAATTTGACCCTCTAACACGTATGTAAAACCTAATCGTTTTTCCAAAGCCTTTTCAAATCCCTATCAACTGTTGTTTTGAATTCTACTCTACATCATAAGTACTCGTATAAGGTTTTAGAATGATTCCTACTTGGAACAAAGCAGAAACAAATTGATAATATTATTATATTTCGTTAGTTTCTTGTTTGCTGCATTTTTCACATACAGATGCATCGATTAAGGGATATTATAACACATCCCTCTGCTTTACAACATAGCCCAAAGAATAGTCAAGCAATAGAGCTCCTTGGCAACAAATCAACATTTTTTAGAACAGTTCTTTGCAGCATTCTCTATGATCCACTCTATTTTAGGAGTATTCTTCTATACACTAATGAGAAACAAACAAAACATGATGCGAATTTAAGGAAACCTCTTTACATATAAAAAACACATCATGATCAAATGAACATATCGGATTTTGCTGTAAGGCTTTTGATCCCTTCGACTTCACTAATAATAGAATGTGTGCTTTTGTATTGAAAAAGTTAATGTATACAGCATACAACTATGGCTATGACAATGCAGTGAAATCTAGAAATGTGCACGCATTTGGATAAACTGATATTTGCTCAATGTGACTCATCATGTACACAATGCCTCACATGGGAATTAGTAGGATAAAAATATCTTAGACGCATTTAGAAAACAAATCCAGTAATCAAAACAAGAAAACTCATAGAACCATTATTGTCTGAAAATGTCTTGCTACTAGTTCATTTGGCGTAGGAACTGCTTAACTGCTACAAAAGACTGCACTATGGTTTCCATACTTCAATTCACCCTAAAAATGATCAATGACTTGGTTGTCCATGATCTATAAAATAGTTCAATTTCATACCAGATTAGTATGTAGTGTTTGAGATTTGAGTTTTGGATTATTATTATTATTATTGGTTGGTTTTTTTACTGATGAATTTGCTAATGATGAGTTGCCATGACCATTCCCCATGGTCTTGTGGCGAAAAGCTTAGGCTGTTGAAATCAGGAGTTATTTTTTCTTTCTTCATCAGTAATTTGGGATCCTCCAAACAAAAAAGAATTTAGTGTTAGTAAATAATAGAGTACAAAAGAACAGATTTCAAAATCGTCAGAATAATAGACATAGACAAAAGCAACAGTCAAAAACCAATTTAACTCAATAGTGACTTCTTCTGTTCTGGACTTATAATTGCTGGAACGTGGTTGGAAGTCCAGCCAGCCAATTTTTAATTCAATGACTTTATTATTTCTTTCGTAGTTCGATTGCTGACTTCATTTCATTTACGTTCCGCATCATATTAAACGCCAGTAGCTTAATACAATTTGTCTTGTCTCTCAGTACATTGGTCTCGGTACATGACATGACTCAATTGCATATGAAGGCGAATACAAATGCGATTCACAAGTTAGGTAGTTGCAAAAGGAACCGCAGAGTACATTTGTTATTTCTCGAGAAAATGGTCCGAGTTGGACTGTGTTTGATGAAAAAGTCCAAAACACAGGTTGTACAGAATACAATTGTGATAAGGAGTCTAGGTAATTCTTTGATTACTCTCATTAATGTTACTGTCTAAGCTGTTCTTAGGTATTCTCTTGATTTGTTACTATTTTCACTCCTTTCAGAAACGATACGTTAAGATATACGAGCATTTTAGCAAGTAAATTAACAAAGCGACGATAATTATGAATACATCATCTATGCAACAACTACATGCAGATGTGCTGGCTGAGAGTCGTGCAAGCACAAATTTCTTTTACGGTGACTCAAATCTCATGATAACAAATTAACAATTATAAACTTCCCAGTTTAGTTACTTCACACATATTTTCCATCCGTTCCAGACGCCACCATCAGTGTGAATTCAAACTTTAATCTTCTATTAGCAGTTTTGGAAATTCTGCACTATTACAGATGCCGCGCGTTAGAATGTCATCAACCGGATTGCAAGTTACCTTTTGCAGCGGACGAAACTTGCCCAAGATTGAACGAAGAGACAACCCGTACACCATCTAACACTAACATAGACCCAACAGTATAGAGGCAGTATCGTACTTGAAGTGTCCTTAACTGCCGTCGAATGCCCATTATTGGGAAAACCGAAGGAATAAGGCTTCTTCACTCGTCTAGTAGATCTACGCTTGAGGGTCAGCGTTGTTCCAAAACACGGACGGATGATGTAAAATACGGTAAACTGCACTTTTCCAGAACCATTTACTGTGTGTCACACATTCGCGCTTCCTCACCGAAGAACACTATTTCATGAGCCTTGAATGATATAACTATATGGTTATTAGGATCAGCCTATTCTACTTGACCAAGTCATCCACAGTCACTTTCTTGCCAAGGTCAATCATTGCGATGTGTGTTCTTGAGAAATCGATCTGCATTCATGAGAAATAAATTTGCTACACATAACGACACTGACGACAAATTTGCTAGATGAAATCCCATGAAACAGATTAAATAGCTGATAAGTTTATGAAACGCTGTATATTGTACTTAGTGTAATTGCACAAGAAATTTCGGTACCTTGAACAGTAGAAAACATCACAGAAAGCAATAATCACTTTTTCGAGAAACAATCATTGTTAAATGAAGTTACATTAGTCACAAATTTCAGAGAATAAAAGAATGTTGCTCAAAGTCACAATGTCTCCACATCTTCCAACGCAAAGAATGCCGTCGCAAGTATTGCAAGTTGAATTAAGTAAATATCACATTCCCTTGTGCTTTCCTATTCTCATATCTGCAGAACCACTTTGCACACACGAAGGGAAGTAGCCAGGATAATGAAAAGGAGGTTAGACAACATATAGCCTATAATGGTCAATATAATATGGCCTGCAGTTGACCATTTTCAGCGGCTGTTAAAACTGAGGAGATCAATGCACCGCATTTTCCTGCGCATAGGCAGCGGTTTATCTGATCTTTTTGCCTAAATTTTGTCACTGCGACCTATCTAAAGTTGCGGCTCATCTGATTACTGATGCCTAAGTACTAAAATTTGACAACAGCTTCCCAAACATTTAAAAATTCAAAGACAGACTGACTAATAATGACTGGAATATCTATCAAATGAAAAGTTTGATTGGCCTAAACATTAATGCAATCTCACTCACTCTATCTAAACGTCAGTTAGCAAAATATTAACTAAATTGAAAGCCGTTCTTTGTTATCTACGACGGTACGGCTGCACGCAAATTTGAGATGTGAATTTGTATTGTCATTATCATTTACGACTTCGTGGAGCTTACTACATCAAACAATTAAAACCTGATATTAACAACAGGAGTGAACTTCAGCAGTTTAGTGATTTCCTTTTCATTTGATTTTAGTTTTTCTTTGTGTGTGTTGTTTCTTCTCTTCAGGTCAGAGTAATTCCACTCTACTACTGGTAAATTGTAACCCAATACTACCTGCTTCAATTGTTCTATGTCAGTCAGATCAAAGCTATCAAATTGCTCTAGTTACTGGTACACGGCAACCCAGTACTATCTCTCGCCTCTACCTTTCATTTCTATGTTTATACATTACTATGTTTGTAATTAATCAGGTGCTCATTAAAATATATCGCTAAGTATATAAAAAAGGAGATTATATTTTGAATATCGAGCAAAACTTGGTTCTTCCCAACTCAACATAATTATGTCAAACCAATGCATCTTCACAATATAGTCTAGAAAACACATAATTCTTACCAAATTCATTTATACTGAGTATGCGATTCCGGAAACTCTATTTGAGATCGAGTACGGCTTAAACTAGAACTAAAGCTGCATAAGTAAATAGCTGTCTATGGATAAGTACTCAATTTGCATTGACGTGCCCTCACTTTCGTCAAGCCAATTATGCCGACTTCGTAGCACTCACTACGAAGAATCAAATCGGAATACGTGAGCAAAAACAGCCGTGAATTCAGTAATGAATTGACTTATTACCAAAACTTGTTGATGCACTTCCAAATAGTTGTCTTTAAAAATTAGTCACTACAAAACCGAAAAACAGCAAAAATTAATAAATTTTACTCATGTCCTGCAACGGTTATTCTAAGTACCTAGCTTCCTTATCATCGCTATCTTTCAGTGATTGGCTCTGTCAGTTGCTTTGAATAATGATTTGAAGGATAATTTTCAAGAAACGATTTGCAATGTTTGCGTCATAAAATTATGTTATCACTCCTACAATGCTGCAGTTCTATTTTCACTGACTAGACAACTGATTCTAGAAAGAATGTCGTCAATCGTCGACATAAGCCTAATTAGAATGACCGGCCGGCCGGTTCCAACCCTGCTCCTTATCACTAGTTCATGGCTTTAGCCACAGAACCACCACACCAATGCAGCTAGCAAATTCAACATTTCGAAAGCTATATACGAAAATCTATGAATCTACAGACTACGACGTACAAGAACTTCGCCTCTGAATCGTGAAAACCTCCACGAAGCCAAAACTAATTTATGTTGGGCGAAATTTTTATCGATTGGATACTTCTCAAATGTGTGTTTTGCGGAAAATACGCCAACTGCAAATTAAACTCTTTATTGTAGCAGACGCTTCGGTGGCTGATCTGCCCACCTTAATCACTGCCGAATACAGAGTGATCAAGGTGGACAGATCAGCCATCGAAACATCTGCTACAATAAAGAGTTTAATTTGCAGTTTAAGTATTTTTCGCAAAACACAAATTTAAGTATAATGGTCCCAACTGCAAACACATTTGGTGATTCGAGTGGATACTAAGTTACTGAAATTGAACCTTAAGTTAAGACTAAAATGTGCCTTAAGCCCCTTTATGCTTTCCTCTCAGCAATCCTTCTCGTCACTGTAAAGTGGAACAGGCGAATAAATTCCATAACATTCGCCTGTCATGTCTTGAAGCTCATGCTAATATCAAGCATCGATTCTAGCAGGACTAATGTTATCATTTGTAGATTCATATGATGAATACAGCTTTTCGTTATCATGGTAGATCTATTTCAATATAGCAAAATGATAATTGTTTTGAAAATGTGAACTGTTCCCTGAATTCACAAGTGCATAATAAGACTAAATTTAAAAACGTGAGTAAATCACAAGTGATAGTATGGCAATAAGCAAGCAATGAATGAACAATTAACAATGTCTCACTGATTCCTGCTAGCGTAGTCCATCAAGATAATTTGTAGTTCACCAAGTATTGTCACACCATGTTACCGATTTGCTGACCTCCTTAATTAAAATACTTATTTTCAATATACGAAAATAAATTTCCTCTTTAACTAAATCAATAGAAGTAAATCATATAACGATATACTGAAATGCCACTCTGGATGGTGCATGCAATCTGAACAACATTCATATCTTGGAGATCATAAAAAATGATATTCCTACATCAAGTAAAAGAAAATCAGTCAATCAGCATAGCTATTTGTCACACTACTGTTTCATAATGTTCTTTTCCTACATTAATCTCACGTATTAATCTACTTACAGTCACATTTGTATCCTTGATGGAAGAGACCGCACAGCAGAGATCCACAATGATCGCAAAACGTCGGACTTGTGTAGGTATGAACTTTGAATTTGTGATTATTCTGATACTGCAATAAACGGAATATAATGTCAAAAAAATCAATTCAAGGAAGACATTCATTAAACAACCAATCAATTATCCCATTGATCCTAAAATAATAGCATCAATGGAAAGAAGAAAGACGTGTTTCGTGACAAAAGAATGTTCAAAAATATTTTCAAGAAGTTTTAATAAAACGTAATTAACTTCCACGAGTAAGAAATTCTAACTAAATGGCCAGAAAGTAGAGTTGCCAGATTGCACTCGAATATTTCAACACAGACCTACAATCAGTAATAAAAACTGAATCAAGTCTGAAACCGGATTCATGAGGTTGGTTAATCTGCAATTGTGAGCCAAGTCGGGGACCTCTACTGCGGGCTACTTTTCCTCCATATTAAAATGTAATTTAAACATTAGTTACTACGGAAATATGACGAAACAATACTTAACATAACGGTCATCGAGGGTTAATTGAACTGATGAAACCATAGACGTTCAGTTACTATTCCTCATGTTTATGAGTAACTGTTGCATCTCGTGCGCATGCAATAACCTCAAATTGCCATAAATCTAGCATGCACATTTCAATAGTACAGAAAATAGAGACATTGTTGAATTAAAAGTCACAATATCAGAATATTAATTATTTGGAACCTTATCAACAAATTAATGTTTGCCATAAACTTCAAGGATTTAACTTAAACTGAAAGAATGATTAATAGTTACCTCACTAAAATGTCACATTCAATTCACACATAGGCAAACAATTTTCTAACCGGTAAGAGTGATTACTCAAGCATTAACACCAACTTAAGGATTGCACTAAACCGCATAGAAGGTAAAGTGGAGGTTAACCACGAAAATGTCGAAGTAGATTGCAAATATCCTTAGATAATAAATGATTGGAATCAATCCTCCAAAGTGAGTGTAGAATACATAGAATAGAATAATTCCAACACGCCTATTAAGTGAAATAATGTCCCCGATAAAATGGTTTTGAGTGCAATTTGACCACTCTGTAATATATGCTCGCTATGAATATCGGTGCCTAGTACTAATCACCAGGGTATGGGGATACGTTAAGGACGCGAAGCAATGACTGAAGTCGAAGAAACATTGCTCTCTAGAAGCACAAGATAAAGCATTTGAACGAAGAGATTTTTGGATTCATTAGGGATATATCAGAAAACAAAAGTAGGAGAATAGAGGTGTGAAGGTATAGCTTCTCCAATTGTCTTCAGGTATATTCAATTGTCTTTCACTTTAATTGTCCAATACCGAATTGAATTTCTAGACATTCACGTATGGAGGACACTACTATTCATATGCGATGGAAACATTATCTCTGAGCATTTTGAAAATGAAATCCATTTGAAGAAGTTGATTGAAATTTGTATATTCATCGAAAAAGAACTGCATTAGATAGACTCAAATACTGATTTCGTATAACGACCTTTCCAAACCTGAGAGAACATCAAAGAACTCCTAAATCATCCACACAGAGAAAGACAAATTTGTTCAAAGCCCAGATAATGGCATCATTGCCTACACTGGTGACGACATGGTACAACTTGAGCTATAAATTTTCCAAGTCATACCACTTCTCTATAGCTCTATATTTCCACGCCATATAGTATACTTTTCACTGTAAACTATATTTACTCAGCAAGCAAGCTCTGCAAATTGACTTACAACGATATTTCCTGACAGTAGTGCACGATTTTATAGATTTTAAAGATTAATTCATCGACAATAATTACATTATGAATATCAATAATAAAATAAAGTAACTTGCCAGATCGAAAACTTCCAGAAAATGAAGCTAACTCACTTAATTATCGTGCTTCCGTTTCACATACGTGACATAATCTTTCTTCATAATGTCAGTTTTATGTATTAAGATCAATCGTGTGGGTGGTCTTCGACTTGTGTACAAACAACAATAGAAAACTCAGTGTTGAATTGTGTCAATTTATTGAGTTAATGATGATATTTACTTATAAAATCATTTTCAAAATGTTTAGAATTCTACATAATTTGACTTTCGGGTCTTGCTATGTTGCATAAATGGTGCTGATAGGAACCTTCAATACAGGCAAATTTTGAGTTGAATCGAATAGAAAACTTGCACATTCTACTTAACCTCATGCTTTGATTTAAAATTCGCTATGCTGATAGTCTTTAAAAAAATAGGCCTATTATATTATATATCTCGACCTATCTCTAATGACATCTTGACGACAGATTATTTGTTAAATGCAGGATGTTTATTTGATTTCCCATTGGTCCAGTTTTGCCAAAGTAAGTTGTTTGATGAAAAGCACCAGGTTTGCAAGCTCAGGCTTGTTGAAAGAAGTCCGGATTTCAACCAGGATGATTGGAAACGCAACCTCCATCTTTCCTTGAGACATTCTTCAATCATGAACATAGGAAAGCATCAATTTTATGAACTAAAAATCAGCAGTTTCTGCTTTTTCTATCTTCATCTTCAGAAAACAATTAGGATACTTAGACACCTCAACAATGCCTCTAACTTCTCATGCAATCGCTGTCTGTAAATGCGAATACTATTGAATATAGTAGAAGTCTTTGACACTTATCTAATTAATTCAGACATCTAAATTCGTCTCTAAAAGTCATGCAAGTGCATACAAGATACATACAAATTCAATCACCATAATGCAACCGAACATGCCCGAGCTTGGAAAAGGAACATGGAGCTCGGTTAGCAACCGAAATAGCTTGTTTAGCAACCGAGGTCTTAGACCGCTTTCTGTGAAGAACACCACCTAGGGCGACGGGAACACCACCTTGTTATACTTAAATAAAAAAAAAGTGAAGTTATTTTTTTGCTAGCCGAACCGAACTGATTATAACTTTGCCGAATAATCATTTCGTTCGAATCGAATGGAATCTCCTGGCTTTGTAGGTCCATAGAAGCAGATTATCTTTTTGAAACTGCAGAATCTTGTTAAACAGAGTTCAAGCGTCTGCATGGAAACCTGTTCGCCAAAAGATGCAAGAGATGCATTGAATTATGTCAATGGATATTTTGAAACGTTTCAGTAGGTCAGAAAAAGATATTCATGGACAGGAAGATATTGTAGATGTGACACACTTGTTCCTAGCACATTGTTAAAAAAGTGAGCTGACTTAGGAAAGGACAATTTGTTCAGTAACTGGTGAAAGGATAGAAAACACAAATGCTGGGCCTAGAAATTAGGTTATTATTACCTTCACCAGAGCTTTCGGACTTTGTCCTTAACAGAGCTGTTTGACGAGGGACAAAGTCCGAAAGCTACGGTGAAAGCAATAATAACTTAATTTCGAGTCCAGCAGAGTTAGTCCGACAGCTACAGCGAGTTTCTGCACGGAACGAGGCCGAAAATGAGACTTTAACGGAATGATGTACACCCTATGCCTACAATGAATCAATCAATCATTGACTAGCTCGTTGGTTCCTCCATTATTTAATATTCAGTAATTGGGGAACTTGGTCAATGCAAATTTCAGTTAAGAAAAAACCAAGTATTGTCGATTAGTTTCGAGCATTCCTTGACAAAGAGTGAACACTCAGAACTTGGCAGCAAAATTTTGTTTTTAATCAAATAAACTTCTGAATCGATCAGAAAAAATTGAAAGGGTTGCATGAACACTATTTATAGCAAGACAGAATTCAAAAGCGAAAAATCAATAAAATGAATACATCGCTTGCTTTTGAATTTTGAAGGAATTTCGAAAACTTTTCTGATGCGGACAAGCGGTTACTCGTCAAAAAGGTCCTGAAATTCGGTTTTGATAAAACTCCCAGGAAATCCGCAAAATAAGATTTATATAACAGAAACGTTCTTAAAAACTTCGAAAACCGACAAAATCACTGTAAAATCTTCGCCGAATAATCAATAGCCTCTAACAGTTCGTAGATTGTCACTATAGATTTCACTAAACCCAACGCGCTACGCAGCAAAACAGTCTCTTTTTGCTATCTAATATAAAAATGGATTTCACTCATAGGATAGATGAATATAAACGTTAAGCAAGTACACGCTTTAATTTCCGAGATAAAAGAATCCTCGGACAATTTGAATGTCTCATGGGATTCCAAGGTTAGTATACCTATTATGTAATAATGATTATGCAAATTTCACATTTCATTCTACGGTTTTGAGTGCTACAATCACCGACAGTTCTAGTACATACTTGGAACTTATATTTCCTTTTCACAAAACGATGAACATTAATACATACTAAACATTTGATATGAGCTTTCGATTTTCTCACGTGCATCTCACGTTTGAGTCATCTGAATTCCCAAAATTATCTACATGATAAGCGCAATACGTTAAAAAGTCAGACATGACGATAAAAAGACAAATTAAGCAAAATATCACTCATTTTTTTCAATTGAAGACGAAATCAAGACAAAAACGATGCACACTTAGTGACACACCCTAATGAGAGGTTCAATTTTGTGGATCCCTACAGCACACGAACACTGTTTTCTCTGCATTATCTATTATGCAGTGCACCTATATTTTCTGGCTAGAACGGGATGAGAAACATTTACACGCATGTGTGAATAATTACGTGTACTTTCTTTACCTATGTTGTAGCACATCCGAAATTACTTCTGTTACAACAGCGTTCACTCAGTGCAAGCAGCATGTGACAATTCAGATGAAACATTGCTAAATACCATGCTCTCAAGATGAATGTTGACCTTGAAAGACATTAATCAATTTTTGTGTTGAGCAACCTGGCGATAACATTATGTCAATAAAAAGTTATTAGAATATCTGTGATTACAATGAATTTATCGATTTTATGAATGACGTTTTGATAATGAGTGAAAGCTTGCAATTAGTCGGCAAAACTTTGTTGCCCTTTAATTTTCTTTTTGCAATTTAAAATTGCGTAATATTATGAAATGTGAAGACATCGTTCCTGTATACGATTCAAATTGAATTATTGCCAATACTATGACAAAGCTTCAACACAACTGCTCTCTCAAAGGGCTAAATAACATCATAGCGCTCTCACTTTCTATCCATATATGAAATCAATTTGCATTAGGTATTAACTGCAACAATTTTACACGTAATTTCAATGTGGAGCTTAAATGTCCAGAAAATGACGTATTCTTTTAATTAAAACTATATCATAATAATATTTCCGACACGATTGTGTTTTGATAGCTCATTGTCACCATTTTGCCTCCTGCATAATACTAAAAATTCGTCTACAAGAAAATTCTAGTTATGACAATTCTTTCTGAAGACAAGCTGCGAAGATAAGAGTTGAGGAGTTGGTTGCAGTGCAAAATCATGTTCATCCTTGGTTTGTGGTTTGGTAAATGAATTGACAAACGGTAATGCTTCCTCAGTTCTTTAAACTTTAGCGTAGAACAGTTATTTAACGGAAAGTTAAGCATAAGAGAACTGACAAGGCCGTGTCAGGTTCGCAGTATAACCACTTTTATTCCTTTCACTACTCGAAATTTCGATTGATGTGTTACTAAATCCTCAATATATTAATGATTTTTAGTGTTGTGACGAGCATGTGAAGCTTTACAAAATAACTCAAAAAAGATGAAAATATTATGCTCCACTGATTTCAGCCCAATTTGTGTGAAGTTCGATGCTTCTGCCGACCCTCTGTTATATCGAATGATCGATGCACATCTAATTCTAGAAGATTAAATGCAAATATGACTTATCAACTGCATATCCTTCTACTTTCAGTTTTTTGATTGCTCTCTGACTTACTACGTAAATTCGTGGATTGAAAATATCAATTAGATTGCAATCAGTACTGATTGACCCTAACAAAAGTGCATCGAGGATTAACTTCGGAAATTTATAAGAAAATTTTGATAAAATCGTTCTTTAGTTACATTTATGGTAATATTTATTAAGAGAAGCGCTGTAAATTAGAAAGATAAATGAAATCAATAAATGATTAATCAAACTTCCTTCTTTTCTTCAACTCGCCGATTTGACTTTTCACTGAACCGATTAGTTCAGATGAATTACCTTGGAAGCTGACAATTTGACAGACTCGAACGTTTCGTCAATTGATAAAACAGTTCTCGTACCTTCAGCATTACAGCCGCTACAGTGAAAGAAACAGTGATCTACTGGCTTCAAATCTTTCAGCTTATTGGTGGTTCGAGGCCGCACGTGGGAACGATGACATCCATCATGAACACTTTCAATCATTCTGAGCTGTCAAATTATGGTGTCAATGTGCGCGGATTGATGCTCAGAACCGACTATCAACGGCGACAATTAACTGAGAATCGAATTTCCCCAATTCTTTTTCATTTATCGCCAATTTTCTATTTCTCGTGGGGATTAGCATTACTTTCTGATGTATATACCTAGATCTTGCATGGAACCCATTTCATTGTTTTCAGGTTCTGTCTGTACCGGTAGAAGTCACTTGATTAGATATGCGCTCGCTTATCCACGCATCACTTGCCTTATCCAGCGTTTCCAAAGTAAAATCTCTGAGAATCCGCGCAGGCCAAGCCGTTTTCCGCTTACTCTCGGCGAGTTTCTCTGCGGATTCCTTTTCTTACCTGACTCTTTCTCTTTCCATCTCTTTCTCCCTGGCTTTCAGATCTTCCTCTTTCTTTTTTTCTGATTCAATGCGCTCCTTTTCCTTTTGCTTCAGATACTGCATGTAGGAATTCGATGCCTCATAGCAACGATCGAGCAACTTGCGTCCAATTGGGAACGTTGCACTCTTGTATCCGCGATTTCGCATAAATAATTTCACTGTCAGAATACCGTTAAAGTTGGGATCCTGCAATCTGTTGCGGTCTGTGGTCAAAATGCGCTTCATCGAGCTAAACAATCTTTCAGTGTCAGCGTTGCCATGAGGTAGAATAATGCAACTTTTTAAGGGATATGATGAGGTGATGAGATTGTTCCACCTGTAAGTTTCTCAAAAACCTGTAAAATTATGATTTTCACGCGACAGCTCACATTCAAAACGAAAAAACAATAGAATCCATTTACAGTGCGGTGTAGTAAAAATGGACCATCTGAAGGGCCAAAAGTGATACGTATGGTACTTGAGTGGTTTACTTATTCTCCCCAGCACTAGGTGGGCCTAATATGATGCAGAGTCAAACAAAGCATGATTTGAAGTAAGTTTTCAAGCAGCAGGGCAAATGTATCTTGATTCGCAGTCATTTTACAATCTTATGAGTAGAAAAGCTAAATTATCCTAATTTGGTTCCCATCTATTATTGAAATAATGCTGCAGAAGCTTTTTTCTTGTTCAACTGCAGAAATTAGCCCTTGAAGAGCATTCGATCGAGAGGAATCACGCTATTGATTAGTCGAGGGCGCACGTCATCACAAGGCAGACGAAGTGGCGCCCACGATTATTCGCTGAGACCTTCCATACACAGCAATCACAAAGTGCGATGAACCGATGGGAAATGTATTTACCTAATACACGCACGTATATCGTTCTCTCTTTTGGTTTGACTTCAATTTTACCACTGCAACCTGATGAAGCGGACCTGATAAGTCCACGAAAATTTGTACATTTCTTTTATTTTATCTAACAAAAAATGTGCTCTATCAAATGTACTACAGAAGCTGTACATTAGGTGAACAATGTCTAATTTGAAATGATTTCTGTGAAAAACACCACACTAAGATTCAAAACATACTTAAAACTGAAAAAAGATTGACATCAAAATTCCGCGCAGCTTCTCAATTTTCCGCGCTTCCGCGCAGAAATCGGCAAAACCGCGCAGCTGCGCGCTGCGCGCTCACTTTTGGAAACGCTGCTTATCCTTAATGATCTAGTCTGTGAAAACGACGCAATTATTGTGTTGAAAATGCGTCTCCACTATTTGATAATTTGAAAGTTGACTTGTCTGATGAAATAGACTGGATGCAGCATCGTGCTCATTCTATAACTTGTAGTAGATTGCATTGTGAATGTGTCAAATCTGTGCCTTTCTCATACTGTCGAAAGATCATCGACTATTGCCTTTTCTGGACCTTAATTTAATACCCAGCTCACATGCTCCGTCAGCTTCAGCTACCTACCTATTTTGAAATGCTATAATAATTATCAACTTCGATTTATAGTCTTCTTTCATTCCAAAAGTTTTATCACTTCTATGTCGTAATTATTCAATTCCGACTTTCAATGAACAGTTGCTGTTTCTTTTCTTACTGCTTGACTTTTTGAACTCTCCAAGTTCTTCATAATTGTTAAGAACAGTGTCTCAGGTTAATCATCTATACATAAGCACGCTGCATTTCTTTCTGGATCTCACGATTTCCATTATTGGGACCAGCATCTTGAAAAACGTCATTGTTATTATAACTAGTAATCTTCATTGTTATTTCGTTGATGTTTTAAAATCAGAAATGGGACTTAATATCGTATCAGCCAAAAAGACGCGATTTTGTCCTTCAGTGTGCCTCTAACATTCTTTCTTTGCCAAAAACTAGACATTTAATGCTCAGGTTGGCCTCACATCATGAAGTGACCTACAATCTTTACTTAAATATACTTGATCACTTAGATGAACGTAGCAACAATCTCGAGAGATCGCCTCTGGTTCTGCCCTGAAGAATGCGAGAGATCACAAAATGGAAAAGCGTTCACCATTTCTGCGGTCCACGTTTATCCATGGTCATCGAGTGGGTGGCGACAGCAATTTGACAAGAGGAACATTTTTTGAGAGACGCGCCAAATGTCCAAACATTATTATAGCCGAGACTGACGACACAAAGACATATAGTAGTAATCAACATCGGAGTCTTGGAACCGTGAAGACACTTCTCCTTGCCAGGAGGCAAGACGATGATGTTTTCGTCTGCTTTTTAGAAGAACATCATACTTTATGGCCCCCAACTTTCGATTGGAAGGCGAAGTGAACCCTACAGATGCTAATACCGCGCATTTGGAAATGAGGTTCTCTGAGAACTTGTCCAAGGACTGTCAAATTAACATTTATCAGCTGAAATCAGACTGATAAAAGACCTGCACAGTACACCGACATGCAATCGAAGGAACTTCAGCATGCCGCTGACAACAAAGATCAAATATCCATTAATCAGTGAACCTACATATACATACGAATGATTTCTGGCTAAATGGCACAGCAATAAGACTTCAAAGTGGCAGCAATTAATTTGTTTATCTAAAATGTTGATGACTAGAACTTTCAGGTCTAATTCCTTGGAGCTGCGATGCTACGTAGCAACTAAATGATAGAACTGAAGCCATTCTAACGGTGGACGCCAAGAATGCCTCCTCAATCGAAATTGCAGCCTTGCAAAATATTATGTGCCCTCCATTCTACAGATGTATAAAGAACATAAAAATCATGAAAGCTACATCAAGTCAGAAGAAAGGTGTACAGAAGGGGATCCGTGTGCAATGACATTCTACGCTCTTGGAATTACACCCCTCATCCATGAGCTGGCAGAACTTAAAAACGATGGTACTGAACCTAAGCAGATTTGGTACGTTGATGACAGCTGGTGTGTTGGGACACCTAAAGAAATAAAGGCACTGTGGGATCATCTTTCACAACATGAACCTCGCTATGGATATCTTCCAAACAAGAATAAGACGGTTCTCATCTTAAAAATCAGGACCAATTATCGGAAGCTCAAATCTTATTCAAACACACAAATTTCAAGATTATTTAGATTTTATATCATTACTTCGTTGGAGAGGTAACATGACTTCATTATGTTATTATAATCATAACTTCATTATGAGCAGTCAACGGGACAGACAGTTTCAAGGAAATATATGTGCAGAAAAAACTGATTTATGGATTGAAGACGTATGAAATCTTAGTGGTGGCGACAGATGACCCACAGACTGCCTTAATTGGAATTACTGAAAAGTTGTGCTTACTTACTTATACTTATTCCATTTAACGTCGATTGCTCCATCCATGTTGGGTACGACGATTCGCTTGTATGGCGGCTCTCCATTTCGCTCGGTCGTTTGCATCTTCGACACGGAGCCCGAGCGCTCGAAGGTCTTCGTTGATGTTATCGCTTCATGTCTTCTTTGGACGTCCAACTGGTCGGCGCCCATCCACTCTCAATTTCCGCATGCGCTTCACCCATTGACATTCGTCCTTTCTTTCTACGTGGCCACACCATCTTAAACGACGTCTTCTTATGGAGTCGCCGATAGGCTCCAGGCACACTCTAGCTCTCAGCTCCTCGTTTGAAATGCGGTCGCGAGAGGAGACTCCGCACATCCAACGGACCATCCGCATTTCGTTCACCTCAAGTCGCCTCAAACACTCAGCTGACAAGGCCCAAGTCTCGCTACCATACAGCATGCTGGTGCGCACACAAGACTTATAGATGACTGCCTTCATTGAGAGTGCAGTTGCTCTAGATGTTAAAAAGGGAGCCATCTCACGAAACCTGCACCAATCGCTTCGGATCCTCGCTCTGACTGCTGCACTTGCACCTCCGCCAGCATCAATGACATCACCGAGGTAACGGAAAGTATTAACTACTTCGTAGCTTTCCTCGTCAACCTTGAGATGATCGCCGTCACCAAAAGATGGAGCGTGATCGGCCCTTACTTCACCTTTACACCGGAGGCACACGAATGTAGCTGCTGCGGATGAAAGGCGGCCCACAATGCCACTGCAACGCTTGTGAGCCCAAAATTGACATATTGTGCACTTGATGGAATTGGAACCGACACCTTTGCGGCACACTGCACATGGATCATGGCCAGAGGGTTCTGTCTCGCCTTTGCCAGGGTGTGAAAGCATGACCTTTGTCTTACTGGAGTTGACGATCAAACCTTTACTGTGAAGAACGCCCTTCCAAGATGCCATTTTGCCCGCAAGCTCTTCCTCACTCTCAGCCACCAGGAGTAGATCATCAGCAAAAAGAGCCTCCCAAGGTAGGCCATTTCTCACGCTCTTTGTAACGGCTTCCAGAACACATGTGAATAGAAGAGGGCTCAGGACCGACCCTTGGTGAACGCCTGCACTTACATCGAACTCTCTACTGTCAACAGAATTCCATCTCACTACCGACTTTGCGCCGTCAAATAGAGTCATGATCGCTCTCACCAACCATTCGCAGACCCCGAGATTGCGTAAAGCCCAACTCACAACAGGGCGAGGGACACGATCGAATGCCTTCTCTAGGTCGACAAAAGCCAGATACAGGCTTCTCTTCTTTTCGAGGTACCTTTCTTGCAGTTGACGGACCAAAAATATTGCGTCAGTGGTTCCTCTACCTGGCATGAACCCAAATTGCATTTGATCGATGGTGACCGTTTCACGAATTTTCTGCTCCAACGTGCGCTCGAATATCTTCAATACCTGGTCCATGAGTTTGATGGCCCTATAGGAATTGAAAGATTGAGGATCGCCTTTGCCTTTGAATAGTGGAATGATGACGCTTCTTTGCCAATCAGATGGAATGCATTCTTTCGCAAGGATAACATTAAACAGGTTTGTTAACCAGTCCACTGCGATAGCACCCGAAGCTTCGATCATTTCGATAACGACACCGGAAGGACCTGGAGCTCTTCTTCTGCGGCTTTTCCGCATGGCACTTGTTACATCCGCTTTAGACAACTCAATACCTGGACCCTCAGTCAGCATAGCATCCTGAAGGTACTCGAACTGATTCTGAGTATTCAGTAAGGAGCTCATAAAGCTTCGCCACTTTTCACGCAACGTCACCTCATCTGTCAACAAGTTTCCCTCGTCATCTTTCACGTAGGCAGGAGGAGTGGGGGTCCTCCCTCTCGTTCTTCATTTGCCTTGCGACCTTGAATATGGCCTGACCAGAGTAGCGGTGTTCCAGATCTTGCGTCAACTCACACATTTTCATCTGTTGAGCGCTCCAAACCGTTTGCCGTGACTTTCGCCTAGCCTCGTGATAACGTTCGCGATCTGACTCCTGATCTGACCTTCGCCACACGGAATACCAATGCTATACCATATACCAATGGAATAGCAACTGCTCTTTCCACTTCGTCGTTCCACCACCAGGTTTCCCTAGTGCGCGCGGGGCCCTTTGTTTTGCCGCATGTTAATTCAGTTGCCTCGAGCCAAATGGTCTTCATTGCACTCCACTTATCCTCCACATTTGTCGCAATCTCCACTTCACTAGCTCTTCTCTTCACCTCGGCTTCAAACCTTTCACGGACGGCCTGATCACGAAGTTTCCATAACTTCAGTCTGGGGACAAACTTCTTCCTTAAGGTTTTGATCTTCTTGTTGGAGTAATCGGCGACTATAAGGCTGTGTTGTTGGACGCATTCTTCATTTGGTATTGCCTTCACATTTAGAACTTCCTTCAAATCTCTCTTTCGGACAAGGACGAAGTCTATCTGGCTCTTGTTTCCACCGCTATTATACGTAATAAGGTGGTTCTCCGGTTTCGCGAAGAAAGTGTTGCATAAAAAGAACGATTTCAGGTACGGGTGAAGGATGCTTAAATTACCAGTGAGGTATGGTGGATTAGGAAAAGTGAATCCCACAATTTCTTCAGACTGAATTTTGTGCATTCAAACGAATAACAGAAAATCTCACAGATCTATATACAATCAAAACATCTCTTATCGTCAGCTAGACAAAATAAAAATGCAACAAATCATGTAGCGGCAAAATTTGAGGAGAAATATTTGAAACAAGTGTTGAAAAATGTAAATGAGCATGAAAAAATGAGAAGAATTTCTATTCAAGAAAAGTGCTGTGATGCCTCGTTCACAGTTTTGCCACCGAATTCTTTTGGTTACTTATTAAACAGGATTGAGGTCATCGATGCCATAAGACTAAGATGCTGCTGGTTTGTACAGGAAGTTTGAGTTGGTTCTAAAAAATTCATCGACTTTGTAAGTTTTTGTTGTCGTTTGCACATCGTTGTCAGAATGATAATTGTTTTTGGCTTCCATTTCTGTTCTGCGTTTCTATTTCAACAGTAGATGATTTTTATCACACTAATCGGATTTCAGTCGGAATAAAATTCCCCCAGCGTGCTTCCTGAAAGTAACGAAATGAAATTGCTCACTCCACATGAGCAGTTCGAATAAGGTGCGGACTGCTGTTGACAAGAATGCTCTATTCTCCCAGAAGATAAAGATCGGCAAGTTATCTTGATGTAGAACGTTTGTATGAAATACCGATACTTCCATACCGCGAGTACACCAATTCAAGTGGAATCACATGAGACTCGTTACAGGAATGCGCTCGTTGGTAAAAACTGAGGCTTTTTAATTCTTTACACAGTTCGCTTAATATTCTTCAGAGGCTTCCAACATGATGAGCGAACTTCACAATCAAAGCAAAAATTGTCAATTGCATAGCCCAAATAAGAACACCTGGTAGATTAAGATAAATAGACGATTTCCCTTTCAAAGAAGGTTACAGGAACACAAGTCAAAGTGAATAACCCGCATATGTAATCAGAATTTCATTTCATTCCGTGATGTATCGATATAAAAAACACAAGTTATCTCGCACTAACATGCGAGCAACCATCAAACCAGTGGTCTGCAGGCATCGTATGCCATAAAATAAGAACCAGCCATAACTTTGACGAACTAGCTCTAAATCTGCAAACAATCCATTCAAATTAGTGATAAAACGTCCTCTATCTTATCACCAAAATCAAAGGATCAAAATATTTACCAAAATTAAGACTGCAATCCAAAATTCATAAACCAACTTTTTATGAGAATATTGAAGATTCATTTGTCGAATTCTCCAGGTAGCAGTTCCCCAAGTCAGATGCTAGACATTTACGAAGTGAAAACATCTATTTTCTAGAAAGGACGTTCATGCGCATCTCCGGCGAGGGTGGAAGTCAACGTCTTGATTTTCTGTACCAAACTGTGAGAGCTGTTGGCGAATAGGAGGTAGTGAATGTGAATTCTAACGTCCGACAAGAACTACAAATTCCTGTTGGCTCTTCTTAACTAAACTAATGTTCGCTCATCTATTTTTATGCACCCATGTCCAGCAATCAGAACAAATTCAATGCGTGTTTTATTATTTATGATAGCATTTGCAGACAAATCTTATTAATTATCTGCCTTCACGTCAAATGATCTCTGCACCCGCAAGAAACATTTGTGTGATGCACTTGTGTACTTAAATCACTGCAAGTGATTTAAGCACAATTGCCTTGTTAATGAGATCCTTGCAAGCTATGAAAACCTTGAAGATGTATTGGTCTACTAGGTGCCTAAGTTTTTTACTACAGGATGTAACTTAAGTTTCTACCCATAAATTTTCTCACTGCTTCAGATACAAAGTAACCGCAGACAAGTGTTGTTAACATGAAGTAACAACTATACATTGATCATCAATACCACGAAAAATTATCACCATATACACAATAGCTTTGTGTTTACCTTCAATTTCCATGAGCTGCAAAATACTCGAACGGAACGAATCATGCAAGCGCACAAGTTTGGTCTGTATGATGAGCTCCCATTTCTGTCTGATGCGTAGAAACAGCTGCTCGAGGTTCTTGGGGTGAAGTATTGTTGGTGCTTCATTGTTAATTGAGTCTTGTAGCATGAACCTGATGTGATCAGATGGGTTCAAGTCCGGTAGTTGCGTAGACCATCGATCCAGACATTCAGTTCATCCTCATCTATTTGGCTGCGGTTTACTTCATCTTTCATCAACACAGAGAAAGTTGAACACGGAAAAGCTCGTCTATCATTAATGATAGCATTACGGAGGGGCATGCTATTGACCCGATGATGCTGTCTGATCTGACTATTTCAGTATTGGGTACGACGCAAAGCTCCGTTTTGCTGCACCTGCAGACCCCCCCAAAGACCATGTTTTAATTGGTAACCTTAGCCATCATCTCAGGCTTGATTGTTTGTTCGGATTCTCCGGTACTGCATGTTCACCATCTACTGAAGGTCTATCCGGCTTTCATTCATGGAATGAGAATACCATCGACCGATAGAAGGTGCAGGACGCCGAAGGCTCGTCTGGAATGCATCTACTTTTTTCTTTAAAATCATAAATCTTGACCGAACTTTGGGGAGTTTTGCATGATTGTATGTGTGAAAACCTAAAATGATCTCCCGTCGACTGGTCAATTATGCTTTAACCCTGCTTTCTTCCGCTTCCTGGATTCTTCGAATTTTTTAACCGTGCCATGATTTTATTTTAAATTTTTCCCAATCAATTTATTGGGAAAATCTGTCCGGACGGTAACTTCGTTCTCACCACCTTGTATGAATCCTTGGCAACATCAGACTTGAACAAGCCTTTGTCGGGGGAGTATCAGCTGCGGACAGTTGCTTAGGGAATGCATTCAGGGCACTTAATTTCATGACCGACACCGTGTTACTATGTAACCCAGAACTACCTGTTACACAATCTAATTACACGTTTTGTTTGATAGACTTTCTTGCTATAAAATAAATTTTAATGTGAATTTCAAATTCTGCATCTGATTCCCTTTCGCCTAATTAACGGATGTTGGTTGAAGTCAATTGCCTTTCTGAGAGCGTACATGACTCAGGATGTCCAATTCGCTTCAGCTGGATTTGTGGAATTAAAGTAAATAAAACGAAGCATTTCCACATTGTACTTCATGTGGTGCTTCATTCTTTAATTGTTTGAGTTGCTGGACCTCAAGAAGCCTAACCATCATACATATACATGAGTTTGAACCAGAAAAGGCTGTGTAGCTGATAATGATGGACTGAGTTGAAAGTGTCGTTGAAGGATCCTTTGGCAGGCACTCATTTCATTGCTCATCATCAGAATCACGTGTATTTCAATCACCCATTCAGGAAAACTATCAATGAATGAATGAAGCTTTAACGTCACTACTCCCCATACCGAGAGCTTGGACTGTGATGACTTAGTCAGACTTTTCTGGAGCGTTGTGGTACTTTTAGTCCGGATGCCCTACCTGTCGACTTCCAATGACACTTTCGGGCTCAACCTCTGAACCAAAAGATCACTCAGCCAAGTGCTTGACTACTGTGCCACGGAGACCACCACAGCAGCCTATCAATGATCACTTCTTATATCAGTTTGGTCTTAAAATATCACATCCTGGCACATCTGAGATAATCTTGTTTGGGACTGATCATTAATCAGTCATCATCCCGCTTCATCAACATATCATATCGTAATGTACACTATGCACTCCACGCTTGAACAAGCTTCGATGAGTTCGACGCTTTCGATGAGTTAGTCCATCTATAACCACATGCACACTGCTTGGAAAATTTATTTGATATTTTGATAACCAGATGTATCCAATAAGTAAATTTGGAAATTTAGAACGTATTTATCAAATCAATGAAATTCTAAACGACTGTGATTCCGAAAACCCCACCCCTCCTTCTTCGTTGCATTATTGAATTTGAGGAAAATTGGACACCTTGATATGAGTATTCATTCATTTATTGGCTCTTCCCGACACTATTACAATTACGAATAATAACCGACACACCATATTCCAAAAGCCAAAGCTATGAAGCAAGAGATTGTAATGAGCTTTTGATTCTGGAGATTTCGGAATTGAAATTAATGAATCATTGTAAACTAAGCTACTTTCTCAATATAAATGCATCACACGATTTGTCAACATTCCTGTCGTATTATGAAAAATTGATGAAGCGAAGAATACAACTTTTGTGATTCATTTTTTACGAAATACATGCATAATAGGATGAAGTGAAATCATAAGCAAGATTATGTGCGTCGTACAGAAGAGACACGTACCATAAATTGAATTTATAATTTTCCACTTCATTTTACAGTGTATCATCATTCCAATAATCGTAACTCTGCATTATAACAAAGCTGGATCCTTTAATTGATTGATTGCTTAGGTTACGATTACAATAAGTTGATAAAGCTGCAGTTATTATTTTTCCGATGAAATATTTTTACTCCTGATCTCCATCCACGGCTTTATCAAAGGATCGAGTCACCCAGTATGTGGCGAAGCATGCAAAGAGGCATTTACTTCATACAAAAAGGAGCCAATGTTTCTATGAGTTCAATTGCAAAACTGATTTATTGTTGCAAAATCAAAGTGTAGAAAAGCGAAACTTTGTAACATCATAGAATACGGTTCCACCTCTTGATCAGAAAACTGGACTGATTTGATTAGAACTACTTGACAAAATATGTTTATCTACTTCTTTGCAGCTGAGATCATCAGTAACTCCTCGTTTTACGATAAAGCTTCCTTGATATCCTAGAAGTTTGAAGTCGGATGCCTCTTCTCGGCGATTATCTTTTCTCAGCAAGTTCCGCAATTATCTCCATTCTTCTATCTCATCCTCCTCTCGAAGTGTCAAAACCAGCGCTATCCACTACGCCTTAATTTTTCTTCATAGTCTCTCACATCTCACATATCAGTCACTTCTTCATTTCAGTTAGTGAAAAAAATTTAATCCAAAATTACCAATATATTCTCTTAGCTCTGTGAATGTTTGGCGGAATGACAGATATCTACATATACATCGATAAGGATGTGATTATGTTAATTAAGATTGAAACGAAATGAAAGAGAAGGCGATGAAAAATCAAAAGAATATTTTTATTATGCGCAAGATGACTGCCAAAAGGTGAGATTTAATCATTGATAGAGGTTATTTCAAAAAGTCGTCTCCATTTCATCGATTGTATTGGCCGCAAGTTAAAACGCGAGGTTAAAAATACATAAAGCCCCATTCGCACTTCGACACTTGCTCTTTCTCAGGCGGGAAATCTCTAGTATCAACTCATTTCGGCACATTTTTCCTTCTAATGAAAAACAAAGGCTGAAGGGAGACGTGTAGGGTCGAACATATTTTTTGGACAACGATGCCATTTCCTTTGTGAGCTACTTAGGTAATTTCGTGTGCTATACTTCTAGACGTCAACAGAATTTGACGATCTTTTCTTGTGACAGCAAAGAGGTTGTGCGTACAGCAAGCTGACCTTTTTTAATCGTAATTTGAACCAGAAGCCTGCAACAATACAAGGGGCTCTGCACTAAAATACTTTCTATGTGAACTTTAAACGTGACGCAAGCAAGAAATATCGAAGGGAATACTCGCTCCTAAGCTATAGAATATTTTTGCACGTACATATATATTCACGGTATTTCATCACATCATTTTTTATCATTATTGCTAACTACATCTCTCATTGCACACATAACTATTGTGTACATTCCATAATCTGTTTGATCGCTGCTATTTTCGCTATAACTCGCAGATTTTCGGCCAGACAACCCGTGAGACAGACAATGTACAATGTGCAAACTATAAAGCTTTCGCGTTCAACTGTAAAGAAGATATTCAGATAAGGATGCATCTGGCGTGTCTAATAAATTACCGCACTAGGTGTACTTTACACAAACGAAAAAACATATCACTGTAATAAGGAAGCAAATTAATCTCAAAATCTTGATCATCATGATACTTGGGAGCCTAAAACCAATGTCCTAGCTAATGTATTTTGCAACTTTATTCACACCAGCTCTGTGAGGTGAATTGAAAAATATTCGGCACAAAATGCAGAATTCAATGCATTGAATTGGATTTTAGATTCTTATTTCATTTCACTTTCTTTCCAATGGCGTTTGAGGAAATCAACATATAATTTTTAAAAAATTGACTTAATTCAAAATTCTATATTTCATAGTGATCTCGTCGATTCTGATGTTTCTAGCCATTTGTTTGGTCAATTCAATATTGCAAATATATAGTACACAGCACACACACACTGACATATCACTCATTTATTAAAATGAGAGATTGTTGGATAATAGGTCAATTGCTAGTGCGGATAATAGCAGATTCTGTTCTCAAAGACTGAAAACTGTGCTACACATATAGTTATCAGTAGCCGCAAAGACAGGAGTCACTTACGTCGGAGTCAGGACCACGGTCTGCGCCAGGGCAAACAAATGTGACAAGTTCGTGACAACGCTTGTGCACAGCGAATGAGCATACGTTGCATTGGAAACCCTGTTTTCGAATAAAGCCCCTGGAAAAGAATAAGAAACAACTGCTTAAAATATCATCAAACATGAATAATACACAATGATCACATAAAAATGAGCCGATGATGCAGACTATACATAAGTTCGTGATGTGTTAAAGTAAACGGAAATTAAAAGTCATACAAGTAAAGTTTGAATTTGCAATTTAGATTATCGACAACCGAAGATGAGTCTCCAATAAGAATAGTCGATTAATCATGCGGACTGCGTTATGGTACAAATATATATTGTCGCTGTTAGTTATGTGAACTTTCCACAGAAGAAATGCACTAAAGGTTGAAGGAACAGGAAGCTATAAAGCACATCTCATACGACATAAATCATTCACTGTCTTTGGAAAAGGCAATGATTTCTTCTATGCATAATACTAGGTACATGTATATTCACTTCAGTCTGGAAAAATTAAATAATATTGGATAAAATTTAACGAATACAATTAAATAAATATAAAACACTAAATGTACATAAATAAATAAATAATAGACAAGCTCTATGAATTCAACTATTTCTTCTCCCTAATCGAATGTTTCAATTACTGGTAATATCTTAAGTGCTATAGATCATATTTGATAAACAAGATCACGGAATCTGCCGAATTATTTACTGTCAAAAAATTTATGATGTAGTTCAAAATAAATTTAAAAAAGTCCCGACGCTGCGTCACCGCTGTTACTACAAGCAACACATTGATCAAATAATATGAATAATTCACTATATACCTTTGCCTGCATTCCAATTCATTAGCTAGTTCGGAAGGACGTACTAGATTCTTGGTGATTTCCATAGCACTATCATTTAATCGTTCCTTTATCGGCGGTGATTCTGAAATTATCTCTTGCGTCAGTTCTGAGATTCCTACTTACATCATGCTATACCAGTGCGAAATACCGATAAAATAACAAGACTTGTAAGAAGAAAGAAAGCCTATACACCTAAGGTGTCTGCCAGCATAACGCCAAAGTGAAAGAAATAGCAAAACTTAGAAAGAAACAGGGATCTAATAAAGCAGAATGCAATTAAAATTATAGGAAATAGATATAAAAGAAGCAAAAGGAAGTTTTTCAACGAAGGAGTCCCTCAAGGAGGAGTGCTGTCACCAACTCTTAGTCCGGCAGCCAAAACGAGTTTCTGCAGGGAACGAGGCCGAAAGTGAGACTTTCACAGAATGATGTACACCCTATGCCTACTACGAATCGGCACGTCTGCCGAGTTCTAGTGAGTTCCTCTTCTTGTCAGATAAGATCAAAGAAAAACACATGTAAATCCAATGGGACGCATATTGCAGTTTTTGACTAAAATGAAATTTTCCATGTTTTCTCTGATTAAGCAAAAAGTATTAAGCCCAGAGTCATGATTTTTTGACATGTAATGTCCTCAGGTCATATCCTATGATATGCATGTGCTTTTATCATGCATCTAGTCGGCAATGTATGCGAGAATGTGGTTGAATGTGGATAAAGTTGCTCAAAATGTGTGTTTCCCGACATTAAGAGGCTCGCCAAATCTAGATGTGTTTAGCTTTATAGACAGAGGTACATGAACATGATAGGAAATGACCTGAAGACATTCCATGCCAAACATTATGACTCTAGGCTTAATACTTTTTGTTTAATCAGAGAAAACATAGAAAATTTCATTTTAGTCAAAAACTGCAATCTGCGTCCCATTGGATTTACATGTGTTTTTCTTTGATCTTGTCTGACAAGAAGAGGAACTCACTAGAACTCGGTAGACGTGCCGATTTGTAGTAGGCATAGGGTGTACATCATTCTGTGAAAGTCTCACTTTCGGCCTCGTTCCCTGCAGAAACTCGTTCTGGCTGCCGGACTATCTATTCATCCTCTTCATAAATGATATCGGTAAATACCTACCTCCTGGCGTGCAAATCAGTCTCTTGCCGATGATCTAGCTCTGTGGGTGCAAGATTGTGACACCGAAAAATGCAGAGGGACAGTGCAAAAAGCTCTCGATGTCATTCAGAAATTAACTAAAGAATGGAGAATGCACATCAACGAGGATAAAACAGACTATATTCTCTTTACACCATGGAATAAAGAGACAAAATATAATGGCATTCTACAATCAATGGAAAGACCATCAATCGCAATGATAGTCCCAGGTTCCTGGGCGTGGACTTGATAGGAGTGTTTTTTAAAAATCACACGGAAAGAATAGCCAAAACAATATGTAAGATAATGAAGCACTCCAAGCCATATATGGGGAGCAAACAACGAAGATCTAAGAGCGTTGTACATCGGCTTTATCAGAACTGTCACCGACTACGCAGGAGCAGCATGGCTCCCAGCACTTAGTGAGACCAATCTAGAACAAATCGAAGGAGAACAACGAAGCGCGGCAAGGATCATCGCGGGATGCCACAGATCAACCCCAATAGATAGGGTGTTAGCAGAAGCCAATCTGGAAACTTTCAATATTCGCAAAGAATATCTAGCTGCCAAAGCAGCTGAAACATTTCTGAGAGACGAGGATAACCCAAACCACCAACTGACCATCGAGCAAGTTAAGAAGCGAACCAAAAAAGCCATCAGTGGTAGCACACGTGCATGTAGAGGTGTAGAGGACAAACTACAGAATAAGAGTGGTGTCAACAAGCTAAGGCCAGAAATGATGATGAAGACCAGCATCATTGAGCCGTGGGCAAGAGTGGATCAAATCAATATCATAATTTACCCTAAAATGGAGAATGACTGCAGCAAGAAGGATAACAAAAGCAAACTGAAAGCGATTGCAGAAAAAACTCTCGAAAACCGCAACATACGAAAATCAGACTTTATTGCATGAACCAATGGATCAGTTTGCGGAGGAGTAACCAACGGAGGTTGTGGAATAACAATCAAATAAAGAGGAAAGCCACACATATAATGCAAACATCCTGCTGGCTTTTACTGCTGTAGTTGCACTGCAGAAATGAAATCACTTCAGGAAGCCACATCAATTTTACATAATGAAAACATCCGCGGCAAAACTTTATCATTCGTCCTGGACAACCAGGGGGCAGTGCAAAGAATCGCGGAAGGTCACTTAGCCCAAAAGGATAACACTGGACATTAAATTTGGTTGAACCTACTTAAACTGATCGAATGGGGAAACAATATAATAATACAATGGATCCCCGGACACGTCGAACTCAATGGCAATAAAGAAGCAGATGTTCTGGCAAAGACGGCAACAAAACTAGACCAAAGTGACGAACGAATTAACCTGGAGGTGATCAAAACGGTGCTTAAGAGAAAAATGAAGGAGAAGATCATTGTTATGAGATTTGGAAAATTGACAAGGAAGTGGAAAAGGAGCTATCCAGATATGAACGCACATGTCTTGCTCAAGTAAGATCTTGAACATCGAGTAGGCCAGACAAACGACCCCAGCCGCACCGATTGCGATGCCGAAGAAGAAAACATCCTCCATCATCTTATCGAATTCCAAGATGGCACCAACAGCTCTTAAAATCATTCAATAACCCCATGCTAGGTCCAGACAGCATGACAGCAATAGCATTATTGGAACTTTTGAGAAGAACTGGTCGTATAGGCTAGCGCTCATGAGCCTCGACTCGAGTGTTGGAAATCAACAACAAAAACAACAACAGAAATTAATAGGTAATGATGCTTTCAACGGAAGAATTAAGTTGTAAAATCAAGTCATCATTCTCACTAGAGCTTGAGGATGTGTACAACGTTGCGATAAAGATATAAGAGTAAAGTCAAAACCTTTGAAGTCGGTGAAAACTCTAGAAGCTTGGAGATCTGAATTCAAGAAACACTTGCACTTGCTTTACCACGGTACATCTCGAGAATATAACCTGTGTTTTCAGCAAAGATCTAAATGCTTGGTCAACCATGCTGAAGGGACCTCTGGCACGATAGGGATAAGGTTGTCATTGAACCTGCGCATGTTGCGAACTTGAAATCCAACATGATTGCGACCGTAGATGGGTAGATGTGCCTATCGATTGCCATTTTAGGTAGCATTTTCTAAGTCCCTCCCAAACTATGGACAAGTGGTGCATCCCTCAACACCGCTCACTACCTATGCTAATCAGCAGAGCTACTTACCATCACACCGTTCTCGTTTATTAACAGAAATCCAGCCACCGGCTTCCAATTAAAGGAACTTATCGACGTCACCTTGCCGCGTTGCCGCAAGACTTGCGAAAACATTAAAAAAGAGGAAGGAAGAGAACGGCTGACAATGACCACTCAAGGTGGGCACTCGGCTCTGACACTATTATGACACCTAGTCCCTTTTAGCCGTTTCTTAGAACACTCAGGAATGCGTCTTTTAGGGTCGCAATCACACGGCAAACACCATTCAACACCCACATGCAACTGTGTTTTGTGAATGTGAATTGTACCAGATAGGTAGGCCTAATGCATTAAAGCATGTGTACTAGGCGTAGATGCATTATTCTAAGGCACTGATGATTACAAATTACAACATGCAGTTCGAGAGAGAATTATAATGCCATACGCACATTAAGCTGACCAAACGTGGTTTTAATGAAAATCCACTGTTTGACACTAAGAAAACAAAATCCACGAAAATTTGTGGATTTTGGATATGGAAAATTCTACATGTTTATCTACATTGAGACTACACTGAGCTCCCTGGAAAAACGAGGGACATACAGCCGATTGTCTACAGAATGAAGTTTTCACAGATAGAAGAACGAAAGGCTTCCAATACTGCAATCAATGTGTGTAGCAAATTATTCAATGTCATGCAAATTATCCCAGTGATATTCTGGCATGTCTAAGAAAAAACCCTACCGGTGCGCACATGAGGGAAGAATCAAACAAGATGGTCAATAACAAGCTAGATTGTTCGCAATCCCTGTAATGACAACATAAATTACAATAAACTTTAACTATTGACCATCTAGTAAGTCAATCATGTTATTGTTTACTTTAACCATGCGTATTATGTGCAAAGTGCACCTTGCTTCGAATTTGTCCGCATGATGAAGCGCTATGATGGTGAGTTGACGTAGACGTATGATAATAAGTCTTTACACTAATTCAACCAATACAACAAATATACAACCTTTCAATCAAGTGCCTTCTTCACCCCTAGCAAGTGCTCACTCTTTATAGTTCACTTTTCGTCCCGCAATGGAATTCACTTCACACGTTGGACATCTGGCTCTATAATGCCTGTCAGCATTTAGCGTTCTGATATCACCGGCCCCACTTCAAATATAGCATCGCTTGGTCACCGTGGAGCAGTCTCCTGTCTTTATTCTACTGTCATTGTCACGATCTTTGTTCTGATTAACTTGCTTCCGTTACCCCGCCACCACATAATTTAGCCAAATACATAAACAGAAGCGAATATGCAAAGCCACATGCTGCTGATGGGAAAATTCTTTTCAAGATTTCATCAGACATATGAAAGTTTTCAAGATTTTCTAATTTTCGAAATACCCATCTTAGATAGACAAACAAGGTTATGGAAAAACATGCCATAACAACCATTAGAATAACATGTCATGGAAAAATCAATGCCAAAGTCAACGAGGATATCTTGTTAAACGAAGAACTTTTACCTATTATACCGTGACAAATCTAAGTGGGTTGTAACGCGAGGGGGGAGGAGGACCGCTGTTGATGCACGAAAACTCAGTTCAAAATTGAATCGCAAGATTGGTAAGCCCATTCCCTGTCCTCTGTGAAGCTGAAATTTGTCAATGTTGTAGTTTAGGCTTTCGGACCTAAGCAAGAGTTATTTCTACAAAACAGAAAATCAAGCGGTCATATTTCAACTGGACAGAAGGGACAGAGGGACGGGTCTGGATAAGTTGGGGTTTAAGTTCGTGTCCCACCAGTCACACATTTTGCAATAGATTGATTTTTATATTATTACGTCGGATAAGCAAGAAATGCATTCATTTTGCGCAGTCGATTCCATTTCTTGGAGTGACTTACCAGATGAAATCTTTACAATGACCGCAAAAAGTAGGCTGACCAAAGAAACGCGCAACAAACTTGTGATTTTTCACTTCGTGAACATTTTTCTCTCTTAGGGCACCCCTTCTGGCAAAGCCTTTGACCGATGACTTAGGGGATGCCTCTTCTTCCATTGATCCTTGATAATAGCAACCTACTTTCCAAAAAAATTATTGCATGGCCGATAAAAAACAAAGATAACTAATGAATTATACACTTCTACGCTAACCACGCAACAACTGTTTTTCAAGATTTTTGTATCAGCACAGACAAGGCCACTGAAATAAAATAGGATATTTAAATCTTTCCCAAAAAATGATCTGTGAACTAGACTTCTATGATTTTCAGATTGATTTTACGAGGACACGTCCAAAAAGACACGACTTGGATATCACTGCACAATTTCTGCTTTTAAATCATGTTGAGGGCAGATTTGCTAGTGAGTTTCCATATGGTCTTCAAATGATATATCATTCTTCCATATGATCTTCTTGCAAGATTCCCATCTTTGGAGAGCAAGTTAGGGCTCTTGCCAATTGAATTTGACGATGAGTAAATATTTTTCTGACTCAAAGAAATCAAAGCAACACATCATTTTTACAGATGCATTCTCCTCTATCGATAAGCACATAGATATCGAACATCGACAACTAGGTGCAAGTATCATTAGTGCTAGCATCTGATATCTATCCATGAGCACATTAGGTGGAGTCATAGAGTAATGGAGTAGCAACTCAGCATTAATTGGCCCTTTTGATATTTAATTGATATTTAAAATGATATTTAGCATGAAAATAATGGAACTTTCCATCAGCTCTCGACTAAAAATTATCGTGAAACTTTCAAGATATATGCTATGCTGGGTTGCTGGATCAAGTCTGATGACCTAATTGAAATTAGTTGAAGTGGTTGAAGTTGAAATAATTTCACCATTTTTTGTTCCAGTGCAATAAAATTTTCATAAAAAATCAGAATGTGCAAAATTAATCTGTTGTTTTGCCATCTGTAAAAAGTGGCATAGAGTAGGTATATATAGGTAGAGTGTCGGTCGACTCAAAAAAGTATCTGTATACAGTGAAAATTTTTATATGAAAATATTCAGTTTCTTGCGGAGATTACGTTCCCGTGGTCCAAAAAATTACTTGATCAGTTACAAAAAAATTTCAAAATTTTTCCAATTTATATACTACCGAGACGACTCCTCTATGTAAGTAGTATGCAACAAGTTGGATATCAAAAGGAATGAATATTTGCTAATAAGCATCCTAACTAAGCGGAAATTAAGCTGATTATCAAATGAATTTCATGATCCGTGGAAGTCTCCATAAAAAAAGTCGACATCTTGGTACGTGCTTTCTTGGATGAAATTTCATATTTCTAATTCATGAATGTAATAGCAGGTCATCGAGTTGCCAATTTAACAAATATTACCTCTCCAATGCTGTCATGACACGGACAATCTGTAAAACAATATCATTTCCTTCTGCTTTGCTATCATGATCAGTCAATTCCATTGTAATTTCTTCAAATCTGCATAAAAGCGCATATATCTCACATTTGGATACAATTCCGACTGTATCTCCTTTGAGTTCATTTAATAAATTCGAGAGTTTATACACATTGGGGATTTGATAAATGCGGAGTTACCACTCTACATAATATGTATATTCTATGCTACAAGTATGAAACATGGTGTGAAACATGTTGCATATCAAAAGGAATGGATATTTGCTAACAAGCATCCTAATTAAGAGGAAATAAACCCAAAGAATAAACCCGTTTATACAAAATGTTTCTTTAAAGCAACACAAAAATCGCATTCTTATTACATATTTACAGATGGTTGGTGCATCTTTTATACAAACCGAGGCTAACATAGATATCTCAGGACATTTTTTCAAAATAAATTAATGCTAAGTCATTTATAAAGGTTCGTTTAGTTTGGCGCCACATTTATATTTGGATACTCTTCAAGATGGCGCGACCCTTTCGATAATCGAAGTTACTGCTATCAAACGGGAAGTTAAGGAATTTTTCTACTAATTCTGTATTTATGACAAAGAGCATTACTCTTCTCCTCCAAAATTAGATCGATTTTTCATAACTTGTCGCCTACGGAGGTAGCTAAATGTCATAATGCTTCTTTTAAGAAACGTTGTCGTTCAATAGCGATGAAAATACCTTTAGCTGAATTAATGACTTTCTATTTTTTATTTAGCTGGGAAATTCAAAGACAATGGACAATGTATGGGGAAATTGCTACTTTCATGCTTAGTAGCAATGAAAAGCATTTCCTGTCCTTGTTTAATTTTGTTGAGACTCTTTATTAGTCTATGTGCAGATATTATCATATTTTATGTAATGGATATAATGGATAGAGGGTGGCTATGCGATTCTCTGGGATATAGAAAGGGTAATTACACCTTTTTGCATTCTACTTCTAGATAAGTCAATTCAATTTCTGCTGAGCAAGATATCCATTAATTTATCATGTCCGATTTCTAGATAATCCTTGTCAATCTGCTATTCATAGAACAAAGATGCATTGATAGTACATTCGATATCGTTATTCTGAAATTCAAATTCTGGAAGATCTCGTGTAGAGCTTCTGGATACTGTCTCCTTAGATCTCACTTTTCAGAAACAGAATTGAAATAATGAAGATACATGTATATTACCATTCAAATGACAGCCTAAATCGTCGGCGCGTATAGCGCCAGACGATTTAGGCTGATCATTTCGTCGGTTACATTCCAAACTCACGTATCTCAAATATTGGCGATTTTGAGATTTTTGGTTTTTTAATAGCTTAAGTCGTGCTTTACAGTATCACACCAAAATTAGAGCAAAATAGGTTTTTATACTAATTTTAAAGAAGGAGGACCAACTCACATACGATGCTTTCCTTAAATAAATGATATTCCAAGATGACGTATTGAGATGCATGAGTTTGCCTTGAATAGCTATGATATTTATTTTGAATACGTGATTTTGACACTGATAGCATTTTATTGATTAGCCCGTCGAAGAACCTATCCTGTCATTCCAAACTAACGTAATTGAAATACGTGAGTTTGCCATGCAAATATCTATGGCATCTGTTTTCAATGCGTGGTTTGTTCAATGATAAACAGTTTATCAAATTGATACAAAAGAGATTGTAAACAGTTACTGTTAACAATCTCTTTTTGTATCAATTTGATTTGATTAAACTTTTAAATTTGATTGAAACTTCAAAATACATTGTCACAAATTAACAACATAATCATTGTGTTTTTGAAATTATCTATCACGAAACCAGCGCATCCGTCCCTTCATCAATTGAATCTTGAATTCTGCTGAGACATTTAATATTATCCGATCGAAATCTTCGAAATGAAGAGAGGAATATCGATGGTGCTTGCGGCTTTGGAGAAAATAGAAGAAAATAAACGTGAGTACAACTTATGAATTCCTAATCAAGCCCTAATCCCCTACATCGCCAATCCCTAATCAAAAGAATTGAAACATGGATAGTCAAGATTACAAAATAGCTAATACGTAGCGAAATTTAATAAAAAATGTCAATTTCTAGGTCTTTGTAACTGTACTTCTTCATGTAATTTAAGTAAAAGCTTCAGTAATAAAATAATGAACTAAATATAAGCTATCAGTTGTAAAGCATTATGATATATCTTAGAAATACATAATTGAAATTAAGGCCTAAACATTATACTCGTAAGAAAAGAAACTATACTAAATTAAAATGTATTCATTTATCTGGTCAATTAATTACTTCAAACATGCAGCTAAGTGAATCACTGGGCTCGGCCCTACCCTTCCCCCTGGTCGATTTTCTAAAATGAATCAGAAGCAGTGACCAAAATTGATTATTTCATTTATTTTTCCAGGTCGAAAATATTCAGTATTGTCTGCAGAGAAAGTTCTCTCCTCCATCAAATCCATCATGGTGGAAAACGACGGACAGGAAAATGACGTACTTCACTACAACGGTGACCATTCATACACTCCAATAATCTCCAACCCTTCTCCAACCTCTTTGATCGGTGTGAATCAATGTGATGTTTCTTTTGACTTGATACGGGATTTTCCACTCGACAATCCAGTTGGAACTTCAGATTTATTTGCGGATGTTCCGATTGACATTCCTGCGACGGGTTATTCAGTGGCGATTTCTGATTTGCATGAGTTTACAATTGATTCTAATGCCCACATAGTACTCGATGATCTACTCAATGGCACAAACGATCCACTTGATGTCGCAAACGATTCACTCGATCCCACAAACAATCCACTCGATGTCACAGATGATCCACTCGATGTCACAAACGATTCACTCGATCCCACAAACAATCCACTCGATGTCACAGATGATCCACTCGGTGCCAAAAACGATCCACTTTGTGGCACAAACGACCCACTCAGTGCCACAAACGATCCACTCGATGTCGCAAACGATTCACTCGATCCCACAAACAATCCACTCGATGTCACAGATGATCCACTCGATGTCACAAACGATTCACTCGATCCCACAAACAATCCACTCGATGTCACAGATGATCCACTCGGTGCCAAAAACGATCCACTTTGTGGCACAAACGATCCACTTGATGCCACAAACGATCCACTCAATGTCGCAGACGATTTACTTGATGGCATAAGAGACCCGCAAGTCGTAAATACTACTGAAACTCATAATAACGATAAAATAGAGACATCCTTCGAAATTGACGGTGTTCCTGTCGAACAATTGAATTCAAATTCTTTACCTACTCCAAGCCGGAAAGTGAATAAGCGCATAATGAATAAGAAGTTGAAAGATAACGGTAAATCATATCAAGATCGGCAAGGCAGAAAACGATTGGAACGCAATTTATTGCCAAGATGCAATCACACAGAGAATGAGAAACGTTTTTATTGCCACCAATTTACTGATGAGTTGCGATCATGTATTTTCAACAGTTTTTATGAAAAGGATCTTCAAGAGCAGCGCAATTTCATTGCAAGACATGTCATAATCGTTGATTCAAAAGATCGCCCGGATGAAATCAATAAGAAGAAAGGGCTGTCCCTAAGATACCATCTTACTATGACTGATCTGAAAATATCTGTTTGCAAGTCGATGTTCTTATCAACGATAGGACGTACTTGTGACCAACAAGTGAGAACCGTGATAAAGAAGACTGACAGCGAAGGATTTGTTAACAAAGATGCTAGAGGCGGTGCTCGAAAGGAAATCATTCAGAAAAGTATCAGAAATTCAATAAAGGAGCGCATCAACTTATACCCGAGAGTAGAGAGCCACTATACCAGAAAAGATTCGACATGCCACTATTTGAATCCAACACTTACTGTATTGAAAATGCATGAAATGTACCAGGAATGGGCTAATAACCAAGATCTTACCGTGGCATCTTTGTCGACCTGCAGAAATGTATTCAATAGCTTGAATATCAAGTTCTTCAAGCCAAAAATAGATCTATGTTACTTATGTGCAACAGCAAACCTGGCTTTTCCAAATGAAGAAACAGAGATGGAAAGGGAGAACAGAAACACATTGCAATTAAGGTGGGAGGAACATATTTCGGAGAAGAACATCGTGAGGGAGCAGAAAAAAGACGACAAAGAATGCGCCAAGGTAAATGGAGGGATGGCTGCTGCTGTATTTGACCTGATGCAGGTAGTCTATTTGCCTATTTCAAACAACTCGTCCATATTCTATAAAAGGAGATTATCTTGCTATTGTTTTACGATATTCGATTTGGGCTCAGGTCAAGGATATTCATTTTGTTGGAATGAAACAGAAGCTCACAGAGGTGCAAACGAAATATCTTCGTGTGTATTTCACTACCTGAGAGACATCGATACATCTTCTTTGGATACTAAGAAGATCACTCTATATGCTGATGGATGCGCTGGGCAGAATAACAATAGCATACTCCCTGCCATGATACACCATTTCCTGGCATCCTCCAAAACGATCGAATGCGTCACATTGACTTATTTTGTAGCAGGACATGGGGAATCTGAAGGAGATGCCATGCATTCAACGATAGAGGGTGGAATAAAGCGGGCAGGCAATGTATTCGTTCCTCAGGAACTCACTACAATTACCAAAATGTCATGTCGGAAAAAGCCATTTAAGACCTTCACGTTGGCAAACAATGAGTTTTTTGCTCGATTTCAAAAGTTACCGGAACGAGCAAAAAGTTCTTCTACGCAATAGGACTCTTCGAACGAGCTCGAACCATTTAGACGACGAAAATAAGAAAAGTTAAATTAGAAAAAGGCCATGATCAAATTTTTTTGAAATTCAGCCACCATTATGATGAATGGGACATTTTGGACATAAACACAAAACGAAATAGAAATCTAAATGAGCCCAAGCCACTATCAAAAGATCCTGTCAAGCTGTCCAAAGCTAAATATGACGATTTGTTGTCTTTGTGTCGTGGGACGACCGCCCGGACATGCCGAATTCTACCGCAGTCTTCCTCATTCTTGATACCCTCATTCCTTATTTTTGATACAATTACAATGTAGAAATTATTGCAAATCAATTACACATTAAATGTACTACTGCAATTATCGTTGTTGAAATATTATACTGCTCATTGTCTTCTAAATTCATGTTTTTGATTGAATCAATTATTGATATTTGGAATGTAGGCACTTTAATGATGCATGGATTATGCCTACATGCTTTAATGATATTTGAATATGATTATAGCTAAATACGATGATTGCAATCAAATTTGGCATCGACCTATTCAGTTCGTTAGATACTAAGCGAACGAGTGCATTATTATAATCGTTTATTTAACATTGCAATACCGTACACATTAGGCCCTATAACGTATTGAAATAATCTTAATATAAAAATACACAGGCTATACAAGCCTTGTATAACGATGAAATTGTAAAAGACATCATGTTCATGATTTTAGGCCTATGTTTATGTTAGGCTATAAACTTTACGTTTATGATTTTTTAAACTAGCTAGAAGTAGAAGTATAGTACGTAATTATTACGTACTCACTAAAATCAATGTTCAAATAGCAGTCTTAATTTAAAAAGTAAAACTAGCGTAAGATGTGTTCAGCTTCTACTAATGATACAGATCTACTTCAAATAGCCAATAATGTAGCCTACAATGCCGTGCCTCCAGCGTACCATCATATTGATTATTTTAGACAATCTTTGTTGCTCGTATAAGCCCGTATCTTAGCCTACTCATGTAATGACTATAAGGTATAATACACAATTTACATGTATATCTATACATGAAGAGTCTTGATGAGCAGTAATTATAAGCCCTATAATTTGTTTCAGAGACAACGGCTAAAAATCTTAGGACCTAAGATATCCTCAGCCCTAGCCTATGGCTATTCTTTTAGGTCGCGTAGGCTAATTCAATTTGATAGGTCCAGGCCAATCCCTCTGGCCAATCTTGTTGAAAACACCCTGCGCTTCCATTTACATAATCACGTAAACGTTGGAAAATTACAGCAGTTAAAAATTGCAATAACTTCTCAAAACTTAGGCTACATCATGTCCTTTATGTACCTATAAGCTAGGCCTACTGCATGCAACAACCAACCCCCTTTTATGGTCGGGTTTGTTGTTATCTAAGCTTTTCTGATTATCAGAACGTCTAAGAACTTCAGAATTATACAGTGGGTTTCCCTTTTCATTATTGATTTAACTTAATTATGATTTATTATTCCACGTATTTTTAACTGTAATGCGGAAATTAGTTATTCCAAACTCACGTATCATAATAAAACCTTTTAATGACTATACAAAACATCAAATTGATAAATTACGCCTATATAAGTATAGCTAACTGTCATATAATTGCGTATGTCAAATAAGAAGTCATATAAATAAAAGGTTTGCCTGTACGTCGAAATTTTCTATATTGAAAACCTATTTATGTAATTTTCCACGATTGTCGAAAATTGAGATACGTGAGTTTGGAATGTAGCCGACGATTTGAAAGGTTATGCATTGTTACTGAACCTAATATCTATGATATCAGAAATCCAAGATTTTGATCCGTAAAACACTCAAATCTATGATAATTTTCTACATAGCCCAAGCAACTCAGAACATTAAAGTATGTCAAGCTTGAGATATCTACGAGTCCAAATTACAGGTCATAGGAATCACCTCAATGCCATTTTCACTGGGAACGCGAAGATGAATGGTGAAATGCTCCTATCTCAATGGTATTACATAGCAAATTAGACGGCCTTAATTATGCAATTAAGGCCGTCTTGGATTTGGAGATATATAAACGACTTTCATAGAAAAATGACAGGCGAAATATCGGCGGACAACCCTACTTACTCAGTAATGCCTACTCGAGCATTTCTCATGGGATTTTTGGATAAATGCGCTTGATATTTCCTTTTTGTTGCTTCTCATAGTACCTAGACCTAACAATCTTCGCTCACTTCATCTATGTTCGATAAATCAAGAAATGTAAAGAGGTTATCAGTACACGCTTCTGCTCAAAACGTCTTCGGGTCAAAAATGACCTAGTCGGTCTTATACGTATATACGTTATGCTCGTAGTACTCTTTGGGCCAACATATATGAAGCGAAGCAATAAATGAAAATAGAGATTAAAAAGATAAAATAAAAGCTCACCTGGTTCTCCTTTCTTTGTTAATCTAAGCATGATAGTCTGTTCGGGTCATTTTTGACCCGATCGGCAGTAGGCTCTATGGGTAAATGAACTCGAGTTGATACCCAGTAAAATGTGAGATATGCGAATTTCTAAACTTTTGGAGAAATTTGCACGGATTTGACTGATCAAGATGGCATTACCGGTATAGAAAGCGTAAAGTACTTTGCAAATTCCCCGAGTCATGACAACCTTGAAGAGGTATAACAGTTTGCTAATAGCAATTCGATGGGCTACTATTACATTAACACTCAGCCCTATTAGCAAGAGTATTTTCTTAAGCATGATCATACCACACCGCCATTGAAAGAGCAAAATGTCATAAGACAAAGATCATAATGAACTTTAAAAGATGTAAACATGAGTCCACTATTCAGATTCAAGAAATGAAACAATTTTAGTGAATCATAAAATCCTTCATGAAATTCATGTGGTTCACCCAATCTGCTCAATTTCCGCATAGTTAATTCACTCTTCTTGTTATCTAATAAGTTTCATACTTATGTAGCGGCCTCGCGTCGCTAGTATATATACAGGAACAATTTGAAAAACTTTGGCTACTTAAAAAGTGATCAAATATTTTTTAGACCGCAGGAACGTTATCTCCGCAAAAAGCTGAATCTTTTGATACATAGATTTTTGCTGTATGCAGACATTTTTTTGAGTCAACACTCTACCCACTAATATATTACTCCCCTGTGGGAACGAATCTTGCGAAAGAATGGCGGATGTCAGCTACAAAATATCATGCTACAGTCAGTCATATTTGCGGCATATTCGCTGGCGAAGTTCGCCGGCGACAATTCGCGAATTCGCGTTCTATATACCACCTTTTACTTTTGATTTTCTCTCTTATTTTCTTTAGTAATCCGCCTCTTAAGCAGAGGCTCTATTTTCTCCCTCACCTCCTCACCATTGCCCACATATGGCTAATCTATCTAAGAAAGAAGTGCAGACTCACATTCTTTGATAAGATGAAATTTTAGAGAATCCGCTTACATCAATTTTCATTACATCTTTTGACATTCAATAAGTTACAACAATAACAAATATTTGAATAATATCATAGTATTTACTATGGCATTTATGGAAGACAAGTACCTTTTTAGTTTAAGCTTTCGTGAATTAAAAAAGATCCCTTTTTAACAGATCAAACTGAGTATACAATTTATTTTCATGTGAAGGTAATATACGAACTTGGGCCTGCTGCTTATCACTAATTAGTTGCTATAACATTCACTATTTCGCCGGTTGGCGAAAAATCAGCTCAAATTAGCTTAACAAACATCCATCAATTAGTTACAGCAACTCACTCGCCACCTACCGCTTTTGGATTTTAGACGAACTTCTAAAAATAGTAAAGACGACTTTCACATGCAGCGATGATTTTGTTGCAAAATTGAGCAAGAATATATTTGGCCACAAAATCGCTAACTCACCAGAATCTCTTGATATTAGCGAGATACGTTCCCACACGGTCTATGTCCTCTATCTTTAATTTAAATTCCCTTATATTTCTATATTTCTTGGGCTATATTTCTTGGATGTTGTTATAGAGCTGCTTTAGTTGATTTTCTTCATGCAAAATTTTTCGTTATTGCCAACTTCATCGAATCATTTTTGCAGCACTGATTCCCTCAGCCATTCCATTTGATTTTGCGAGACTTTTGAACCTCTTCGCTGCATGGAGGCGCATTCAAACCAAAACAATTTTACTACGCGTATGTGCTCATGAAAGATGACTATTATTTTTGGAGCCGATGAGTGATCAGATCATCATGACATTCAATGCTTAAAGTCTTCATAAGGCTCGATTCATCGTCCAAGGGACCATATAGTGCCATAATGCAACTCGCGCGAGTTGTTTATTGACGACATCATGGGGGAATTGTCAGTTTGACTCATCTCTAACACCCCATTACGGTTTGCCATCTAAACATGCAAACATTTGAATGACTGCCGCTAATTGTATTCATGCAGAACCTACAAAACCAGGGAAATTTTGAGAGATGATCATAATTCCATGTACAAAGACTGCATCTTTTTCTCAACTACCTTATCCTAGTCGTCACGTGTTGTTTAGTAAAAAGAAGTAGCTTTATGCTGTCTGCGTTGCGGACGGAACACCATCGCCGATATACTTTACATAGCTGAAGTGGGAAACTGAACAAAACAACTATCGTCAGTTCATTCTCCACTGCAGCAAAATCAGTGGATTATTATCTTTGGGATGGGACAAATCTAGATGGGAAAAATGGGTATTTTATTCGGTCAAGGATTTCGCTGAGTTCATATTGGATCAAGAAGAATTGTCCGGTCTTCGTCATATCACCCGGCATATATAGAATGTAACAGCAGAACTTCATGAAGTCTTGTACATGACATGTCGGAAGTCGTCACAGAGAAAAGGTATAGTGCAGTTTGCCGGCTTGAAGCATGCTTGACAATGTACTTTGATAACTGAAAGCTACTACCGGTATTTGTTTGAGAGATGCACATGAATTATCTTGCACGTCCATTCAAAACTGATCGGACTGGTCGATAGGCGATAGTCAAAGTATCAATTATGTCAACAACTGTTGCCAGCATAGCATTTCAATAGGCCTACTTTCAACAGCCTACTCATGAAAGGTGGCAACTTGGATTGCAGATTTTGTCAGCAAATGACACGCAAGCTACTTCATAAATGGTCTTTTTAAAGCAAATTAGTTTGCCGAACACATACTCAGCATTCTTGCATCACTTGCTGTAATTGACCCAGATGTATAAAACAGAAATAGCTGTAAATTTAGGCCCAAGCTTACATAAGTTTTGAAATATGTTAAACTCTTCGGATGAATCAATCTCATCATGATACGTCAGTTATTGAATGTAAGAAGTAAAATTGATACTATAGATCAGAAATACTACCAAAAAATATGAAGTTATCTGGATTTAACCGTGAAAATTACCCAGATACAACAATTATTCTTACCATAGTAGGTCTAAATTCCATCATAATCAACAATAATTATTATTGTTCAATCTTGACTCAGAGGACTCATTTTAAAGATCCATAATTTGCTTCAGATACATGGTGAGGCACCCCAAGCACATTCTAGCTAGGTATAAAGTGGAACACCGACCAGCCGTTGATTCAATTTTCATCTGCATGATTTCACGATTCACTAAATTTATGTTTCATTTCTTGAATCTGAATAGTAATTAATGTAGACCCATTTACATCTTTTATTAAAGTTTATTATGATAATTGTCGTTTCCAAAACTTGAATACTCCTTTTGAATATGCCCATTTCCAGATTACATGTAGAAGTCCGAAACTCATGATAAATAGTTTTATTGCCCTGCGCTCGCTGCCTCTTTCAGGGTTGACGGCAGAATGATACAATCGTTGTCACACCATAAAATGAATACTGATCATTCCAAGACAGTCAACTGGATATTGGACTCGGAATCATGTAAAATACAACACCACGACACAAAAGTGCAAGAAGAGACATACTACTATTCGAAACTAAGAGTAGCAAGAGAGATAATGACTGAGAAGTTCAGTCATTATCTCTCTTGCTACTCTTAGTTTCGAATAGTAGTATGTCTCTTCTTGCACTTTTGTGTCGTGGTGTTGTATTTTACATGATTCCGAGTCCAATATCCAGTTGACTGTCTTGGAATGATCAGTATTCATTTTATGGTGTGACAACGATTGTATCATTCTGCCGTCAACCCTGAAAGAGGCAGCGAGCGCAGGGCAATAAAACTATTTATCATGAGTTTCGGACTTCTACATGTAATGATAATTGTCTTTGATTATGATATTTAATAAGAAAAACTCATGCTAATCAGGCAAGTAGTAGGAACCCTCTGAATTGCTAATTAAAGAACCATTACCTCTCCAAGGTTGTCATGACATGGAGGATTTGAAAAATGCTTACTATTCCTTCTGTATTGCTATCACAATCAGTCAATTTCGTGGAATTTTCCTCAAAACTGCAAAAAATTGCTTATCTCACATTAGGTAATGGGTCTAAACTCGAGTTCATTTAATAAAATCGAAACTTCATGCACATTGGGGATCTAATTAATACTGAGTTGCTACTCTACCTAACTTACTATGTCTCAAGAGTAACATTTTGTACGTCTCCTTATTGGTTGATTTATTTATTGACCGATATGTACTTCTCAATATAGACAATGACCCATATTCTATAAATTTTCTCCGCGGCTTGATTTCAATATGCTATTTGAATAGATCGAGCCATTCAATTTTCAAATACAACACAATTACTTTAAATCACGGAATGATGAAAATCAATGATCTAGTTGATTAATTGAGGAAGCACGAATTGAAAATATCAACAGAGATGTTTAGAAGACAAAGTATCATCTTTATTCATTTCTAATCAGATTATTATCACTACATATCAAAATATCTAGTTATTAACGTATCACATCAGATTTGCGTCCTCACACATCCGAGCAAACATAGAATCAGAAGTTGCCATGAGTGCAGTTGGCGTGTCGAATTCCTTTATCAAGCCTTTGTCTAATACCATTATCCTGCAATTGAAATTAAGGCTTGTCATTTAATAGCCGGACGAGAAATCATGCACATTCTAGTGCATATCACAGATTCATCACATGTATCGTATCAATTTGCTTGATAATAATTTGCTTTCAAACATCAAGTAATACTAATTCAACAAAAAACACATGCAACGCAATAAGAAATTTGACTGATCACGATGCATCAAAATAAAATTACACCGAGAGCCGATAATGTTGCTCTAATGTAAATTCTATGGAAAATGAAAGCTGTTAACATATCTGTAAATTACGACATATTCTTTAAGGTTTTTGGAGAAAGTTCAATATATGCTTGATCTTCTTACTCAAGCAATTGACTGAACATTATTTAAGCACAGAACTTAATATGAAAGGCAATTAATTACAACATTGAACCTTGTGGAAATGCAAGATGCAGTATAATGACAAAGTTAATATTTTTTTTAACTCAGAGATAATTGCCTCTGACGATTGTCATTAACCACGAAACCACGCATATAATTCCTCATTTAATTGTCATTGTCTACTTATATCTCTAAACCGATGGTGCAATAATATCGAGTAATGACTATTTGTACATTGTAATATGATATCTATGTATTGCAATATTCACTACGAGTATGTATCATAGAATCCTGCCCGCAATGACTTTACCATAGAATCATATTACAATGCAACTGTGAGCATGTTTGAATCCGGACAGTAATGACTATCAGCCTCGGCTGCTAGCGCCATAATCGGCCTGGATGGAATGTCGAGTGAGTAATATTTATTTGAATTTTCAGATTGTCATTGCGATGCATACTTTCGACAAAGAAGATTTCTGAATGTCATAACTAATTGATTACAGAATTTAAAACTAATAACAATGCGATGTTGAACTCAAAATTCATACAGCAATCTCGTGCGCAAACGTGCACTCGATCACTGTATTAATTTTTCGTTTAATATCTCTGCATTGCCACGTACGAGTCCGCGTTAGCTGCAAAAATCATGAAAAGAAGGAAGTAAAAAAGAAAAACGTCAAGGAAAAGTCATAAGTGATCGTTCGATCTCAGATCGACCAACGGAGGCAGCATTTCACTTGATGATGGCCTCCGCATTAGCCCGAATAAGTGACCGAGATTCTACCACAATTTTATGTTATCGCATCATTGAATGTCACTCCCGTTTGTGTCGACAGTCTGCAACTAAAGCGAGTGACTTCTAAATTGTAGACGAATATCATTTTACAGGAAGTCTATGTATAGATCTAGATGTGTAAGTGGACATTGTACGATAGTTAAACCATGCCTGTTTAACTCTATTATGTAATTTTCCTATCTATGTGATGGCGATATGGAACGCGAACGCCTGAGAGGTACTGTTTACTCAGATTTTTATTATTCCCCGGGATCTGTTTACTCGGATTTCTATAAATCAAGAATATCTTGGTTAATCAATGTCAAACAGACATGGTTTAAAACGACTATATCATGGCTAAATCTAGTTCACAGCAGGTCTCACTCTCGGGCAATTGTTCATGTAAACATGCAATTACCAGTGTTGAGACCTTCTAAAATAGATTTAGCCATGATATAACCTTTACTTATGAGTCATTCTATCACAGGACATAAAAGAATAAAATTTCTATAATTTCATAGTTTTGCCATGAAAGTGTGAAAATAATTGAAAACGGTGAAAATAACTGAAATGCTCATTTGTAAGAACAGTTCAGTTACCTTCACAATTGATGCTAGAGCATGCTCTATATAGGACGAGAGCTACTGACGCTTTCTTCCTAAATTCGCGCACAAAAGGCTTACTAGCATGGATTTATAATTCTTGAAACGCTGAATACAAAAATCAAATTCGTAAGTGTCACAGTCAGTCGCTTTCGATTATATGCAAGGTTAAAGGAGTCCCATTGGAATCCAATGGTAAAATTCAATATCTGTCGATTGCAAAACACTTGGCAATTTTCGCACATTTTCCTTTGTAGAATGCTATTTATCAGAATGCCATGAAGTTTGAAACATAATTGCGTTCAGGTCATAAACTTTAATATAAAAGTTGAAGTGAGTCACATGATTCAGTATTTGAAGTTTGAGAACCTCTACAAAATGAGTAAATTCCATGTTTTGACTTAATATTGGCGATTTTACCTATAAGCGAAAGCGACTGGCTGTGACACTCAAGAATTTGATTTTTGTATTCAGCGTTTCAAGATCTACAAATCCAGTTATTAAGCCCTCTGTGTGAGAATTTAGGAAGAAATCGTCAGTGACTCGATTCATTTGCTAGAAAAAAATGTGATCTATAACATACTAGAAGAGTTAATGTTACTTCAATTATGGCACATTATTACGTAGTGTTCATATCACGATAGAATGCATTTGCTTGCTCCATTTAGTTTTCATTTGTTTACTAACCACTTCTTTTTCATTTTTCATCGGTCTACCATTAGAAGGAGACAGCATCAGGATTTTCAGATTTGAACATCAAATTGTCCAGTTAGTTCAACTTAACTTGCTAATTTGTGTTAATGTTTTGGTTATATTTGATAGCTTATTACTTATGACTGTTCGTTTGATAAACATGTTACATTCCTTTGAACTGTAGGGAATGTCCATTAAATCAATCGTAGGGATGCCTTCCAAAAGCAAATTTTGCAAGTCAATTTTAGAAAACAATTAAGCAATTTTGTGGCAGTTTTCTTGCTCAATATGGCTCCATTAGTTCAACATTATCATATTTCAGGTCATTGATTACTTCATCCGGGTTTCCTGCAATTTCGAAAATGCCTTCATACTGTCTTCTTCACTAAAATTTCTGTTCTAAGCTTTGTGATTCATCGCACATGTTGAGATGCAAAATTTGAATTGGTGCTGGCGCATCGCCTAACAACTTTCGTCGACCTCTTCGACCTCCTTGGTGTGCGGTTACGTCTTAAATTAGGCCTAGTGTTTTATTGTGCTTTGGCTTTGTTCATTTCTGTCATTCATACGTCAATGTCACAATTATCAAATTGAACACAGCAGAATTGCATCTTGAACCAACTGCATCCATAGCTGAATTAAAACTGAAAGTAACTGACTTTTGAATATGAAGGTCAAAATCATAGAACTAGGATATGATTTATCATTGCCTTGTGCTGATAACTATGGTACAAAATAGTTATAACAGAAAAAGTTCTATTGAATGATTATGTACATAGTTGCATTTTACAATTATGACATAAGTGTGATGTGCATACACACTATCTAAGTATATAAAAAGTTACAAAAAAACAAGAACTAAACTGGCTCCGTACTCCCTAAATCTCGTGATCTATGCAGAATACTCATGGTTTGAAACTATGAAAATAAATCTCCATACACCACATTTGTCTATGGCATAATGCATGATTTTGCAAGGCTTTCTATGTCCACAAGTTAATAAGTTCGACGAAGTAGGTAATTATTTTCCTGGTTGGAAATTATTAACCTGGTGCAGACTTCTATGAAAAAAGTCGTGCATTACAACAGATAATGCATAGATTCCTTTGGTCATTATTTGTCATAATAACCTCGAGCCTTCGGCTCTCGGTAATTATAGCAATAATGACCTCAAATCTATGCATTATCTATTACATAACTACTCGTACTACATGGAAATATCACATGAGATTTCTCGGTAAATAATGTAGCATTACATCATGGATTTTCAGGGCAGTAATATCAGACATAGGCGAAGCTGCGCCAGCAGCCGATGATGTAATGCTATTGCTTGTAACTCTTGAGAAGTCTATGAATATTGCAATTCTTGATCACTGTTAGTCACAGCAGGGATGTCTATGAATGATATCTCACTACAAAAAGATTCGTCGGAAAGACGTCGGAACGAGGTATGGTAGTCGCAAAAAGGTCGGGAATTTTTTTTGACCCTTAACATGCTAATTCTGACCTCATTTCTTTGAATTTAAGCAGAAATTATGATAAAAATGGCTTTTTTGATTGAGTTAATTGTAGCAAGACATGAAGACGTGCGGACATGATTGTGATGATATTGATTACTCAAACAAGCTTCAGAAAGGGAAAGGAAAATATATAACACTTAATTCCTGATCAATTGACGTTTTCATGTAATTCCATAGACATCCTACTTGTGAAATAGCAGATAGGAGGCCTAGGGTGTCTTTTTTATAATGAGGCTTTGGTTTCCGACGTCGTACCGACCATCGGCCATGCGGACATTCTGTTCCTCGGAACGAGTTCGTTTTCGACGTCGGACCGACGTATCTTTTTGTAGTGGGATAGAACTCGGGATACACAACTCCCAAAGAATGAAGAATTGACTGTGGGATGACGTTTTTTATGACAGTGGAAATTTCTATGTTTATTTGAAATTTCATACATTGTATTTAGGTTCGTATATCTTTCAATGTTAAAATATTGAACCGCAATATACATGTTTAGCATATTGTGGTTCAATCATAGATAACCTCAACACAATGATATTGCAATTCAGATCTCAGAACCGCAATAAGCCATGGCTTCGTGCCTGACGGCCCTCAGCCTTATAGCATATTGCGGTTCAGATATCTGAACTGCAATATTACATTGCTGCAATGTTATTTTAGTCATACCTCATAAATGCTGCCCAAATGTTAAGTGTTGTCAACCGTTGAGAAAATAAGGATTATATGTGTAGAAAATCAGAAAGTGGCTTGCATTGTTGCCAAATGCTGTCGTTCGAAAATTGTGCTACTCAAATCTCGGAACTTTTATGAGTTTTGCGACACACATGTATCTTCTGGAACGCGGTTTAGTATGGACTGACAAGCTTTTAAGTGACAATACGAATTCTTGCCCGGCGTAACGCAAATTCAGTATAATTTACAGAATAAACATGGAGTTTCTAGATCTTCGATAAGATGTCGACAAGTTGAATTGACTGGTTTAATGAATGAAGATTCATTTCAATTTCTTAGCGAGGAGCTTGAGTGCAAAGCTTGTTATTTTGTTGTCGATTAACTCAACGTAACTGTCAATTAATTAACAACATTTCTTTGATTTTCACGGAATATTCCAATGCTGTCCAGTGTCCAGTCATATATACTTGTAACAATATTCAGAAAATTATAATGATCATTTCAAGTTATTCAGATAGAATATAACGACGACAACAACTTCAACTGAATTTTGAAGAATCTAATGGACAAAGAGTGTTTGTGGCCCACTATCTAAATCAAAACTTCGCAAATAGCAAGTCATATTACAGTGATTTTAAAAACATGCAGACTAGATTGATTTATGACGTGATTTTTGCACCAGTGACACATCCAGATATTTTTGAGGCGCTGCGGAGATCAGATATACATGCATATATTGCAAGCTTTGGTTTTGTGTTATTCCGACTTCATTATTTGGTTTGATTTCGACAAGCTAACTGCCTACATGAAAGTTACATGTATACTGGGCTACATGTAGTTCATCGCAATATGAGCGATCATCAAGGGAAAACATGTGCAGAAATCGTCCTTGTTGTAGCCCTACGGCAAAATTTGATAATACACTGACTACAATCATCATAAAAGTGCATGAAGGTATTAATAAGGAAGCACAATTATAGTGATCGTCTCAATCAATGAGAAACCGGAATTAGAAGATTTCAGTTGCGGTGCTGGGTGGTATAACGATGGCATAGCAATTCATATCGAAGTGCAAATGTGAGCGCAATCATTTACATGTATAAACACGCATCTGCATTTGCGTATCTAAACTTATAGAAATAATACTTTTTCGCGTGCAGCGATTGCGGTGCACCGTGGATACACCACTGCTGTGCGAAACCTTGAACGGCTACAGGACGAGTGGAATTCCTGTTGCTTCGGAGACATTTTCTACCTGATATTCAACAAATCTGAATGTTGTATCGTGCAATATATTCAGTGGTGTCTAACTCCTTGGAGAGAGTACTTCTTTGAAAAGATAGTGATGGTTCCAAATGGTTCGACGCCTGGAATAATTCCACAACTGCATCCATCCATTCTGAAGTCTCTGAAGCTATTCAAATTGTCGCAACTCCAAAATAAAGAAAGCACACCATATCAAGCGATCCACCATCTAATGATGACATGCACAGTGATATAGCTACTTGATATTATGAGCATAAAGCATGTGCGACATGGACATGAACTTCTGATCCACACTATCTTAATCAGGCAGCGAATAATAAATGCACCATCAAAATGTTAATCGTATTTTACGGAATTTCTTTAGAAATTTGATGGTAAGCTTATCCAAAAACATTAAACAATGACAGCAAATCGGCATAATAATCATTATAAAATCAGCTGGATTTACACTAATCTTCTGTGTAATGCGTAAGTGCATGTTACACATCACATTGATGCCGACATTACTTAACTGGATGTATTTCCATGAAGTCTTATAGTTTCAATTAGTCTGAAAACATGGATAAAACTGTCAACGTAAGCGTTGCGATTTGCAAAAATTCAGCCCACAGTCAATTGTCCACTCTTTGGGAGTTGTGTATCCCGAGTTCTATATCATATTATTCATAGACATCCCTGGTCACAGATAATGGAGAGATGAAGAAATCTTTGATTGACTTTTACTGAAGTCTATGAAAGTTTGCTCTCTCAACATAACATTAATATGGATTTTTGAGGGCAACAATGTGTCATTATTATGTAGATTCTGCATTGCTACATAGCAAAATCTACATAATAATGATATTGTCCTAAGCTGTATTTCTATGGGAAAATATTGATATGATAAGTTTTGGGGAAACTATCATGGAAAAGCTTAGGACAATGTAGGACATTAAATGAGGCGCGTAAGCCCCTGAAAATGTCCTACATTGTTGCCCGAAAAAGCTATGTTAATAATATTGTGCTTAATTGAAATGAAATGAGCAGCAATGTAGGGAAAAAGCGGGTATGGATACACATGTAGATATACCCTGATTGAGATTTCAAAAATGTATTTCACATGCATAGATAGAGAAATCATCATTACGGGATACATTGTTGCCTTCCTTTTTCCACATTGTACCGTAGCTCAATTACACACAATAGATTTAATTCATGAAAAGTTTGAAAGTCGATGAATTTTTGCAAAATGTGAATAGATTTAAAATCCAGATTTCTATCTAAAAGTAATTTGAGATATCAGTTTACCGATTCATTCATTAATGGATTCTCAAACTAGATTGACGGTTCATGGCTATCTGGTGCGGTGAGAATTCTATGTAATGTATTCCATCTTTTCTAGTTTCAAGTGCGTCCTTTGTCCTAATATATAAAAATAATTATTTATTTTCGGTTAGGTTCTGCTATGTTTCCTCAGGCTTGGAGAGACCTTCCATATCGTACATTCGATATGGTTGGCCTGGCCCCGCCATGTGGTATAGGTTGGAGGTTAGTGGCCGAAACCTTGCTTAATGCAGCCACATGGTTCCTCCCTGATGACTCCATACATAGCAAACTTAATTTTGGGTTTTTTAGGTTTCTAATTTTCACCTTTTGTTATTTTTAGTTAGCTTCTCGTCAGGTCCATGACGAACTCTTATTTCAGTTCTTATATGATAAAAATAAAATCGTTTATGAGTATTAATTTATTTCCCTTGCCGTCTTCAGTAGAGTAGACTTGCCTTTATACGTATTTCAGTACCTGCTCTATACTAGAGTAGGTTACTCTATGTTGTCAGTATTAATTTATATTCATTCGTTCGTGACTTTTAATTACCTAATTATTTACAGGATTCTCCACTAGGGTAATTGTTTAACTTTGGCATCTTCCGTTTCCTGGATCCTTCGAATTTTTTTGACCGTGTCGTGTCTTGATTCGATGTGAAATTGGCGGGCGTATAATGGTGCATTGTATACCCTCCAATGCCGGGCAATAATGCATGATTTTGTAAGGCTTTCTATGTCCACAGGTTAATAAGTTCGACGAAGCAGGTAAGTATTTTCCCGTTTGGAAATTATTAACCTGGTGCAAACTTCTATGAAAAAAGTCATGCATTATTTATAACAGATAATGGATAGATTTCTTCGGTCATTATTTGTCATAATAACCTCCAGCCTTCGGCTCTCGTTAATTATAGCAAATAATGACCTCAAATCTATGCATTATCTATCATATAATGCATTTCAAACTCATTTCAATCATTTCTATGACCTCCAAGGCCATTGAGAGTGAAATACAATGATCATTGTCATTGCTTTCTGTGTATAGCCAGGACTATTTATACTCTGATATATCCAGACAACGGGCCGTAATCCTTTGCTTATTGAGATTACCGGGCTGCAATGATTTATATTGCTGCCTGATAAATTGGCAGGACAAATCGTGTTATCTGCGGAAAAGTAACAGTTCTTGAAACAATTATGAAATTCACAGTAATTGGATGTGTGCGAATAAATTTCTCCTTCCTTTTCTTTTCTGCAAACATCTTTGTATTAGCTAATAATTCATTATCAGTCATTTCGCCAACTTCTTTGTTCCAGTAGCTCGCTTTGAGTTGCAGATATTGTTTTCACTATTCGGGATCAATATGTTTCAATAGTTAATTTTAATTGTGCTCACTCTTGAAACTTTCTCCAAAACTACAAAAGACATATTGGAACGAGTGTGATGTCACGGTTCTCGACTTTAGTTCTGAACTTCATGTCAATGGGTACACTAAAGTTCCCACTGATGCCTTTGAATCTCGACACAGGGACAATGTTTAATTCTAATGCCGATTAACAAAAAATCGCATCGATTAGGTTCTGTATTAATAGCAATTGCTAATTTGGATGCTGACACTAAGTGTACATGCGGAGTCAGCAATAAATGTAGTCCAAAATGTGGAATACAATTAACATATCATAAAACGATTAACAGAATTAACGCTTCTCTAATAAGTGGGGCTGATAAAGATATGAAGCCCATGACAATAATATTACTATGATCGCTATTATCAGGCAACAATTTCATCATCTTCAGCTGCTTCGCAGCTGAAGATGATTTTAAATTGCTGCCTTCTAATAGCGACATAGTAATATAGCATTATTTACTTTGAAATATCATGTGGTATTTCATTGATTATTCATGATTAAACGCTTGCACCGTCGCCAAAACATTCAATTAACATCATTTGATCATATGATATTGACTTGGATTTGCACTTGCTAATTTACGACATTCCTGTTCAATTCGCTTGATTGTCACATGCTACTCTAATTGATTATTAATGATTAATACAGGCTATTAAATATTCAAGAGAATCCGATCATTATTAGCATTTAGTAGCAAAAGTAGCACTGTAGAATAATACCTGTCATAATCCATGATGGTGTGCAATCGATGAGCAATAGTAAGAATCGTACAGCCTTTGAATTCAGTTCGAATCGTTGCTTGGATGAGATCGTCCGTTTCCATGTCCACTGCTGCTGTCGCTTCATCAAGTATCAAAACTTGAGTCTTCCTCAGCAGAGCACGAGCTAAACACACCAATTGACGTTGCCCCAAAGACATATTTTCCCCTCGCTCTGAGCATTTGTATTCTAGCCCCTCGGGCAGACTGGAAACAAAATCTTTCAGATGGGCTTGTTCTAGAGCAGTCCATAGTTGACCATCAGAGTGAGCATCGAAGGGATCAAGGTTCATTCGGAGAGTCCCAGTGAAGAGAACGGGATCTTGAGGAATGATAGTTATGCGGCTTCGCAGATCGTGAAGTCCCATCCTTGAGATGTTCTCACCATCAATCTCAATGCTGCCTCCTGCAGCCTCAATAATGCGGAAAAGTCCCAGAGCTAGTGAAGATTTTCCGGCACCTGTGCGCCCAACTATGCCAACCTGTAGTTAAAGAAAAAGAAAGATTCTGATTAGATGTACATATTCAAGACCATTTGACACGTATTTAGCGTGCATGTATAGCGATATGAAGTTAAGACTTTATTATCACACGGCATAACTCAAAATTCACAAAATTTAAGTTTGAAATATCATACTTGTACATTTCGTTTTGGCGCACATCAGCTCGACAAGCGTAGGCCTACTATCTTTGATTTATTAAATGAAGTATTGCGCTTATTTTAATGAATTGATCTCAAATGCAGAAATCGTTCCATAAATTTTTTTCAGCTATCACTTCGCTTACTTTCTCGCCTGAATTGATAGTAGCATTCAACGATCGCAATACAAGATCCAATTCTGGCCGATACCGCAAAGAATAATTGATGAAACTTATTTTTCCATCCTGTGGCCAATGTGCAGGAGGTCGAGGATGTTCACGCCAATTTGCCTGAAAAATTAGAATAAAATTTTCTTTAAACGATGGGTTAAAAAAATGATTAGCGTTCTTCCTCACTTGGTGGATAGTATAGTCAAGCAATTACTTTCATATATTTTGTACAAAACAATGATTTCAAACATCAGAAAGTTTGTCACTGCATTGGAAAATACAGTAGATATCTCAGGCATGTCACAAATAATTGCCTCAATAATAAAATAACAAAAGTCATCCATCAGGGACTGAAGTAAAGTGATAAAAATCTGAAGTTTGTAATTGTACATTTCAGAAGCTAATTACTAGGCTAAAATAGACAACTAAACTATGCGACTTGAGACGGAATTCGATACTTCACGCTCCGTAAGACTTCAAGTAGAACAAATCTTAGGCGCACTAATACGCAGCAATTTTACCAAGGGCCAAGATACTTTCTTATACCACGATGCCAGTCGGAAGTAGTCCTACTGTAGCTAGATTATATAATTTATTGATCCCATAAGTGCATATAGCACAAAAGCATAACAAATGTACAGAATATCAACGATTATGTAAAGATCAGAATATAAAATATTACCATGGCAATCACGATAAATTTTCTAGAGACCATCACACAAAATCACTTGACATATGTAGAAACTCGAATAAGTCGAGGATTAAATAAGCTTTTTTTTATGTTTCTCATTCGGTCAGTTATGCTTAACTCATTTAATGAATGTGTATTTCATGCATTTCATTAGCTTGCTTAGTATTCAAAAAATATTTTTATCAAATCTTGAGGGAATAATACGAGTATATGCTATAAATGTGCACCTCAGTTGAAGATTAAAGAGAAAGAATCAGAAAAGTGATGAATAAAATAAATGCACTGCATAGGGATGAGAATGCAGAATAGTGGGCCTAAACAGCTGCTGACAAAGCGGATGGATAATCCTGAAGACATGTGCAAAAGGAGAAAAAAACAGGAATGCGTGTCTAGCAGAAGGACATGTCAGTAACTTAGCAGAAATGCTTTGCATGTACTTACTCTTGGCATTTTCAATCACTGATTTGCAAAAATTGCGAGCGAAACGATTGATATCTCGGGCATGCTACAAATAATTGCCTAAATGCCATCCGTCAAAGAATTAAGGAAATCCTAACACATTGCACTGAAGGATAGTTGCCAAAACATCCCGAAGTTTACAATTGCACATTTAACACCCCAGGGACCTGACCTTTTTCCACACCCTCTAAGACTTGATAGGGGGGGGGGTCCAGAGGATCCCTTCTACAAATTCTTAGTTAACCTGCTTGAATCGATATCAAAACATTTGGAAAGTTGATTTTAATTTAAGTAAAGCAATGGTGTTTGCATGTAGCAGGTCGATATAACTAATCCTTTGAGTGTAGCCTTCTCAACAGACACATGCGAAAACATGCTATTTGTATGAGTCAGCGCCATTCAGCACAACACCAGTTGCAATAAAAGGCGGTTTTACGATGTTTACTGCTGCCATAAAACCTCAGATATTTGATATTGATGAGACTAATTTATTCCATGCAGAACTCCTACTTTGTCCATTATTTCAAATGTATCCATGCATATCGGAAATAGGCCTAAACTGAGCAATAACTGCTGTACTTTTGGACCCTCAAAACAGCTGCGGAGATCTCAAACTCATCAATTACTGCTGTGAAAATTTGGCCAACAGTCTGTTTCTAGTGCTGAATTTTGAATATACTGTACTGGCGAAAACAAACCGGCCAATTAATTATTTATCCAAGGTGGCCGGCCGATGACCGGTTTCAAATTAATTATTTCTGGAGCCTTGTGCTGAATGGCCGAAAAAATCGGCCAACCATCACCTTACTACTTACTTCTATAAACTGAATAACTATAGATTTGTGCATCATATATTACACACGGACTCAGGCCTCGAAAGTGAAAGTGAAGTGTTTCGTTCCTGTTTTGTTTTTTGTTAATTGTTAGATGACTATCGAAACAAGTTGTTAATGTACTAGTAATCAAACAGATACAGATAAGTGATAAGAGATGTTGATAAACAGATGTATACGATTAATTAGATGCACTGTTTTATCTTTATTTATTGTTGGGGTTGCTAGAAAACAAGTTTCAACCATTATTTTACACCCAATTTTTCAGAAACCGGCCGCTAGTTAATTAATTAATTTTCGTGGGGGCTGGCCGATGGCCGGTTTCAAATTAATTAATTATTCCTCAAAACTGACATTGGCCGATGGCCGGTTTTTTTCGCCAGTACAGTAATGATAGATCTAATTTTGAACATTGATTTATACTGAGTTGTTCACGTAGGCCGACCAGTCATGCGCGATCATGTGAGAAAGAAAAAGATTCACATTTTTCGATCTTCTTACACAACGCGAGCATGATGTAAACAATGAATAAATGAATTTCTAAACTAAACTAGACGATTTCAGACAGATACGAGGCCTGACTTCAGCTTGCTGCTTCAAGATGTAAGACTTCAGAGAAGGAGAACAAAAGTTAGGCAAAAATGACACGCATCTATTTTGGCAAGGGCTGAGATACTATGTCATGCCAGGATGCCAGTCTGAATTGTAGCTAGGATATAGCACGTTATCATGGCAATCATGACAAAATTTCGAGAGAACGCTACATATATGTTGCATCAACTGACCTCGGTCGGAACTTCCGCATACTCAAGAATCCTTTCCACAGAAACTACATAGTTTTCGAGGTCACAAGTAGTTCTAACTACAAAGTTGAGTGACGTTGTTATTTGTAAAGCGTATGTGATTGAAGCTCCAGCTAATCCAGCACCAATGGTGTCTTTTGCAGATACAGCGAAAACAGCAGCAAGCAATGTAATAAGATTGCCAATAGTCTCCAGTATCACACCCAGCCAACGGTAAGATATTATGTTCGGATAATAAACCATTTGATTTTCATCAACAAGACGATCAGATGTTTCTAAAATGGTGAAGTGAAATGAACGTCTTTATGACTGAACGGTACATCAACGAGAATCACAGACACATGATCATGCGCATACAACACATACACGAAGTGACATTCTTCAGCAAGATGGGCCCCTAAAATCTTGCTACATCTTAAAACTGCTAATCATAATCACTCACCCGCAAACTCTGTCTGTCGTCGATAAGCACGAATCGAGGATATTCCGACAACCGACTCCTGGAAGTGTGAGTAGATTGGTGATCTACGAATTGCATCAAGTCTTTTCAGTTGTCGACTGGTGCTGATGTAGAACCGTTGAGTTGAGTAATAACCAATTCCAAGAGGAACTAAGGCTGCTAGAATTGTTGGAGAAGCAATTGAAACAACGACAATTGTTGCAATAATGCTCCCTACTGTCGCTAACCACATTCTGACCGTCTGAGGTACACTGACGTCCACAGTATCAATGTCTTTGCTGAATCTGTTGGTTATTCGACCGATCGGTGTTGTATCGAAGAATGAGAGTGGAGCTCGCATGATATTCGCTAAGAGAACTGTGTGCAACTTTCGAGAGGCATAATAGGAACCGTAGGCGAATGCAAGACTTTGTGAGAAGACCATGACCACTGTTAAAATGGAAATATGTCATGTTAACAGGAAACGTAATTTTGAAGAAAATTTTTAATGTACAAAGTGGCCATAAAGTCGCGCACCAAGATTTTAATAGTTCTTATGGATCTCTAAATGACTTAAGGAAAACATGAATTAGTTGTGAACAAATTTATAAACAAATTTAATATATTAAATTTATATTTACAAATGTTCAAAATGCTGCCCTTCAGCAGCCAGACATAAATCAAGCCGATGGTGAAAGTTATCAAACACTCGATTGAGCAAACTTGAATCACCGTTGATTTGCTGACAGGCATCCCGAATTCGAGTTCTCAAATGATCCAGGTCATTCATGCGCTCGGAATACACTACTTGCTTTGTGTATCCCCAAAAGAAGAAATCCATGGGATTCAGGTCAGGGGAGCGTGGAGCCCATTCAACTGTCCCCCTTCGACCAATTCAATTTTCGAAGTTTCGATCCAGCCAGTCACGCACTTTCAAGGCATAGTGTGGAGGCGCTCTATCCTGCATGAACCACTCAGGTCGACCTTCTCCAATTGAGTAGCTGGGGCAGAAGTTCTTCTTGCAGCATTTTGAGATACCTGCTGCCGTCAAGCATTGAGTCAAAAAAGAAGGATCCTAAAACATGGCCCTTCCACAGACCGCACCAGACCATCAGTTTCACTCCACTATGTTCTCTTGTGGCTTGCATCCAGTGTGGATTCTCCCGCGCATAGTAGCGACAGTTTTGCTTGTTCACTTTACCATTGAGGTAGAAGTTAGCCTCATCGCTGAAGAGAACTTTGTGATGCACCATGTCAGGATCTTCATCCAGTTGGTTTTTAAACCATGTCGACATTTCCACGCGTCGGTCCGAATCGTCTTCGTGCAACATTTGGAGAATCTGAAGCTTGTATGGATGGAAATGCTCTTCTTTGACTATCTTCTGCATCGTGGATCGGGGAACGTTGATTTCACGAGATGATCTGCGCACGGACTTCTTTGGACTCTGTTCAACTTTATCAAGAATGGCTGTTCTTGTCTCATCAGATATTCTTGGACGTCCACTTCGCTCTTTGTCATGAACACTACCTGTCTCTTTGAACTTCAAGAGTAACCGACCGACTGAAGATTGACTAACATTCATTCCTTCATGCTTTGAATTGAACGTTTCAGCAACAGACCTGTTTGTCGCACCCTCTCGCCCAAAAAGTAAAATAATTTCAATTCTGTGTTCAATTGTCAAAGACATGCTCGCTAGTTGTGATTAAGAAGCCATTGTTACTTCCATTTATTCGATTTCAGAGTAACACTCATGTCATCATCGGTACGTTGTCATCTACATCGAATTACGTTCATTCATGAAATGAAGAGAACAAATTGTCATTCTATAAAAGTGTGATTGAGGTGTGATTGTTTCTAGCTAGAGTGTATGTCAAATATGGCTTGGTGCGCGACTTTATGGCCACCTTGTATTTAATAAAAAGTTAATAAAAGTTTAATAAAAGAGTAATAAATTGTTAGAAGTTTTGTAAATTTGTTTAAAGTGATAGAAATTGAACTTAACTGAAAAATTTTCTACCTAATGAGTGCTTCAAATGTCATCAGCTAAAGTTGAACTACTGTATGTGGAAATGATCTCTGGATGCAAGTCTTGATTTAGTTATCAAATGTAGATCCACGAGTCTCATGATTGCTGAAATAATACTTCATTCATATAATTATCAGGCAACTCATACCATAGGTCTAAAAAGACTTCCAGTTCGGATCAATCATTAACTATCGCATGCTCCATGGCAACAAGATAACATAACAACATCAGTATTAACTATATACCACGAATTAAATAGAATATGCAATTCCATTTAAGCGCTGAAAATTTGTACTACTAAAAAGTGTAACTAAAAGCAAGTGTGCACCTAAATGTTGATGAAATGAAAGTGCTGACGAAATGAACGTTCACAAAGTAGATGAAATGTACTCTCCCTATCATTTTATTGGCAATGAGGAGAAAACATTTAAATGACAATACATGAACTATTGTATTAAAAATGATGTACATGATTTTGATTTTTGACACTTCCAGACGACATAAAAGGCATAGTTAATGTCACGACTTGATATTGCAAATTTTGCCAGCTAACCTAAAAGTAACCTGCAAGTTCAGTTAGTGAATATTGTATTTCATCAAAAGTAGCTAAACAGGCACCGTTTCTATTCGATAAATTTTCCGTTGTATCTGAAACAGAACACTGACATTAATTGATATCATACATGTACAACTTGTACATGCATATATGCATTATAGATATCACTTTTAGTTTAGCTACTACTTGTTCTCCATCATTTATAATCAAATCAAACGTCAAACAAGAGTTAACGTTAATTTAAGAGTGCTTTATAGAAGCATCAACACAACAACAACAGCTTACCTTGAATTCCCCCGAAAGCTCCATAAACACCAAGATAGAGGTCACGTCGAGAGGTGTCGTTATATGTGGTAGTATCTTCACTCCAAACGCTAAGCCATAAGTTTGTGCTTACTTGAGCACCAATATTGCAGAAGTATGCAATTAGAACAGTTATCATGGCGGGAGTTGACAACGATTTCAAGTACGCAATAAAAATTGAAAGGCGAATCTATAAAAGAAAAGAATGTTCCACCAACATCTAGTAATGCAGCCCTTCGAATATTTCATAAACATAAAGGAAAGGATATATGTCATTAAGGCTGACATCTAGTTAAACGGAGTTAAGCGGATAATATGCGTGCATTGCTTGCACATGCACTTGTCAGAGATAGCTCAATTAAAAAATGATATTCAAAATTAAAAACGCACAACATCATTCCACTGTGAATAAGCTATTTCAAAGAGTCTCAAAATGGAATAAGTTGGAAGTTTATCAATCCATAAGAATGAAGAAACTGCAAATTTAGAGTTTGAGGGCACCAAGACCAAAATTATTCAGAAAAAGGCAATTAAAAGCAACATCTTTCAGCAAACATTTAATCTCAGGGATGAACAATTAGATATGAAACAGAACAAAGCCAATAATGAACAAGTTGTCGTTAGCAGTTAACATCGGCAAATAACCGAACTTACCACCAATTGTTTTCCAGAGAAATTGCTAGAAGAAAGAAATATATACAGCTGTTAAATGAACTTTTCTTACGTCGTTGAAGCATTGTACTGAAATAGGATTATGACTGCTCATTATGATTACCTTCACTTAATGATTTATGATAAATTCATGCCTTTACGCTTCTGATTTATCATAGAAGTACCTTCAAAACAATATCACACCAATACCAAGACCCGAGCTCATAATCCATTATGCGCACTCCAAGCAAAAATATCCCCTATGAATTATACTAAAAATGCAAAAGTATATGTATTTGCTCGAATGTAATTTTGGTAATTTTTGATTTGCAAAAATGTATCCATATTTGATCGTTAATCAAACTTCTATTTTCAGAAGCTACATTAAGCATCTTAACGACGACTCATTGTTCAATTACTGTAGAACCCGTAAATAAACCGCCATGGCGTTCTATTTTTCAACCCTCTCTCTTGGGTGCATGGCGGTATATTACACTTGGCGTTCTATTGGAGTGAAGCGGCATATTTTTTCACTATCTCCATGTCTACAAAAGTATTAAGAGCTATCGCTTCAACAAAGTTTGTATTTACGTGCGTGCTCCATCTATAATACTCTCAAAAAATTAGGTGCTTAACTATATACCCGATGTATTCTGAAAGTTTTTCTATTTCGACTTATAAGTATGACTTATTATCTTGTGATTAAACATGATTGAATGATTTTGGATGATACAGATGCGCATTTTTACGGTATCGATATTCAATAAATTGACTTATAAGCAGAGGTGGGCTATACGGGGTCGAAAAAAGGTCGCATGTTCAAATGCACTAGAACACTAGCTTATTTCAATGAGTAGTATCTCCTGATCACTTTGGTATTAATTTCATTGAAATCTGCGTAAAACTGAGGTGTGAAAGAAAACAAACATGGTAAGTCACTCTGTCAAACTTTTCGCGGTTGATGTATTGTGCGACAGTTCGTACCAAGCAATGGCTTCAATAGGAAGGAGCTGAGACTTTTATTTGGTTGACAATAAATATATGTGCGGATTCCTAGCGTACAAATTAGTATCATTCGTGTGTTATTTGAATAATCAGATGAATGGGTCCCAGAATTCCTAAAATTTCGGTCCACGGGTTTCCATTTTCGTTCTCATTAGATGCTTCAGCTGATGTCCGTATGCATGTCAGTGAATGAATTTTCTTCAACCTCTACAATATTCAATTACTACCCTTATATACTTACTTTGATTACTGTATCACAGTTTTTAAAATTTAGTTTCTGACATCACAATTGTGATTACTTCTAAATACGTGAAAAATATGCGCATACATAGGCCTATTATAGATTGGTGGTAAAAATGGTCCCGAAACTCTGTTCAAGGAATGGCTGCAAGTGATATTCGAAAGGCAGGAACGTTCGCAGGAACATTTAAAACGCATGTTTTTGCTACAAAAAATCAACCGGCAAATCGATTACATCTTGCAGATCTTCGAAACAGAGCTTAATCCTCCAAAAAAATGCGATCTATAAATATTTACGCGGTACAGAGCAAAAAATTTACAAATGAACATTTTATATGCTTATCAGAATTCTAAGGATGCTAGATGAGCTCTCGTGTGAGTGCCAATCTGAAGAGCAGAAGTAACAGGGAAGAGAAGAACAAATCCTTAGAATATTATTCTGTAAAGCACTTAATTTGACTAGGCTACTTAGAGAAAATGTCCGATTCCAACATCTTCGATGATGATGAAGTGATTTCTTCTTCATCAGTCAATCGGGAAGCAGGAACGTTTGAGTAATGTCGACATGTGTGAGGGAAATTGTGAGGGAGAATTACAAGTTGCACTTCATAAACTCGTAATCCTTCCAGAAGAGGCATAAGATGTTCGACTGAAAGTGCTGCCTAAGTTATGAGTGATCCCACTCTGTAAGTCTTAATCTGTAACCTAATATGTGACTCGAGCTACACATATCACCGAGGTGCATTGAGATAATCAAAAGTGGCAAATGACCAAAGCGAATGTTTTCTTTCAAGTAGTCACCTCAAGAGGTTATGTAGCACTGGTTTGAAGACTGAAGAATATATCTGATGAATATTGGCGCACAAATGCAAGGCGTTAGAGGTTCCGTGATCTAGTGACATAGAGAAGAGCGTGCCCATTGGCGCAGATGGCAAGCTTAGACTGTGAATCGAAGTAGCATATTGAAGCATTCATCCGCGAATAATTATCAACCACGCTGAATCTAATACAGACTCAACAGAAATTCGACATCAGAATTCTGCCAAACATTCTATTGATTATGACAATTGATCCAAGCAATGCGCATTCTCTTCCTGCAGATGCCTAGCGAAGACAAGCGCAGATACAGTGGAGGCAAATCAGCCTTTCATTGAGTATGAAAACAAAAGGGGTCTTCGTAAGAAACGATATCATGAAAGTTCCTAGAAGCACCTTAACCTCGGCAGCTGTCTGAAATTTTAAATGGATAATCACTTGCCTCTTGCAGATACAAAATATGTGAAAGATCCCCTGACTAATATTAAAGAGTCAAATATTTCTAAGATTTTAATTATTATTTTCTATGTAGATGTACAAAATTTTCGATTACCATTCAGCAATCATCTTCAGATACAAAAGACTTAGGAGATGTGTAAATTTGAGGAATTTTTTCCATATACTTCCACTATACCGCAAGTGACAATTGATTTTCAGGCGCATGGATTTTAAATGTTACTAAGATAACTCCTACGACATCAAATAAATTTCATTTTACAACTTTCCGTATGATAGATGAATCAAAAACCGAGCTTGAGGACGATCTTGTGAGAAGACTATTTTGGACAGAAACCTTGTCTTGTCGAGTAGGATACTAATGAAAAGCGTCGGTGGAATGCAGACACAGTATGTGTATCTGCATCAGTGATCACACGGATGGATCACTTGCAGCAGAGCACTTAAATGGTGTGACCCATTCGATGACATGATGAGATGGAGACATCCTAGACACAGTACTTTTCAGATTGTGGACATTGTTCAGATGACCCCATGACCTAGTGTATGACCGAGTAAACAAGTTTTGACGTTTATAGAGAGAGAGAGAGAGAGAGAGAGAGAGAGAGAGAATCGTTTATTGTATCACTGAATGGGAATCAAAAAGCATTACAAGTCTACATTTCATAGCAAATTAGAAAATAGTATATACCAGCATAAAGTCAAATGTCAGAAGTCAATCGCAAAAGGTAGACGAAATAATAATAGACGTCAATGGAATAAAAGAGTTTCGACGGATGGTTGTTCGACTATAAGGAACAGACAAACGTCCACTTGGGAGCACAAACGGCAAAAGACTTTTAATAGCAGTATCTGAGCTATATGCAGATCTGAAAAAGTTCACAGCAAGACGCTCCCTTCTACTGCTAAGATCCTGCAACCTACAATTCCCTTTAATTTTCAAGCAACGTTTTTGTAATCTCTCCAGATGTAGTAGATCTCCTCCTGAAATGCCAATAAATACGGGACAAGCATATTCCAGCAGAGATCTTATAAGACCACAATATACAGTCAGAAATTCTGCGTCAGTCACAAAATTTTTGACTCTTCGCAAAATGTACATTCGCTGAGCACACTTAGACCTTATTTCCCTTACTTTTTATGCATGAACATTTGTTTGTGACTGATGCTCTGTGTGTCTTTTTTATTGAAATTAAACTCTCCATTAGTCTGGTGTAAATACACGTAATAAGCACTTTTATATTGAGTATTATGTAGCTGTTTTTAGCAACTTCACCGTAGTATTTTATATGGGCCGCACCTACTCATTTTTGGGTGTATTTTAATCAAATTAGTGCCATAGTGGTCAGAAGAGTCAGCTTTACAAAATAAGCTGGTGTTGAAAGCGTTTTGAAATACTTTGATTTTACAGCCCACCTCTATCATAAGTGTTATTATTAACAATAAACATTTAAGCCTAATTCACTCGTATGCTAGCAATAAAGGTTCAACACTATGCGAGATATTATGCTATATCTATCTAGTAAATTATGCAAGCAAGATTACACTTACAAAGAAAACATGATTAGACAAACTGATTAAATTTCTAATCTAACCTTCATAAAAACATCCAAGGTGTCCACCTCTTAAAAAGGCTGAAATTTCAGTTTTTCTAGGTCACACACTAGAGCAAATTAAGCACAAAAATTCATTGGCAGACGCTTCGTTTCGCCCTACAAGGGGTCGTCAGTGCGGTTCGGGATAGCTCAAACCGGCTTTAAATGTCTAGAATGGCTGAACAGACAGAAGATATGATAGTAAACGGATCGACATTTACTGGTCGTTTTGCCTGAAACGGAGACTTAAGACCGGAGACACATACGGTAGGCCACAGTTTTTTACGCGCTTCGCATCACGATCTTCTATAAGCCAAAAGGTTTGCAGCATCAGGCTACAGACCGGTAGACATGGTCATGATGTTCGGAAAATGTCCTGCGGCTTATGATATTTTCTGTATGATTTCAATAAATATGCGAGAATATTTACACTTTAATAAAATTCTGTTCCGGACCTCTTACTAAATAGGTATATAAAATATGCTTTGGGATACTTTCAATAATTAAAAACTTGACAATGTGATATCAGGCCGCTTATATTTATTAATGCTTATAACCTATCCTCTAAATATCATTCATCCACTTCTTGCTATAATAAAATAGTACTTTATTCAAATGCAGTTTGTGCAATGTCAATGTCCTCTCCTTCCAGAGCTATCCTAATTTCTCCATCGTTGCCTGCTTCATGATATTGTCATCTATCTTGTAAGTATTCCCATAACATTATCATAGTCGTAATTCTAACATTGTTCGCCATATTTTGTATTCGTATTCTCGATTGAGAAATAAACGTTCTGATATTCTGATATTCTGCATAGTAGCAGTAATTGAAGCTAATGTGTTTTTCTAAGGGATCTCAAGATTTATGGCACGCTGTGTGTCTCAGGCCTAAGACGTGAAATTGACGAGTGAGAAAATTATGGAAATCAATTTCAGAACACTCAGAATATATCATGTTAATGAACTAACAAAAACGAAGGTTTTAAATGCTTCTCAAATTTCTGCCTGCAAAGGACGCGTGAGGAGATAGAATGTATCACCACCTGACGAGGCCCGTGCAGGAGAAAATTTGGGTTTTAGGACTGCAAACAGCATTGGCTGACTTATAATCACGTTGTTTCGGCGAAATTCAAACATTTCATTAAATAATGGATACAGAATTTGTACAATCCATAGCGTCCTGGTTGTTTTAGTGCGTGTAAAAATAATAAAATCGAGATTGAACTACAACAGAAGTTTCACCCAAAGGATTTACTCACCGATCCAACTTCCACTTTTTCTTCTGTAATTAGCTTATTAGAATCCTTCTGTTGACGCTTCAGGTCATTGATTTCGTCTTTGGCAGTACTTTGCTTGCGTGGAGGAGTCCTGGAAGAATCACCACTACGATTGCGCGACCTTGGAGAGGTATGACTTCTAGATTTTGGTGACTGGCGAGTTTCTGGCGCGCGGTTTTCTGCAGCACTTGTCGTATCTGCTTCACTCTCCGTTAAGTCTTGAATCGTTCGTCGCAGATTAGATTTGTACTCAAGTGCTAAAGATAGATGAGAATAGAACAATGAAGGCAGAGCCAAATGATGATGAACAGTTTTAGGTTTGGTTGGACCAGATAACCGAGCATTTAATTGGAAACTTAAGCCATGCTGTAGGTCTTGCATTATTCGAATTGTTGATATTCTACATAGATTAGGCTATAAAGGGATGCGACATATATATTGCATACTTATTGTATTATTATTATATAGTACATACTTATTGCACCTGCAAGTTCCAATGAGATTAATAAATCACATTTTCGCAATAATCATTTGAATGTGTGTCGGATCATGGTTGCGCCAAATATTAATTTACTTGTACATGCAGCTTTAACTGCTGTCTAGAACAAGTCGCATCTTTAATCAACCTATTCTCAGCCACTGATCAATAAAAAGAATAGTTACCAACGCCAGTTAAAGATCAAGATCATGCCTTCACAGGAAAGTAAAATTATCAGAGCACTTCTACTCCTCTAGCTGGCTTCCAATTAAATGCACACTGCAGCAATACACAATGCGCACTTAATACATTTTTAAAATAGACATGACACAACAGGGCATAACGTGAACAGGAACACGAGTTGATAATATCAAAAAACAACACGATACGAACACGATACTACCTATCAATCAGTACAGACATGTAATCATGAACCTCGTAAAGTGTTCTTCGGAAATTCGAATATAATAATAATAATTGCTTCATTCGCATGTCATGATGCATTCGGACATGGCACTACTATGTCCATATACTCGTATAATGTATGATGTAATATAGCCGATGCCGATGACGACTTATTCAGCGAAGGATGTAACACTTAGTGAAGTTGTTCATTAACAAAATCTTTAGTTGACAGGAAATTAAAACGATTAAAAATTCTGCCGAGTTTATAAACGACTGCATTTATGGCAGGTGGATCGACCTTGCAGTGACTTCGAAACAAAACGAGAAAATATGAGAATGACTGGACGAAAAGATCTTTCCAGTTGAGGGTCGATGGCAGAGGGCCGAGAGGAAAACATGGTCGAAAATCTTCACGCTCTGGGACTGAATCCAGCAATGGTCTACGATCGACAAGAGTGAAGGCGCGCCATCAGAAACCAACATCCGTCTGACTCCGTTCAACGTAGACAAGGACGAAAAACGCAGAAGTAATTAAGTAAGTTAATGAACGACTCCATATCACCGAAACCGACTGAATATCCTGTTGGTTTCAGTGTTATGCTGCTACTCGTCAGGGCCACTGAACAGGGCCACTATCAGACATAATCAAGTCATACGTGCGTAATGTGCAGTACATCACTCATTCGGTTGTAATGCAGAATTCTTCCTTTCTATGTATAGCCTTATTGCTTGTTATTCTACTCATACAAAGCAGCGATGACATGAACACGATCACTATTAAGTCTCATTCGTGCAGCTCAACATCACATAGACGACTCAGAATCAATGTGGGTGATCCATGTGAGTCGGAAAGAAGGAAAGCAAGCAGAAAGACTCACTCTCCATGATCAGATCAAGAATCAACCACCGTCTGTGGCAATCGCAATGCTGAGAAGGCCGGTAGATCAACGTTGAAAAATCCAATCGGTAGCAATAGGTTAAAAAGGTCTACTAGAGACTCGCTTACATTCAGAGACTCGCTTACATTCAAATAATGTTCTTCGTCAGTTTTAGGATGCATAGAACTTCAAAACTTTTAATTATTTTGTCATACATTTTCAATGAAATTTATTGGCAAATTAGTTCTAATAAAACTTTGGAATAAATTGGACTATTCCACGCATTAGAAAGTGTGTAACTCGTGAGCAGGATCTTCCCTCGTGTATTTATGTGGACTGTTGTTTGTATTCATCACATACATCACTACTTGTGAACGTTTGACTATGATTTTACCCAACAGCGAACTGTTATCCAATAAATTACGTGTCAGCGGTTTAGTCGTTCTTTCTGTTATCTATGGTAAGAAAAGCAATGCATAAAGGCCTTAGTCACACTGAAACCAAAGCAAAGCAAACACGAGCGTTCGAAGCAAACGTATGTCCACAAGCTATCAGTTGCTCTGCTTTGCTTTGCTCGCAGTGTGGCAGTCTACAACTGCTGCAAATAATGACTTTATATTTGCTGCAAAACGCTTGGAAAAATCGCAGTGTGGCTGCGGCTTAATAATGCACCCAATGCCTTTCGTAATTTCTCTTCATAGGCATGCAATGACTGTACATAGACATCAGATGATCATAAAATTGCTACACAGCAACTTGCAACATGCTACCAATAAAAATGATGTTCCTTGTTTAAGATGGAATTCGAATGACGCGACTACGACTGGAGCCGCGCGACTCGAGTCGTACGGCTGTAGCTGCGTCATGGATTTCGAATGGCACGACTGTAATGAGCAGTGACTACAGCCGCTTTCATTTCGCCATTATTTCATTATCTGTGGAAATGGCGAAAGGATGTTGCAAAGATGAAAAGAAGTACTTTATGCGAAAAGAGAAGTCAACGGATTTCAATGTATTGTAATAGAAAGGCATTTGATAAAAGATGAAACAATATTTAGAAAGTAATTTTGCCTGAATATTGTCCAATTCAATCTTATACTGCCTCTGATTGAATTGTCCCTTGAAAAGTGGCTCTCAAATTTATAACTATAAGAATTATTTCTCTGTAGTCTTGTTGGCATTTGTAGATGCAAATTACATATTTGTGATGGTCGATATTGGCTCATATGGAAAAGAAGGCGATAGTGGTATGATCGAAAAATCTAAAATTGGAAATTTGATAAAGAATGACGGCTTTTACCCTTTTGAGTGTTTCGAATATTTATATACACCCACAGCTGCGGATGACGAAGTCACAGATGCAATGATAATGACAACATGTTGTCTTCACAACTTGCTCAGAGATGCGCACCGCGAGAAAAATGATGAATGCTACTTTAAAGTCATTTCGGGAAAATCTCCAACAGAGAGCTTGATTTCTTATAGAGCAAGCTGTGGTTTTGGAAATTTTGAGGGCTTTGATACCAGGGAGCGCTTTTCTTATTTTACAATTTCTGAGCAGCTTCCATGGCAACTAAAACAAATGATGAGAATTGATTTGGATGCAGATTCATGAAATCAAATTGAAAGATTTTACTATTTTCAATTTTTAATTCTAATTCCACTCACTGTCTACATAGATGAATTTGATGATTGACTTCTCATATTATTTACAGGGATGAGAACGCCGTGTCACAAAAAATCCGGAGGATCTCTTCCAGGAGGCCCATTTTCAGCTTTGATATCATATCAAGTAATCAAAGAGTCAATTTTAGATAGCTATGAATCTTTATGCGCCTACACACTATAGATCCTATAGCTGCGACTAAAAAAACATTGATTGTAGTAAGGCCACAGATAATAATAAATAGTAGCTCAACCTTATTGAGGCAAAGTACCGGGACAAAATCTTTGTTTTGGGAGTGTAACTAGTAGACTTTGATGCTTTATAAAGCGCCGCAGCATCTAGTACAATTTTGGTGTTTTGTAAAGCGCCGCAGGCGAAACCTCTAGCATTTTGTGAGTGTAACTAGTAGAATTTCAATGCTTTATAAAGCGCCGCAGCATCTAGTAGAATCTTTCGTGTTTTGTAAATCGCCGCAGGCGAAACCTCCACCTTTTAGGAGTGTAACTAGTAGAAAATTGATGTTTTTTCATGCGACGCAGGCAAAAACTCCAGCACTATGGGTGTGCAACCAGCAGAATTCAAGCTTTTTAAAGCGCCTAGAATGTAGAAAGCATTTTCTCTGCAATTATATGACCCAGGAATTACAACTTTTCGGAGCTCAATGTTATTTCAAAATGATATGATATGAGGGAGGTTTTCTGAAATAAAATTTCTTGACGTGTATGATGAGTTTCACAATGTGCGAGTAATAATATATCCCGTACACAGTAGAACAAATGGAATTGTTTACTTCAAAATGTACGGTGTCGGAGAGGGGACCTGCTAAAGAGTCAAAAAACGTAGCAAGGAAACATAAATCACGTAGCGGGTAAACAACATTATAAGAAACCCACTGAACACTAGAGGGGGCCACTAATCACTAGAGTGGGCCCATTCATCGTCAGAGGGGTGCCATTGATCGTCAGAGGGGCCCATTGATCACCCGAGGGGCCCATTGATCACCAGAGGGGCCCACTGATCACTAGAGGGGCCATTCATCGTCAGAGGGGCCCATTGATCGTCACAGGGGTCCACTGATCACTAGAGGGGGGCCACTGATCATCGGCTCAAAGGGGCCCATTGATCAACAGAGGGGGCACACTGATCGTCAGAGGGGACATACCGATCGTCAGAAGGGACCCACTGAACACTAGAGGGGGCCAACTGATCGTCAGGAGGGGAAATATGGATAATATCAATTGTAATAACTTGTGATCAGGGGTCTTATGTGCAACGCATCATGAAGATGCTGTCTTAAGAAGGGATAAAGCGTTGCTTCATGAAGATGTCATTCCATCTTAGGGGCCCACGTACCTTACCCCATACCCCTGCATTTTCATTGCACTTTCTGCTGAATCTCAGAAATGACCCAGATGGCCGTAAAGAAATCTGGGAGATTCTCCTCCCTGTCTTTAAATTCATGCACGTGAACATTAACACTATTAACGATGGGCTCATGGTTTTAACTTCAAAGATGGTGATATTAGCAGGTTTACAAATTAGAATATTGTCCATAACTTGAGAATAATCGCAAAATTGGTATTAAGGAGCAAAAACAACAGATTTCGACTCACCTGATCCATTCATTATGATGTGATTCGTGATCATGTATGGAGAGAAATTTCTGATGTATACATTAGAAGTTTCTCTACATACATTATTACGTATGTTGATATCCTTGCACTGTGAATTTTTTGCATCATAAGTGAATGGATGTTGATGTACAATGTGCTAATTCAATCAACTTCGTGTCATTCATTGACTTTCTTTTCTTGTCTCTGTGGTAAGTCACTAAGCAGTCACGAGTCACGACGACTATTACCAACTGACTGCTTCCGAGGCGGCTGGAGTCGCGTGCTTAGAGCCGCGTTGCTATAGACGCGCCGATCGTGCGACTCGAGACGCGTGGTTGGAAAGGCGGTCATGGGAAACAATGAAAAGCAGTGCAAGTTGAGAGACGCGCGGCTCGAGCCGTACGACTGGAGTCGCTTCAGTCGCGTCATTCGAATTCGACCTTTATGCTCAGAGGCACATGAGGCGACACGCCTCTCCTCCATGTGGCCGAGTTCCAATTATCCAACTCTCACTCTTTCATCCTGAGTGCTTAGCTAAGAAAATCTAAGAAAATCTTGTCCAATCTTAAAAGTCATAGGTTTGACCCGACCAAAGATTTAACCCAGGTCTTCCGGACGCAAAAACATAGCGTGATAAAAGAGCAAGCTATCATTCTGAAGCCCTGCTTTTACATCTTTACAATCTTCAAACCATCAAATGAATCCCAATACAAAAACTTGATAGGCTAGCCCATAGACATGAAATAGTGAACATACATGAAGTATTCGTTCCGACATTCCTCAAATCATACACTTTCAAACCATAAAATAGACCATCAAAGTGTCTGACCAAAGGTTCCCATAAAATAAAATAATGAAGCAAACTTACTGTCTGTCTCCTCTCCATCTTCTTCGTCTTCAGATTCATCTTTATCCAAGTAGTGTATCAAGCAAAAACATAGCGTGATAAAAGAGCAAGCTATCATTCTGAAGCCCTGCTTTTACATCTTTACAATCTTCAAACCATCAAATGAATCCCAATACAAAAACTTGATAGGCTAGCCCATAGACATGAAATAGTGAACATGCATGAAGTATTCGTTCCGACATTCCTCAAATCATACACTTTCAAACCATAAAATAGACCATCAAAGTGTCTGACCAAAGGTTCCCATAAAATAAAATAATGAAGCAAACTTACTGTCTGTCTCCTCTCCATCTTCTTCGTCTTCAGATTCATCTTTATCCAAGTAGTGTATTAAGCAAAAACATAGCGTGATAAAAGAGCAAGCTATCATTCTGAAGTCCTGCTTTTACATCTTTACAATCTTCAAACCATCAAATGAATCCCAATACAAAAACTTGATAGGCTAGCCCATAGACATGAAATAGTGAACATACATGAAGTATTCGTTCCGACATTCCTCAAATCATACACTTTCAAACCATAAAATAGACCATCAAAGTGTCTGACCAAAGGTTCCCATAAAATAAAATAATGAAGCAAACTTACTGTCTGTCTCCTCTCCATCTTCTTCGTCTTCAGATTCATCTTTATCCAAGTAGTTCTTCACAAATTCTGCGAATGCGCTGTTGTAAGAAAGAAGCTCTGAATACGTTCCAGCTTCGGATATCCTTCCATCTTTCATCACAAGAATGCAGTCTACTTCTGGTAGACATTGAGGATTATTTGTCACCAAAATCCTTGTCTTATGCGCAAGCATTCCATTCTTAGTGAGAACTTCATTGAGAAGATGTTTGCCAACATGTGCATCTACTGCTGACAGCGGATCATCGAGAAGATATATATCAGCATCTTGGTAAATAGCGCGAGCCAGACTTACTCTCTGCTTCTGGCCGCCAGAAAGATTGATTCCCTGTGAACAAAGATGACGACATAAGCAGCAAAAAGTTGACGAAAAGTAACTGTCACCAACAGCAGCATTTTTGCAGAAGTTAATTGAAAAGTCCGGTTGGTGAGGAAGATTACTCACTCACTGTTTTTTGCGTCCTTATATATCAAGGACGAAGATGTGAATGCAAAATTCAACGGGAGTAAAGAAAGGAATATTTTCTCTGAATCAATTTCTGAGGAACTTTCTTCGCTAAATATGTATTTATGTGCTATGGTATGCGCAGCATTTTTGGAAGATGCGTTTGTACAGAAGGCTGAAAATCGATATGAATCGATGCGAGAGTCAGGAATGAAAATTAAAAGTCCTGTACGTTTCATAGTTTTCAGTTTTTTAATTGCCCTATTAGATACATGTGCATTTCTGCTTTGTTTTTTCTACATATTCAGCACAATCATTTTAATCATTACCCGCTCTCCAATCTCAGTTCGGTCTCCAGCCATTAAAACTTCCAAGTCGGGTCGCAGTGCACACGCGTCAAGGATACATTCGTATCTTGCACGACACATCCGCTCTCCAAACAGAATGTTTTCACGGACAGTAGCGTTTCTTATCCAAGCTTCTTGAGGGACGTATGCAATTTTTCCCTGCAATAAATAAATCTCATTAAATGCTTGAATTTTGAGTACATTATAAACGTTGAATTTTCACCGAACGCTTCTTGATTCAGAACAATTTGAACTGCTTTTTCTGATGAATTTCTACTTACAGAGCAAACATAGAACATGTACACTACTGTCATGTAAGTCTGAGCGCGACTTAAGTCGGACATATTGTGACTTTAATAATATTGAACGATATTGAACTAAATCCATCATTCAACCCTAAATGCAAACTGCACTCTTTGTCTATTCAGGATGGTGGCGATAGGATATGGATATGAATTTTCTAACTGACCAATCTCTAATCAATACTTTGAAAGAATAGTGATTGAGTTATATACAGAAAAATGTTTGGCTGCCGAGGCGGCCATCATATTCTATTCCTAAAAGTTAAGCAAATATAGGGCATGTGCTAATTTTTGAAGACTAGATGACCAAACTTTGCTTGTGAATTAAATCACAATTATTTGACTGAATAATTAGGAATCAATCGATACTCGGAAATGAATTCAAGAAAGCTAAGGCCTAAAGAACACATGTTCAAAGTTTGATAAATTTTATCAATCTTCAGAGTCATATGTTGTATATTGTTCCGATTAGAATTTCTTGTTGAAATTGTTCTATGT